>JZKD02S0100137.1:213677-258139 GCA_000966675.3 Picea glauca
GCCTGTTTCTTTCTAGTTTGTGTCTGATGTTACATGAACTTATCACTCAGTGATAGATCTGTTTTCAAGCTAATGTTAGTAGAGTAGGAAGTGGTCGTATCTTGTTTTGTCCACATATCTTAGCGAGGAGCAAAGGATTGGAGCGCAACTCGGAGCGTGCAGGGACAAACGTCGGTTAAAAGGTACTTCTAACATCCTTCCTTCTCATGCATTAGGCTTAGATAGATTTGAGAGAAATTCAATGTCCACGTTAAGCACTTTTCTGTCTAGGGTTAGGGTCAAGCTCTAGAGGTCGATCTACTTGTCCGCAGGCAGATTTTCCTACAACATAACCATATAACTGTTGGTGTCCATATCTCATTGGAAACAACAATTAACACAATTCCCGACACATTATTTTTTCGAAAACCAAGCAAACCAAAACTAGGGAAGTACCAATGGGAACCATGTAGAGGCCAACCATAGAGGTGGTAGGATTCATAAAGGGAGTAATACCTATGTGCCAACACAGAGTGTCTTCCAGGCAGGGAGAAGAAAGGTACCCATACCATTATTACCACAATTCTTTACTAGGAAGGCTACAGGAGCACAGGAGCAACCGGATTAGGGGTTTGATATTAACACCTCATACAACAAGTACAAGACGATATATGTGAGAAAATTTCCTATAATTACTTCCGTGAACTGAAAAATAAGTACAGACCTAGGGAGTGGAACAGAGGAGCACAGGGCCAACATAACTTTGACCTCATGTGGACAGTGGGAAAGTTGACTATCCCACCCTTTGATGGGTCTGCCAAACGTACGACCAAAGAATGTGTTCATAATTTGGAAACCTCCAACTTAACCCAATAACCAAGGCAGAAGCAATTAAGTATGCCACCCTTCACTTGGAAGGAGAATCTCACGAATGGTGGTATCATGGGCTGGTGACATTAGGGCACACCAACATTACCTTATATGTGGAATTCACTCATATTTTGATAGACATGTTTGACAAGAAGAATGTTGAGATAAACTTCAGGGAGTTAGCACAATTGAAACAGACAGGTACACCTGAAGAATACATCACATTTTTCAAAGGATGGCAATTATGGTGACAGATATTTCTCAACAAGGTTGGTGATTCTATTCATAGAGGGTCTAGATGAACCCTTGAGAGGATGGGTGAAGGCATTCATGCCAACTACATTGTAGGAGGCCATAATGAGAACCCAGGGCATGAAGGATGCAATCTCCAAGAAGGTACCAACAAAACCCTTCACCCCTCAAAGGGGTAAGAAGACAAAGTTTCCCTATAAGTCATGGACAGAGAAGGACATGATGGATAAGGAGACTCTGAGAGAACTAAGAAGGAATAAACTTTGCTTCAGTTGCAAATATTTTTGGGAGCTCTTTCATCAATGTATGGGCAAAGGTAAATTCCATTACATTGAGGTAGTTTCCAATGAGGAGGACGATGGTGATGATGAAGGTATTGGACATGATAGCGGTGAGCCATTGCATGTTACAGAGAATGATCCATTATAGGATATCCCCAAGAGAGTAACCATTGCCACACTTTCAAGAGTCCCTAAATATTACACCTTCATGGTTAAAGATATTGTGGAGGGGAGAGGGTTACAACATTGGTTGATGGAGGAGCCACCCACAACTTCATCGATGTTTCACTTGTCACAATGAGACAAATTCCGACGAAGGATTTCGAGGGATTCAATGTGGTAGTAGTGGATGGGTACAACATGATGTGTACTCATAGGATCAGGGGATTGGAGGTAACATTGGGAAACTATACGTTGAACGATAAATGTTTTGTTGTGGATTTAGTAGATACTCATGTGGTGCTAGGATTTCAATAGTTGTACTCATTGGGAGATATTCACATGAATTATCGGGGCTTGATGACGGATTTATAGGACAAGGGTGGACAACGAGTCATCCTAAGAGGTATGTTGACAAGTACCCCTAGGATCGTGTCTAACCAATGCATGGAGGCCCTTTTTAGACATGGGGATTGGCGTGTGCAACCAAGTTCTTGATCACCATGCAAAATCCATGACAAGATTTCCAACATTACCCTGCGAATATCTAGGAATTACTTGGAAAGCATGAAAGCGTATTTGAACCCTTTACAATAGGGATACCACCTGAAAGAGGACTTGATCATGTCATTGAGCTAGAATAGGGGTCAAAGACCGTGATCACCACCCCCTATAGAAATTTGAAGAGATTCAAGGATGAAATAGAGAATTCCATAAAGGAATTTCTAGAGATGGGACATATCAGGCCTAGCTCATGTCCTTTCTCTTCGTTAGTTGTACTAGTGAAGAATAAATATGACACTATGAGGATGTGCATAGACTACAAACATTAAACAAGAAGACCATAAAAAATCGATACCTAATACTTAGGATTGATGAGCTAATCAACAAACTACATGGGGCAGTGTACTTTTAAAAGGTTGATCTACGATCAAGATACCACTAGATTTGAGTGAGAGAGGAGGATATCCATAAGACAACATTCATATGTCACTATGGGCACTATGATTTTCTAGTCATGCCCTTTAGGTTGAATAACGCACCAACTAACTTTCAGTCATGCATGAACCATATATTCAACAAAGAGTTGATTAAATTCTTACTAGTGTTCTTTCATGATCTTCTCATCTATAATAGAACGTGGGAGGAACATTTGAAGCATGTGGATGAGATTCTCACAATTATGGAGGAGTCGTCTATTTTTTCCAAGGAGGTAAAGTGTGAGTTCGGGTTGATAGAGATCATCTATTTGGGGCATGTGATTGGTGTTGAGGGAGTAAAGTTGCATAAAGAGAAGATCCAGACCATCTTAGATTGGCCCACCCCTTGGACACTCACATATTTGTGAGGATTCTTCAGGATATGAAACTATTACATGAGTTTTGTGAAAGTATTTTCATAATTGGCCGCGCCATTGACAGACCTCACCAAGAAGGGGGTGTTTCGATGGTTAGAGGATGCACATGTAGAATTTGATATAATGAAGAGAGTGATGGGCACTTTCCTAGTATTAGCACTCCCGTATTTCATGCAACCTTTTTTCCTCAAGTGTGATGCATCCAGTGAGGGGATAGGAGCAGTATTGATGCAAAACTGACACCTAATAACTTTTGAGAGAAGAAATATAAGGGATCCTGAGAAGATATATATTATCTATGATAAGGGGATGTTGTCCATCATGCATGCATTGGAAAAATTCATACAATACTTGGTAGGAGTACGCTTTGTGGTTAGGACTGACCACAACATCTTGAGATATTTCTTAGAGCAGCGGGACCTGAATGAGAGGCAACAAAAATGGGTGTGCATGCATATGATTTTGAAATTGAGTATGTGAAGGGGAAGAAGAATATAGTTGTTGATGCCTTATTCAGGAGACTTGTAGCCTTCTCCATGACAAAGATCTCAACAGATTGAAAGTCCATCCTCTTGGTGGAATACTCCAAGAATGCCTTCGCTTGTGACATGATGGAGGAAATATTCAGGATGACAGGTACAGGGTAGTGGATGATATCATCTACTATGAAGACATGATCTATCTATTGGTTGTGGAGACTGATCACCTTCCTGATTCATAGGTATTTCTTTTTAGCCATGTTTATACCCCATGAAGACTGTACACCCCTCCATGCAGGGGGGCTTCCCCCCCTATGGGGATTCGGGGAAGAAGCCCCTGAAGAAAAAATTTCCTTGTAAATGTATATTGTAATTTCATAGTCAATCTGGGCCGTTCATTATAAGGTTTCATATCTGACAGTATAAGTTATTTTAGGGTTTTTTCCCCTATAAGGCAACCCTCTTTTATGAGGGAATTATATTGCGGTTGTGTATGTGTGTGATTATTGTATTTTGGGAGAGGATACTATGAGAGAAAGAAGAGGAACTTAAAACAAGTGTGTTTGTTATCGGAAAAATCGGTAAGTGCGGACACAAAATAATCTCCCTAACTTCCACATGAAGCTAGAACAAAACAAGACAGAATACAAACTTCACCTTAGACTTCATTGTCATATAAACTAGTTTAGAGAGGTACAAGTGGCATACATTTTAAATGACGCTTGGTCCTCGCTAGTGTCATCCTTGTCGCTCCATATTTGGATTTGCGGGAGGGTGAACCTGTTTAAGAAGCACAAACCAATAAAGAGAGAGAAGAAAGATATATATTCCAATGAATTCTATGTATAAGATCAATGAGTTATACAATAAAAGTCAAGACACCTTTATAGGGAAGAAATGCATTGCTGTAATATATTAAATGGAAAGTGGAGAATACAACCTGTAACATCCCCAACCATCAACAGGCTTGGGCAATGCCACTACTCATCTCTGACTTAGCTCCGATACCAAACTGTAGCATCCTCGATCTTCCACAGAGACCCGACAATGCCACTACTGTGGAATATTCACATATAAATATAATATACATTAAATCAAATTAACACATTTTAACCTAGAGTTACTGTTACCATTCATATTTAAATAGAATTAACAACAATTCATACATGCAACAGAACACATGATAACATTCCAGCATTATGCATAACATAAAATTAAGCAGATAAATTATACCTATCTTTCAACTGGAATAACACCACCAACTGCATGAAGACCTTCCACGAACCTCCTAGCCATAGACCGCACTACTCATCACTCTCAGCAGTAGGTCACCCCCGAGCTAGGACTAAGCTCCACCGGGCAAGGGAATCCTAGGCTAGGCAAGGTCAACAGGAAGGCACACAGTTTATGAGGATGGATTCTCTCCCAGGAGCCACTTATGCCCATTGCTCAGAAACTCTCATTCCCCACATGCCTGTCCCACCCCAGGAGTATACACCTTCACTGTCACACCAAGTAGTCCTTCGGCTGCTAAACCTCCCTTGCCTTGGGCTTTAGCAACAGGTCGGACCAAAATTCTCCGAGCTTTGTGGCAGCTATAGGACCCCTTCCAGGAGTTCTCATTTCCTCCGCGCACTCTCTCACCTGGAGAGAGTCGCTCATAGGCCTGACCACCTACTTCTTCAACGACAACCATCTCTCTCATCTGGAGAGAGTGTTTCACACAGGTCTGACAACCTGCTTCTTCAACTCCATTCCAGCACAAGGTGGACAACTGGAAGGCTCATCAAGGAACAAAGGATGGCAGCAAGCCACACACAGCTAAGGAATTGCATGGCCACAACAACCCACAGTTATAACACACACGACATAGCCATTTACAGAATGTTCAGGCTTCATAGAAGACGTGCCTCAGTCCATGGGTTTGCCACTGGTTTGAGGGTGCGTGACAAGGAATCAACATAGAGGTCGGTCATAGAGAAAACAGGATAGATGACGGATCAAACCACGGGTTTTCCCACTGAGTTCAGGATGCGTGACCAGGAAACAATGCAGAGGTCGATCACAGAGGTTTCGGGTTCCGACTCCCAGATGGAAGAATGGATAAAACAAACCACATTCCTGTGAGGGTTTCCTTCGCTATGCATAGGTATGCAAATGCAGACGCAGAGGAAAAACCGGTTCAGACGTCCCTCGATCCCAACGAACTCAGGCGGAGGATCACAGAATGGGAACCAAACCCAACAACACTAAATTTCCCAGCTATAACTGCATGCACCCAGTTTGACACCTTTCTTCCTGCAGTCACATGCACTCCACTTATTATAAGTTCCTTTTCTAGGAACTTAAGACAACACTCAACATGTCCACCTTAGCGTTCAAGAATTAATATTAAAATATTATTCCTTTAGAGGTAAGCCCCCTAGATTATCCCCTAGGCCCAAACACTTAGCCCCCTCCCTTGCCCAACCTTGTGGAAGCTTAGTCCCCCATCACTCTTTCTTCGTGGTCGGTCTACACGCAACGATGTGTATATTTTTATTAATGATTTTGCATAATTACATATACAAAACAGGCTCCTTGCCTTAGCATCCTAGGCTCTATGGCCTAATCATCACATAAGCCTCCTAGCTTATTATAACTCGGCTCACTAGCCTATCAAATATGTTTACAATTCATAATTACAACTGGGGCTCTACCGGGGGATATTACAATCCCCTCCCCTTATTTTTTCACTGTCCTCAGTGAAACTTGTTTATACATATATAATTCAAAAATTCTTCAAAAGCTCCAAGCTTTAGCTATTGGAAGCCCATTATCCACCTGGTGCTTTACTTTCAAGTACCAATTTTGGTATCCATATTGCAGTTGAAACTCAATTGCTCTATTCCATAGAGTTGCTTCAGGAAAACATTCAGCTTATTGTTCCTTGTTACATGCTTCAATTAAACCTCATTGAAAGCACTGAATGGATGTAGATCTATGATGTTCCATCCATTGATAAACTCTCAGCAGTGCTATGAATCCACAGACATAAACACTCTGCTCGTACACCTATTTATTTAGAAGCCACATTAGAACATAGATGCAATATATATACAGACAATTCTAATAACATTATAACCTGTATACGAATTATGAGATACATAGAATACAATGAATAAAGAATTGATACTTATCTTTTGATTGAGAACACTTCCATATCAACATGGTCTAGGCCAAGGTACCAAACCTCAACAACACTCCAACCATCCAAACCCCAGTAGCACTCCAACCAATGGTCTCTCATTTCCCACATGCCTGTCCCACCCTAAGAGTGTACACCTTCACTGTCACACAGTCCATCGGCTACTACACCTCCCTTTCCTTGGGCTTCAACAACAGGTTGGACTGAAAGTCTCAGAGCACCGTGGCTCGAGGAGTTTCAACTGCCCTCAGAGGTCTGCAATCAGCATCTTCCCGATCTACTCTTTGTAGTTAACATTCTAACTTTTATCAACATCATCTCATCTGCATCACCCACATGCAGTTATCATGAGAAAACATAAAAGAATTCATTTAGGAACTCCAACTTAGTTCAAAAGGGAATTTAACTTTTTCCCCCAAAACATGAAATTCTATTTCATAATTCATCTTGGCTGTTGCCATATTATGAATGCAACCATCCTTGTGATTTTCCACAGGCACCAAACTCCATACCATTTTCCTGCAAGACTTCATCTTGCATACTGCCAACAATTTGTCAGTATTTCCTGTACATCATAATTCAATCGCAATATGTACAAAATCTTATGCAGTGGTCTTAGAATTTCCTGCACTTAGCAATTCAATCACAATTACCCAACAATTACTAAACTAGAACGACTCGTCATTCTATGCATATTCATGTTCACAGTAATATCTGTAAGTTCATTACTTCTTTTTCTGAACAAGAAAATTTTCTGTAGTCAATGCTCATGTGACTACTTGACTTGCAAGTTTCCTATTGCAATGTCTAACACCTCCCTGAAATGTCCTCAACTTCATGAGTTAACAACATTTCAGCTGTTAGTAACAATTATTTCCATGCAATAATATATATGCATGTACTTACAAAACACATTCAACCATTKCATTTAGTATACAATTCTATCACTTACTATGCATGAGTGCAATTCTCAATGCATTCTTATTCAGTGCACCCTGCATTGAATTACATAATGCTCTTTATCTCAGTCATGTATCTCACCATCCATAAGTTGGAATTTTGGCTAATGTATTGACACATTCTCCACACACTTCCTATTTTCTTCCCAATTAATTGGATGCCTTCCTTTTCGAACCGAACACTACACCAATAATATAATTATGTGGTGTTCATTAGTGTTAAAAAAAAGGTTGCAGCCCAAGTTTTATTTAAAAGTAGGAATCTTTTAGTACCTGTGTGGCTCATAAGCTTTCCATATCCAACCAGGTCCTAGTCTCATACATGACTAGCTTACTGGCATTTATTCCTATAACCAGTTCTTATCTTTAATTCTTTGGTTATTACCCCATAACCAAATTAACGTGACATTCTACTATGTCAATGTGTGTATTCAAAAGCTAAAAAGATTTGAATTAATACAGGCCTCCAACCTTTAACACATCTAGTGGTATGCATTCAATAATATAATCATGTGATTTTATAAAATAACTCTGGATGAGGAAATTCTTACCAAAATTTCTTTTCATCAATTATGCAAAAATAGTGATAAAAACTCATACCTGCATGACTTCCATTAATAATTTTTTATACTACCTGAATATCTGATGGCAGTAGAAGATTTCATGCTTCTTTTATCAAACTTATAATCAACACTTCATCTCTTTGTTGCTTCCTTCCTTATGCAACAACATCACCAACAACACTTGCAAACATGCAAGCATTCTTTCCTCTGGCTGACCCAACGAGCCATAACATACTTGCTGCCAAAAAAATTGCAGCAGCTTCTTTCTCCCTATAAATTTTTTTCTTGCCGATCCCAAAAGTATTAAATTCTTCCCAGATTCCTGAATCTTCTTGTGCTCCCATTGTGATTACTGTGCATGATTATTCCTGCCCTGAGCACTTTCGACGCAGTGCCCCCACTTCAGCGGGGTATGCTGACCTCCTAGTCAATGGATCTTCAACTCTCGGAGCTGGGGCAGCTCTTCGGGTCCCTACTAGAACCTCCACGAAAAAAATCCACAGGCCTTGTGTGAAACCTCACCCGCGAGAACTAGCGGCGGGCGCAAGATTCCTCTACGTGACTACCGACTATGACCACACGCCTATCCAAAAGGCGTTTCAGGATTTCACGTACCGGGTGTTTCGATATGAGTCACCCTCGACTCTCTCTATCCCCGAAATCCGAAATAAGATTCTAGCGCGTGCTAGCTCTTCTCTTAACTTCCACCAGTGTGACCTCCAGCTATGACTTGGGGCCCAGCTTCCAAGCGCTACAGGACTTTACCCTTTGCGAACTTCGAGGATTAGCTCTCCTCCTTTCTCCCAAGGTCCAAACTCCCGAAATTCGTTTGCCTCAGATCAACGGTCCACAGCGTTCTGGGTTCGACGGTCCAGATCAATTCCTCACGAATCGACAATTCGTGTTTCGGGGTTTCGAAAAATAGTTCCCCTCTTTTCTTCCAATCTCTAGTTTTCTGAAATCCACGTGAGTCAGATCCAACGACTCACAGCTCATTGTAATCCAATGGTGTGGATCCTTTCTTGTGAATCGGGACTTTGCGGTTTGCGAAATCAGAAAATAGTTCTCTTCCCCTTTCCAACTTCCGACTTCACGAAATTCAAGTGCGTCAGATCAACGACTCACACTCGCCGTGATTCAATGGTCTAGGTCTCTCCTCGAGAATCAGATGTTTGCGTTTCGGGATTTTCGAGAGCAACTTCCTCTGTTCTCCCAACTCCCGATTTTCGATTTCCCGATGAAAGGAATCAACGATTTGATATTCCTTGAGATATACGGTTCACTACCTCTCCTGAGCTTTCGAGTGCTGAATGACTCTCAACGTTATCCTCCTCGCAATTTCTTTTGATCTAACGACGCATGGCTATCAACGCTTCTCCCTCCAAGGATTTCTACCACCCGTTCAGGTTCTCAATGACTTCTTGCCAAATATCTTGGCGTCAATTCTTCTGGACTTGACTTCCTCCCTAACTTGAAGGATTTCGAATGTTTCGAAGGCTTCGATGGTGTTTTCCCTCCCGAGCTTCTGTTAATGAAATTTTAACTTCACCCTAGCGCACACTTGTGCTCTGCATGCGAACTTGCACTGTTTCTCCCTGAGCTTTAACTTACTCAGTCTCAAAGGGACTCGGCCCTTCTGCGTCTTCCAAAATACTTTCCGGTGCCCTCCTGGCACACCCTATGCTCGTCTTCTTGAGCCCTTAGAACTTAAAACAAGTTCTCTCTATACGCACTCCTTGCACTTGATATTCACACTCTGTATATAAAAGTTCTATGCTATATCTTCTGATCTTCGAGTCGAAAAAGACTCTCTCACACACACTTCTTTCACTCAGTATGCACTCTTTGCATATCTTATAGAAGAGAACACTTGAAACTTATTCAATTTCTTCACAAACTCATTCACTCACCAAGAACATCATACGTTCACAAAACACAAAATAACAGTAAACTATGAAACAATATCAACACTATACAATTGGATCAATTTTCTCTGTTCTATTCATTTAAAAAAAAACATGATTACAACTCCTGTATTTCACAGACACATTACAATGAAAAATTCGTCTAAAGACCAAGATGTCTCTCTCTCGCCTTATTTCTTCTATCTGAAGATATCTCTAGCACTTTTTGTGTTTTAATGTAACCATTACATCTGGATTCCTCTTTGCGAGACCTTCCCAATCACAGGTTCTTTGCTCAATTATGAGCCTTGAGCAGAAAACTATGATCCTTTAAAACTTGTTCTTCTTCTCCGATGCACTTCTTGTGCAACAATTTCTTTTCTTTGAGCTAATGGCTCTTAGATCTTGGCTGGACCCTATCACAAATTTTGAGGTCTTCAGTATTCTTTTGATGCGGGTTCGAACCAGACAAAACCCACCTGCTTCCTTCCTAACCCTTTTCCCTTCTTTAACAAAGTTTTCAGGCACTAGCCCCTGTTCTCTCAGCCCCCGACCCATGCAACCATGGGTCATGATCAAATTCTATATCAATAGGTGCTTACCTGGGACTTCGGCTTCGGAAGTTTTCAAAGCACAACAGAGCAATCTCTCGGAGTTCTGAGTTATCGAACTTGCGAAGTAGGGTGGATCAACAGTCCACATCTACCTAGCATCCAACAGCTGACACTCGTTGTGGAACTTCTGTCATCGAAGCTTCGGGACTTCGAAGCTTCGAAAATTTGTGCATCAACACATTCTGAACTGTTAATCTATGAACATTCCCAATCACCTTTTGTGACGTCATTATGTTACATCACTTAACGTTTTCCCAATTGCAGGGGCATGCAACATTGGTTTTGGAGTAACCCACCTTTCATTCCGCAATTCTTCTAACACTGGCATGTAACCCCTCATTGAAACCATGGTTTGGATTGCGGGACTGCCTTGGAGAATTAGCTTCCATGCAACTTGGTTCCCCGCAATGCCTTCTCGCCATTGATCTTTATGGATCGTGATCAATGCCACTGTGGGTCTTCTGACCTTTAACTACGTTATGTAACCTCGGGCCCCACTCACCCTGCTCACACAGGATGCCACAAGGCAGAATACTAGAGGCTGATACGTGGCCCATTCAGATGGGTGACACACATCACGTTCCAAACGACATTTCAAACTTCTACGGGTTCAAAACCCATTGACACAGGGTGCACAACCCATGTGTCCATGTCAAACCAAGTGACAACACCATGCCATGTCACTTCAGAGTTTCAGACTTCAGAAGTTCTTATGCTTCCTTCCTTCCAATCTTCCGAAATCTGAAATTACAAACCTCTTTATATTCCGCTCTTGGTTTGATCTAATGGTAAGACTTCTCCCCAGATCTACGGTGTAGATATCTCCTCTGGACTTCGGAGTTTTGGGCTTCGGCCTTTCTCTTAGATTGCATCAACTTCACCAAAGTCGCGAAGTCCGAAGGGCTTCCAGGATAACCCTTCTACACCTTCTTTAGATCTGACGGTCGTAAAGGCTTTCCCTTCCTTCTGAACAGATCCTATGGTCCCAACACCACCAGTGTTGTGATCTCTCTCCCTATGGCCAAATACCACGTAAGTTGCAGTTTTACGATACCGCTACTCCTCCTGGGCTTCGTTTCTCGAACCCCTTTCTCCTTAGAGGGCTGCTTCGACACTTAGTCGAATTTTGGATCTGTGCACTCCTTGCAACAGATCTTCGCGTCCCTTTATGAGAAAACTCAATCTATTTCTCCCAATCTTTTTGAGTCAATGACTCTGTCGACGCACTCCTTGCACCCAGAGACACTCTGAACCTCGAATTTTGTCCCTTTTGACAACAATTCACTCTGAAATATTTGTCTCGTTAGCCACTAACATGGCCCATCCAGGCTTAGTGTTGTAACCATGCTCTGATACCAATTTGTAACATCCCTAGCCATCAACAGGCCTGGGAAATGCCACCACTCAACTCTGACTTAGCTGCGATACCAAACTATAGCATCCCCGACCTTCCACAGAGACTGGGCAATGCCACTACTATGGAATATTCACATATAAATATAATATGCATTAAATCAAATTAACACATTTTAACATAGAGTTATTTTTACCATTCATATTTAAATAGAATTAACAACAATTCATACATACAATGAAACACATGATAACATTCCACCATTATGCATAAGATAAAATTAAGCATATAAATTATACTTATCTTTCAACTAGAATAACACTACCAACTGCGTGCAAACCTTCCATGAACCTCCCAGCCATAGACCGTGCTGCTCATCTCTCTCAGCAGTAGGTCACCCCCGAGCTGGGACTAAGCTCCACCGGGAAATGGAATCCTAGGCTAGGCAAGGTCAATAGGAAGGCACACAATTTATGAGGATGGATTCTCTCCCAGGAGCCACTTATGCACACTTCTCACAGACACTCATTCCTCACATGCCTGTCCCACCCCAGGAGTATACACCTTCATTGTCACACCGGACAATCCTTTGGCTGCTAAACCTCCCTTGCCTTGGGCTTTAGCAACAGGGTGGACCAGAATTCTCCGAGCTTTGTGGTAGCTACAGGAACCCTTCCAGGAGTTCTCATTTCCTCCGCGCACTCTCTCACCTGGAGAGAGTCATTCATAGGCCTGTCAACATTATTCTTCAACCACAACCACCTCTTTCACCTGGAGAGAGTGTTGCACACAAGCCTGACAACCTGCTTCTTCAACTCCGTTCCAGCACAAGGAGGACAACTACAAGGCTTAGTAAAGAACATACGACGACAACAAGCCACACTCAACCAAGAAACTGCATGGCCACAAAATCCCATAGTTATAACACACACAACATAGATGTTTACGAAATGTTTAGGCTTCATAGAAGACGCGACTCAGTCCACGGGTTTGCCACTGGTTTCAGGGTGTGTGACAAGGAATCAATGCAGAGGTCGATCATAGAGAAAACATGATAGACAACGGATCAGACCAAGGGGTTTCCTACTAAGTTCAGGATGAGTGACCAGGAAACAATGCAGAGGTCGATCACAAAGGTTTCAGGTTCTGTCTCCCAGATGGAAGAATGGACAGAATGAACCACCTTCCCGTGAGGGTTTCCTTCACTGTGCGCGGGTATGAAAATGCAGACACAGAGGAAAATCGGTTCAGACGTCCCCCGATCCCAGTGAACTCAGGCAGAGGATGATAGAATGGGAACCGAACCCAACAACGTTGGCTTTCCCAGCTATAACTGCATGCGCCCAGGTTGACACTTGTCTTCCTGCAGTTGCATGCACTCCACTTAGCATACGTTCCTTTTCCAAGAACTTAGGACAACACTCAACATGTCCACCTTAGCCTTCAGAAATTAATATTAAAATATTATTCCTTTAGAGGTAATCCCCTAGATTATCCCCTAGACCCAAACACTTAGCCCCCTCCCTTTCCCGACCTTGTGGAAGCTTAGTCCCCCATCACTCTTTCTTCGTGGTCGGTCTACATGCAGTGATTTTTCATAATTACATATACAAAACAGGGTCCTAGCCTTAGAATCCTAGGCTCTCTGACCTAATCACCACATAAGCCTCTTAGCTTATTATAACTCGGCTCACCAGCCTATCAAATATGTTTACAATTCATAATTACAACTGGGGATCTACCGGGGGATATTACACAACCCATGCCTTGATGTTGCAAGGTCCCTTTCAATGGATCTTTGCCTCAACACACACACTTTTGCTCCAATTCATTTGATTAAGAAGATCCACAATCTGACTTAGAGAGCTAAAGGAAATATATCTCAAATATAATCTGTAGCATAACTCTTCATGCATATGAAATCCTTTGCAAACCTTAGCCTTTTCCATAAGAGATCCCTCTTTATATAGGGTGAAAGATTGATGGATGAGGAGATTAGGATGATCCCACTAAATCAGAGAAGCGAGTAAGATGCAAACCGATCGGAGGCCACCTTATCTTCTAGAATAGTCCCTTCTAGAACATTCGTGAATTTTCAACGTCACAGTGCAACTTTGGTGCAGAGTGCAACGATCAGGCATCGTCGCACCCCATGCATAGAGTAGGGTGTGATGATCCCCCTTGTCATAGTTTTTAAGAAAGAAAAGGAAAACCACTTTTCTCATGGAGAAAGTCTCTTTTAATGTTTTTAGGAAACACAGAAGTGAGTTATGCACATGTCATTAGTTGATCACTGGGGTGACCAAATTAATGTGTAACAGAATGCCCCCCAAAGTATAAAGTTGGAACCTGTGACAGTTGAAATACTTTGTAGAATGTGTGTGTTGAAAGAAAGGAGCACATCAGTCGGGAACCTGCAAAGAATCAAACCTCTGCATAATAATATACCATCTTTTGAGGTAGGCATTTCCATACTCAGACTACAAGTGACTCTAATCATAAGTGTCAAGTGAGTCATGGACACTAAACATACACCGTGGATCCATGTCATCATGATTCAATGTAGCCACCAAAAATACAATGTGGATCTATGCGCTTAAAGAATTTAAATTTGGACATAGCCACGAGACATACATAGTGGATCTATATGTCATTACAAACTTATGAATACTCTGTCGTAACCTAGACCAATATGGTGAGATCTAGGGTATTCATATCCATCGTCCCTAAGTATGAATCTAGCCATGTGATTACAAGTGTTGAAGTCGAACATGGTAGAAACCACTTGATTACCGGTCATTAATGAAAACCGTTAACAAGTGTCAGGGAAATCACCATTGATGTCAATGACTCCCAAGGTACTTTAGTACAATCCAACGAATGTGAATGAATGAGTTGAATTCGAACACTCGATGGAATCTTCCAAATAGAGGTCAATGATGTGAACCCATTGTTGAAAGCGAAGAAACCTGCCATTGAGGCATGCAGGCTCCAAGGTACTCAATGATTTCTAAGTATTGTTCTCGGATAATGAGTTGAATTCGACAGGAAAAGACTCGTCATAGGAGGGCCTTAATGTATCCCCCATTAATGACACAAAATATGTAACATATTTGAAGTAGATCATAGTATGAAGTGATTCAGGACTGACTCAGGGAAGGTCGACATGGTAGAAAATTTATAACTACAGATGGACGACTCGATAGAAGGCTTGTTTAGGTTAGACTTCTCTTGAACATATGAATGAAACGAAAGTTGTCTTGGCTTCATTGACTCAAGGAGGACCCAACATATGAACTTGTGGATGGTCAAACGAGAGACAAATGGATTTCCCAACCCGGATATAGTAATGAAGGGGGGTGTCATGTTCAAGAGAAACTTTACTACCACTAACAAAGATACAAAGACACATTTCTTTCCCAATTTCCCCCCACCTTTTCTGGCCAGTACCTCTTTATTTTTACGTAAGCTTGAGAGGGATAACATATGCTTGTAATGTAAGCTCATCCTTTGGACGAGTCCCTCAAAGTATGTTTAACGAACCCTAAGAAGGAGTGGTTCGATCCCATATGGTTCTTTCGATGTTTGTTTTATGAGTCCAAAGAAAGAAAACTCAAGGGTTTTTCATATTTAGAGAGTCTGAAAAACACTTAAAGAGAACTCCATAATCTCTTTTTTTGTAAGTTAGTCTGACGAGACCGAAAAAGAGATAATCTACCGCTCATCAGATGTTTTCTTCAAATACTTTTACGAGCGTGAAAAGAACCAGGTGGATCAACTATCGTTTCATGTTTAGGGAGCTTGAAAAGAGCTTAAAGGACACTCCATAAGGTTCGTTTTTCGTATCACCATTGCGATTTCAAAAAAATGATAAAAGGTTACTCGATTGCATTCTCATGGTTTCACGAGCGTGAGAAAGAATTAAGACTATGCTCGGAGTTTTTCCTAAAAAACCCTAAAAGCATATGTACATAAGAAAAACATACAAAAACAGTAAAAAATGGTGGACCCATGTCAAACATCTCATCCTTAGATCTTTCAATATATAATTGAAAACACTTTGCAAAGTTAGGTAGACTTTAAGGCATAGGTAAAATATGAAAAATATTATAATTTTGCAATAAAATATGGTAAAAAGTGATAAAATAGGTCAAAACAACCCATTTACCATTTCATTTTGCAATTTCACCCAAAATAGTGCCCAAAACCCTCTTTTTCACCCAAATTTCAAGCATTGATTTCAGAGCGCTTGGTGGACAATTTCGCAAATCGCTTCCATAAAAAAGGTAGTCTCTTTCCCATTTCTCTTTTCATGGTTTAAAATTTCATTTTTATTGGTTAAATTATGATTTTAGGTCGATTTTTTGGGGCTCCCTACACCTTGAGATCGTCGCAGGCCCACAGTATCGTGAACTGCGACGATATGACATCGTCATAGGGGACCCAAAGCCAGGGTGCGACGACGTCGCTCTGCATAAAATCAAATCCCTCCGATGACCACAATTCAATTTTTGAAAAGATAAAATGAGTTAGGAAAACTTCCAAGAATTGACTTTGTATGATTGTAATCCTCTTTTGATGTTACTTGGCAGGTTTTCCTCAGTCAAAATTCTTGAGTGGATGGAACAGGAGCATGAGGAAGAACAATGTTTTGTTGGGAATGACCCAAGCACAGTGATGGCACTCCGGGAGTGTGGTTTACTCAAGTTCTTCAAAATTCAGGGCATGATAGCCCAACTGAGATTGCTGGAGTATCTATTCCACATGTGGGATGTAAATGAACAAGCCTTTCATGTGGGTGTGCATAAACTCACCTTGGATATAGATGAAATTTACTTTCGGACAGGGTTATCTCACCGAGGCTCTCGGGTATCACTCACGGGAAGTAGGGGTGGGGGAGAACCCATGGATTACTATGTTGCACACCATTGTGTTCTCGGTATAGAAAAGTATAGTGACAAGGTTTCCATTAGGGATGTTCAAGATTTACCATTGAGAACCATCCTTTATATTATCTCTAGGATGGCAGGAAGTGCGGCTCCCCACATGGATTTGAAAATCCATTTTTAGTACTCCATATAGTGTATGGAGCCCCAAGTCTTCAACTAGTGCGAGGGTGTCTTGAAGAACATGAAAAAGAAACTGAAAAAGTGTCGTAATGGTCGGTTGAAAAAATTTGGTTACAGATCCATTTTAATGTCCTTCTTCATGGAGAGGGTCCTCGTCTTAAGTCTACAGGTGGAGTGGGGCATACCTGCTCCACAAGATCCATGGATGAAAATATGGGTGGACTTGATGGCTCATCATAGTGGCGTGCCTATCGTCAAGTATGACGAGGTTTTATTCTAGTGGTCGAGAAATCAGATAATCATGGTGGAGGACTATGCTTATGCCGAGGCAGATTTCCGTGGGGATCCTAACTTAGCTCTTATTGAGGGATATCAGTGGGGAGACATAGGTAAGAATGAAATTTTCATTATATGATGTTTTTTATATTTTAATTATATAATTTTTTTTTGTCATTTATCCAAGACTAACCAAGTGCTCTCAATAATGTAGATGTGGCACCCTATTGTCCTCCAGGATCTTCTCCCATTCAAAGGCGATGAAAGAGAGGTGTCGTGGCTGTTGTGGATCTGGAGGTGATTGAGAAGAACCTAGAGGGGTTAACTGTGAACATCCCTAATGCCACGGTGGATGAACTTCCTCGGCACTATCAACACCATACAATTGGCGTATCTGCATCTATTGGTCGACTGCTCCATAGAGTGGCACGGAAATTTGTTTGTTACAATGAGCAACATCCTTGATGCTTTTCTATATGAAGCCATGAGCTTCACTATTTTGATATTTTGGCCCTTGGACAAACACTTTCTGTAACTTTTTGTCGTATTAATATAAACTTTCTATCGACTTACTTGTATTTTTTAAAATGTGTGTTTGGATTTATAAATGTCTCAAATGTTTGTCTAACACATAATTAACCAATGCATATGTCAATGTGTTTATACATCTAGGAATATGTTGATACTCAATATAATCAAAATGTCTTTGCAAGAGGCGAATTCGTAAGTATACCCGTAACAAAGTAGGACTTCAGATGAAATAAATGTGATCTAGATTTTATAAGAGGAACAAAATGACTACATATTATTAACAGGTACTTAACACAAAATAACAAAGATATAGTAAAGTTGGTTTTCTATTCAATAAGGAAATACGCTGAAACTGTAAAATGCAGTGGAAACAAACTTGTTAGAATGGTGGCGGCTTATCTTTGAGAAGAGATGTGACGGCTACACTCATTCACCAGAAGATCATTACAATGAGGCTCTGAAGGCCTTTTTACAATAAACGAGAATGTCAAAAACCATAGACATCCAAAAACCTAACCTTAGGAGATGAAGCGCCAAAATTCATGTGGGCCCCGTTTGGGTAAGTTAGTACATTAACTTGCCAGGGTCGTAACTTTTGCATACGATCTCCATTTTAGGCGTATGATAGCCCGTTGGAAAGGTATCATCGAGGAGAATCATTTTTGGGGCTCAATCATTATTTTAGCTATTATTGAGAAGATTGATCTTGAAAAACCTTCATTTAGGCCCTCAAAATGGCCCCGGAAGTTAAAACTGCGAAAAATAGTAAATTGTCAAAATTGTCAGAAAACTGTTTTGAGTCAGTTGGAAAAGGTGGGTGGCTACTGATATCCACCTGGATCAAAATGTTACTCAAATACAACAATAATAGATGTGAATCAAGTCGTACAATAAGATGACAGATGCCAAATGAAATGACATCAGTTAAAAACTCGATAACTACACTATATTCCGCGATATTATTAGTTGCAAGACCAAGGAAAACACCGTGTAGACTGATCAACTCATCCGTAGGTGCATAGATTTTCCATGCAATAGACACTAGGTTTTGAGTACTGCGACTATCACAATAAATAAAGACGATATAGGGTAGTGAATACACCGACATCTAGAAACCAAGCACAATGCAAGGTAAGCAACTAAAAGGTGAAACAAAAAACGAAAAAAGCACACTAGAGTATGATACACTAAAAATACACAACACTCATGCAAAAAATGTTTAACATAGTAGTTCTTCAATTAAATCCCATTTCGGGGTTCACTAAAAGGAATTCCATTATAATCTAGCAGCTCATAAACCCCTTTATCCAACACTCGTTTCACAATATAAGGGCCACGCCACATGGGCTCGAATTTACTGGCCCCTAATAAGTCACGATCCTATTCGTAAAGGAGAACCAAATCACCCTCAGAAAAAACATGTGGTTTGAAATGCTTGTCATATTGATATTTGACACGCTTCTTCTGAGTTTCAATGACTAAGGAAGCATCATGACGAGTCTCGTCTAATTGCATCAAATACAAGAGACGTTCCTCTTCAGCCGAGGTGTTAGGGAGAAGTTTAAAAACTAGTTTCAAAGATGGGATTTCACATTCAATCGACAGAATAACTTCGATACCATATACTAATTGCAAAGGTGTGAACCCCGTGGCAGATTTAATGGATGTCCGATAAGCCCATAATGATGAGAAGAGCATCGTGTGCCATATTGACTTGTGAATTCCTACCATCTATCAAAGCATAGTAGTGAGAACTTTATTGATTGCTTCAACCTGGCCATTGGCCTGTGGATAGTAAGGTGTTTAGTTTTCATGTCGAAGACCCAACTTCTCGATAAGTTCAGACATCATGAAATTGTGAAAATGACTACCATGGTCAGTGACTATGGCTTGAGGGACACCAAATCTAGTAACGATATGATTGAACATGAACAATGCTACAGTTTTCCTGATATTATCAAATGTAGGCATCGCCTTAGCCCATTTAGTGAAATAATCCACGACTACGATGATGTATCCATGCCCCCCGACCGAGTGAGGGTTACATGTCATGAATTCAATGCCCCATTTAGCAAATGGACCAACAAAAACTGCAGGGTGAAGAGGAGCAAGATGAGATCATATCTTATTGTTATATGTTTGACAAGCGTGGCATTTCTGGACGACAGTAATGCAATCCTTAAACAATGAAGGCTAGAAGTAACCAACTCGTAAGATCTTTTGGGTAGTGGCATACCGAGACATATGACCTCCACATGCTTTGGAATGACAGTCATTCAAAGCTTTCTCAACTTCATCATAAGTTAGACAACGTCAAAATATGGAATCAATACCACGACGATAAAGGATATCACCAAGGATAATGTATTGATGGGCTTGATACCGAATGCGATGACGATATACACTAGAAAGATCAAGCCGAAAATTTTGGGTTTGGAGATAAATGATAATGTATCCATACCGTATGTCATCAGAACTGATTAGAAAGAGAGACTCATTAGGAAAGGAATCTTCTGCCACATCTTCTGTCTCAGTAGAGGGAAGGTCACATATCATCTCAGAAAAAACCAAAGAATTATTTGACCTGGCTCGCTCAAACTCCAAATCAGACTCCTGGAGAATAACTATCCATTTGGAGTATTTTTCCCCTAGCAATTTTCAAGTAAGGATGTGTTGCATGGGGTTGCAATCAGAAATGACTGTGGTTTTGCACAATAAGATATAATGATGAAAAATTTATACGGCTTGAACAATTACCAAGGCCAGTTTATACACATGAAGATATTTGGTTTCGATGGTCATGAGACTCTGAGTCAAATAGTAGATAACATTTTCATCATGTGAATCATCCTCTTGGACTAGAACCATAGCGATGGTAGAGTTTGAAGCAACTAAGTACAAGAAATAATCTTGACTATAATAGGGTGGAAATAATAATGGTGTACAGGTTAAGGCAAGTTTTAAAGCTTCAAAGGATTTTTTGGCAGTGTCATCCCATACCAAATTGTGACCCTTTTTAAGTAGTCGAGTAAAACCTTTCGTTAATTCAACATAATTTGGGATGAATCAACGCAAAATTTTTGCCTTCCCTTGCAAACTTAGGAGTTGGCGTAGTGTAGAAGGAGGAGGAAAATTGAGGATAGATTCAACCTTCATAGGGTCCACCCTAATCCCATGTGTAGACACAATAAAACCAAGAATTCATCCGGACTCCACACAAAAAACACATTTATGCGGATTCAATCATACACAATAATAGCGACAGTGTAATAAAATGGCCCGTAAATGTTCCAGGTGATCTTGACGATGCATGGAATGCGCTGGTAAATCATCTAGGTAAGGTTGTACAATGTGATTAATTTCATGAAAAGCGTAAAACATAGTGCGTTGAAAATTTGCATCAGCATTCTTGAGGCCAAAAGGTAGTTTCCGGTATGCAAAGGTTTCCCAAAGGAAAATAAAAGCAGTCTTATGTTGATTCTCAGGTAAAATATTGATTTTATTATAGCTGAAGAAACCATCCATCAAGGAGAAGATTTCACTTTCGGCACAGTCATTAACGATTTGGTCAATGAAATGGGTTGGATAATTATCTTTGGGACAAGATTTGTTGATATCCCTACAATCTACACAAACCTAGATCGTGCCTTGTTTCTTCGTAACTAGAATGAGATTGGACACCCAATCAGTCAAAGCCACAGGATAGACAAAACCGGATTTAAGAAGTTTTTCAACTTCGATTTTAATAGCAACAGCTATGTGTGGATGTACTGGGTGAAGTCTCTGTCGAACGGGTTTAGCGTCTGGGTAAGTCTTAATCTCATGTACAACAATATCTGGATCAATGCTAAACATCTCTTCGTAACTCCAAGAAAAAATGTCACAAAATTATTGGAAAAGAGCTTTGTAAATTTGGACCTCATCAGCAGAACATGAGGCACCGCTATGAACATTTTCCATGACTCCGGGTTTAATCAAAATATCTAGAGGGATGGTGGGTGAAATGTTACCCAAGTTCCCTTCATACAAAACATCATGAGTTGGTTCAGGAACAGAGGAAATAGTAACAACAGTAGACAGATTTGAAATCGGTTGATAACTCTCTATGGTCTCGGGTTCTAGGAAGAGAATAGAACGATGATGCCCATCGTCCCATGGGGTATCATCCATAGACATGATTTTCATGATCATCTCATCGGTGTTAAATACCACATGAAACGGATTCAGAGACGTGTCTAAGAGAGAATGCAAAGAAGGAGTTGTCGATTGAATAGCTTGATAAACCAATTCTACCGGACTCAAAGGCATTCATTCGCCGTAACGAAGACAATCGTCAGAGATAGGTACTATTCAAGGGTCATAAGACTCAGGGGTTTCACCAACAATGGTTGATATCATGTTAATCGAAGCGACAAAATGAGGAGGAAGATTGGGTGGTGAAATGGGGAATGTACCAATTAATGATGAATCCTTTAGAATACCCACACCGACATTCTCATAACCGGGAGGTTTTTTCTCAATGAAAGGTACGTTACTAGTACGTGAATCGAAATTAAAGAAGGAAAGTTAATCGACAATAACAACTTTTCTTTGGTTCGAAAAATGTAGCACACAGAAAAGAGTAGAAACAACTGCACGCATGGAATCAATCCAACTACGTCCAAGTAGAAGGTTATAATCGAGAGGTGCATCAAAGACCTCAAACTCAACAATAACCGCTTTACCTTCTAACATAATAGACAACAAAGGAAGAACACCATAAGGTTTAGACCATGTACCATTAAAATATTTTAGAGTACTGTGTGACTCAGTAAGGGCAGGAGAGTCAATGGATTTCCAACAAGTGATGGACATGATGTAAGTCAAAGCTCCTTCATCAATAACGGTTCGACAAATATTCTTATTTTCCACAACAACTTGTATTTGAAACACTAATTGAGGAGGAAGCCTTGGAATATGATCTTCCAAGTCAAAGATTATCAAGTTTGTATCGGTAGGATCAATTCCACCAATAGACTTTAACAACACCTTTCGTTGCATAGCACAACTTTGAAGGAATTCTAGAGCCGACATCGCAGAAGGTGCCTACGCAAGGTCTTCTACGATACTGTAGTTTTTACCAGCACCATAGATGATTTTAGAGGATAAATTTCGTTCATGGGATAATTTTCCATGGTTTTTTAAAAAACGAGATTCGCTATTTTAAAAATGATTCACCCAAATTCTATAGGATAAAATTATTTTACCTTTAAAATCGCCAAAAATTTATAAAAATGATAAAAATCCTTAGAAATTTGAATATTTTTACAAAAATATCGGCAAACATTTATAGTTGGCATATGAAGGATTAGTAAGATTCGCCAAGGTTTCTATATTTTAAAATAAATTTCCATTCTTAAAATCATCCCTGACCAGCACGTGCATGAGGATTAAATGACGATTTACGAACAATGCCCTTACGAGGAGGACAAAGAAATGTATCTAGGCTCGGTCATTCGAGATGAATAGGAATGTTAGGAGGTGAAGTTGATGGAGGAGGTTGAACCAACAGAGGTGGTGAATCATCAACTTTCTCTTTTGAAGAAGAATAATATTTGGCTCGAGTAGCAACTGCAACTGCGTTCTTCTTGAAGTCATGAGTACACATAAGCACATAATATGTGGTAGAGGGAGAAGGTTGGTCATGAATGACCAATTGTGCTTGTTGTTGAGAAGGAAACAATTGTGACAAAACGATAGGTGTAGGAGGTGTCCCAGTCCCTTGCAAGAACTTAGTAACCTCAACACGTCGTGGACAATCTTTCGTATAATGATCCTCACCACATATAAGGAAAGGATAACGAGGTTTGCGCTTGTATTTGTCATCAACAGGCCGAGTCTTGGGTTTATCAGATTGTTTATTATTATTTTTGTCCTCCTTATTCTTACCCTTCCCTTTCTTTTTATTTTGATTTCTACGTGTAGGTGTAGATTGAACCGAATTAACCTCAAAAGTTTTATCGGGAGAAGGAGTCGGAGGAGGAGTATTTTGCACATTAGGAATAATAGACTTGGGATTGGAATGACTAGGTTGTTTAGACTAATTCTCAGTGTGAAAAGTGCCAATCACGCCATCGAAAACATGAGAAGCTACTGGAGATGTTGGGGTCGGATTTGTAGACGGGTGAGGAGGATCAGGGACCAAATCATATAGTGTGTCCGTTTGTGAATAAACGAGATCCAATTATTGAGCACAACTAATCGCCTGCTCTTTAGTGACAACACCACCCATGGCTACATCTTGGGCTATAGGACCAATGAGTGACTTGGTAAACCTCTCAGCCAATAGTTTATCAGGAAGGGGAAATTTGATTAAGCGTCTTCTCATCCTCCACTCGTGAATATGATCAGAAATGTGAGTAGAAGAGGATTGTTTAAATGAACTCAAAATTTCAGTTCGTGTCTCGTATCGTATTGGTAATTGGTAATGCGTTAAGAAATCCATAGATAATTTGCTGAAGTTGTTGAATAATCCTCGTGGCAATTCAATATACCATTTGGCTGCCGAACTCGTAAGAGTTTGTTGGAAAAGACGTAATCTTCTTGAGTCGTTCATCAAGGAGTTGGATTAACACCAAAGATGGAATGTCATGACGTGATTATTTGGGTCTTCTCTCGAACGGCCATAAAACTTAGTAATGTATGATGGCAACTTGGTAGGTATGACTGGACAATAAGGAGAATGCAAAATAGGATCATTCAAAATCCTAGATAAATCCGGTAAATCCAAAGTAGCAAGAAACTACAATTGTCTGTTCACTTGAGGAAACTGGTAGTTTTGAGGAGATAGTCCGTAGGTATATCAGTAGGACCATAAGTAGTCTGTAGATAGTTAGAGAGTCCTGTCAAATTCGGTGGTGGAGGATTTTGAGTCAAATAGACAACACGAGTTGGTTGATTAGGTAATCTTCCTTGGAAAGGAGCATTAGACTGAAATCTTTGACCCCAGGTAGGATTCATAGAACCTGGATATGTTTTCCCGGGATTAGGGGGTACAAAAGAATTAACTTGAGGAGTTTCCCCCCAGGCTGTTGTTGATTTCCTTGGAAAGGAAAATTCCAAGGTTGAGACTATAATCCATGGGTATACTTCCTGTACACTAGGTTATGAACTCCAAGTTGAGGTTTCCCCCCAACTTGAATTTGAAAACCAGAAGCAACAAAATGACTTGTGCCTCCAACTTGATTGGATCTACTGGGGCCAGGGCGATTAGATCCTCCAGGTGAAGGTGGAGGAGGAATGCTAGGCCCCCCGGAGAGAACCTGGGTAGGTGTAGGAACAAAAATACTAGAAACATTATACCTAGGAGGAACAAAATGATTAGGCCCTTCGGATGGATTCTAGGAAGGATTAGCAATAGAAGTATTCAAAGTGTTATACCTAGGAGGAAGTGATGGATTTGATCTAAGCGAAAGTGGTGTTCCAATAGAATCTTGAGTGATGACGACACTTCCAGTAGAAACATGCGTAACTTGTGGGACCATGGTAGAGATAGCGAGCTGGAGAGGAAGAATTGTGTGAGAACCAACCAACAATTGGTCTGAAACTACGACAACATTACTGGTTGTGCCAATAAAATTATCTAAAGGTATTGTATAAGCAGTGGAAGTCACAAACATATGTGATGCCATAGGTTGATTAGAGGTCATCTGGCATAGATGACTCATTCATAGTTTTTCAAAAATATATTGTCCCGAAGAGGTTTTCCAAATAGAACGGATAGGGGGAGAAGAGCTAGGATTAACAATTATAGCAGTATGAACCAGAGTTCTAAATGACTCACTCTGAAAGAGTGGATCATATACACTAGAATCTATGTGAGGTCGAGTAGGTATTCTAGTATAATCTTCAGCAACAACGTCTCCCGATGAATTAATCCAGAGAAAAAGTGGATCTCATACAACACTCAATAATGGATTTACAGGGAGTATTGATTCCTCCAATGGAGTAGAACTTCAAGAGGACCCTCTGGTGAGTTACGAAGCAAAGGACTGTATTCTTCCAGATCTTCCGGTGGTAACCCTTGCATCCTACGTGAACAACGAGGGCCTATGTTGGCCACACAAAATAAAGAATGAAATAAATCTATGGCCAATTAGAGAAAAAAACATCACTCACTAATAAAATCTAAATATCAAACATGCAAACAAACCTTCTTATTTCGAAGTCACTAGTTGGTGATGAAATCCAACGTCGCGAAATCAAGACAAGAAGGGGCTAGGATAAAGTGGGTGGAAAAGTTACGTTGACGACCTGTTTAATGGACTTACACCCTGGTTCAATCTCCCACACATAATCGTGGGTATACCCTCCAAAGTGCCTGAGTGAGTTTGGCCAATGTTGATTCTAGGTACTGTGAAGACTTGCCCCTCCACAGTCACCTCGTGTAAAGAATATAAAGAGATAGGCCACTAAGGTTACCAATTACGACAATGATCCCTAGGGAAGCAGTCAACGGTCTGACCCATGTGCAAGGGAAGGGTATCTAAGCCCGAAATCAACTCGAGAAGGTCCCACATGATTTTATTCTCAAGTGACCCCCAATAATATGCACAATCTCTACACTAAGACCAACAAACCAGGGTGAATAACTCTGCCAACCCTAATGCGACCTCGTGATTGATCCTTGTGTTAGAAGGGGTTCCCAGGACAAAATGTAGCAAGTGGATTTGAACTCTACCTATCACATGATACTATTGTGTGTTTTGATGATTTGGAGAGTGTGCCTTACAACCTATTCCAAAGCTCTATCCTAGCTAATGTTGGTGTATAAAAGTTCTAGAAAATAAAAGCTGCTAATAGATTTTAAAATTACGTTGTATTTTAAAGGTTGTTGCTTACTCAAAAGGGAAACAAAAATGAAACTGATGATGTATTTGACCTTGACCCAATAAAGTGCAAGAAGAGATGATATGTAATTGTTTCATTCGATGAACTCTAATTACAATAGGGAGAAGGTTTCTCTTTTCAGAATACCAAAGATACAAAGATAAATTTCTTAATTTGTGAATGATATGGATTCCAAACAATAAAAAACTACTAAATTTTCCAATTTTTCTCTTTTCAACAAATATTTGAGTGCAAAATTTTTTCTTACAAAGACTACTAAAAAGAAGAATAAACTTTGGTTCTTTCCTTTTCAAACTAGAACAGAGACATAATCCAAAAAAGAAGAATGGTCTAAGAAGACTAATGCACTCTCAACAATATTTACCAAATCAAACTCATAATGCAAGCAAAAATGAAAAGATAAGAAAACCTTTTGTCGAATGAAACAAATTTTTTTTCTCAATCAACAACAATCAAAAACTTAAAATCAATCCAAAACTCAACAGAAATGAAGAACAACTTATCAAACAAGCACCCAGGAACAAAGTCTTGAGATTATACCCTTGCGACAAGAAGTAAAAAATGAAATTTACAAAGCTTATGAAGATGACTCTCAATCCGTGAAAATCAATCAAATCTCGGCTTAAAATATGTAAATCAATCATTCACCAAAGCTAAAATTTCATCCCAAGAAGTAAAGACAAATCTAGGCAAAGAAAAGAAAATTGGCTGTCACTCAAAAATTCCTACAGGAATCGTTGTAGGCTGTAAAAGGATACAGTGTGACGATGAAGGATCGTCGCAGGTTGTTAGTAAGGCAAAGTGCGATGTTGTCGCCCTGGTATACACAAGCAGAGTGCGACAATAAAGGGTCTTCGCAGGCTGAAAACAAGACACAGTGCGACGATCTATGAATATAAATAAAATTTGGAAGAATGACAAAATTTCTTAATGAACCTTCAAACCCAGGGAGTCAAGATGGATCACCCACAGCCTCAGAGAATGAAATTGACCAAAAGAAGGCAAGATAAAAACAAATAAGAAGGAAAAAACCAAAAAAAGGTCATTTCTCCAGTATGGTGGCCAATTTTGTTATAAGACAAATCGGTAAGTGCGGACACAAACTAATCTCCCTAATTTCCACAGGAAGCTAGAACAAAACACGACAGAATACAAACTTCACCTTAGACTTCATTGTCATATAAACTAGTTTAGAGAGGTACAAGTGACATACCTTTGAAATGACGCTTGATACTCACTAGTGTCGTCCTTGTCGCTCCATCTTTGGATTTGCGGGCTAGTGAACTTGTTTAAGAAACACAAACCGACAAACAGAGAGAACAAAGATATATATATATATATATATATATTCCAATGAATTCTATGTATAAGATCAAGGAGTTATATAATAAAAGTCAAGACACCTTTATATGGAAGAAATGTATTGTTGCATTATATTAAATGGAAAGTGGAGATTACAACCCATGCCTTGATGTTGCAAGGTCCCTTTCAATGGCTCTTTTCTCCAACACACACACTTTTGCTCTAGTGCCTTTGATGAAGAAGATCCACAATATGACTTAGAGAGCTAAAGGAAAGCTATCTCAAGTATAATCTGTAGCAAAATTATTCATGCATATGCAAGCCTTTGCAAGCCTTAACCTTTTCCATAAGAGATCCCTCTTTATATAGGGTGAAAGAGGGATGGATGAGAAGATTAGGATGATCCCACTAAATCAGAGAAGCGAATAATATCCAAACTGATCGGAGGCCACCTCATCTTCTAGAAGATTCCCTTCTAGAGCATTCGTGAATTTTTACTTTTCCTTTGTTTAAGCATCATCACACCCTATGCATAGGAAGCCTGTGATGACATCACAATCCAACTTTGGTGCAGAGTGCAACGATCAAGCATCGTCGCACCCCATGCATAGAGAAGGGTGCGACGATCTCCCTTGTCATAGTTTTTAAGGAAGAAAAGGAAAACCACTTTTCTTATGGAGAAAGTCTCTTTTAATGTTTCCAGGGAACATGGAAGTGAGTTATGAAATGTCATCAATTGATCACTGGGGTGAAAAAAGTAATGTGTAACAGTGTTGTAGGTTGTGTCCCTTCATTTTGCTGGATAATAAAAAGGAAGGACGTGGTAATTTATCTGGTGGAAATAGCCCACACTAAGTGAACCACATATATTTGTGTCTCTATTGTATTCTGTATCTTTTGTGTTTTATTTCCACATTTGTCTTATTTTATTTCTCTGGGATCCTATTTTTCCAACAAATGGTATCACAGTGAAAGGTAATTCGCAGGAAAAGAGGGTTCCTGGTTTGAGTGGGAGCAATGGCAAAAGAAGGAAAGTTTAGGTTCGATAAATTTAATCGCCAAAACTACCAGTTATGGAAGATGTAGATGTAATATTTTTTATATCAGAAGGATCTATTCCTACCATTTGGTGGAATAACAAAGAAGCCGACTACCATGAAGGACAAAGAATGGGAGGTTCTCGACATAAAGGAAATGGGAATGATACGGCTGAGCCTGGAAGCGTCGGTGGCTTTCAATATTTCAAAAGAAAAGACAACGAAGGAACTAATGGATGCATTGGATAAAATGTATGAAAAACCCTTGGCATCCAATAAGGTATTTCTAATGAAGAGATTATTTAATATGAATATGTCAGGAGGTGGGTATATTGCAGATCATTTAAATGAATTTAATAAGGTTACTGATTAGCTAAGTTCTGTAAAAGTGGACTTTGATTATGAGGTCAGGGCTCTTCTAATATTTTTCTCATTGCCATAAAGATGGAACATCTTGGTCATGGTTGTAAGTAACTTTGTCTCTGGTTCAAAGACTCTAAAATTTGATGATGTTGTTGGTGTTATCCTTAGCGAGGAAATGCAATGGAAAAACACATGTGAGACATCAGGTAATGCGTTAAACATGGAGAGAAGGGGAAGACAAAAGGATAGAGGAAAGGGCTCAAGGAACCGCGACAATTCTAGGAAGGGAAAATAATAGAGTTTTAGAATTGTGGAAAGAAAGGACATTTGAAGAAAGACTGCAGAGCTCCAAAGAAAGAAAGAGATGGATAGTAGGAGAAAAATCAGGAAGCAAATGTAAGAGGTGATGTGTTACAATATGATTTGATTCTTTTTGTAGATAATATTTTCGAGTCTTGGGTAGTATATTTAGGGGCTTCATTTCATGCCACACCCCATAGGAAACATTTTCTATATTATGTTCAAGGTGATTTTGGACGGGTTCATTTGAGTGATGATGCACCATGAAAAAATGTTGGAATGGGAAAGGTACAAATAAAGCAAAAGAATGGAAACCAATGGTTGTTTAAAGAGGTAATACATGTTCCAGATCCAAGGAAAAATCTACTTTCAACAGGGAAATTGGAAAGTGAAGGTTGTATATCCATATTTATAGATAAGGCGTGGAAGGTCACCAAAGGATCACAGGCGATAACAAAAGGAGAGAAGGTAGGTACATTGTATTTATGTACTGGTAGTACTGATTCTTCTATCTCATTAGCTTCTACGGGAGTGGATAAAACTCTTTGACATCATAGGCTTGAATACATGAGTGAGAAGGGTATGCAGATACTTCACAAAAGGAATTTGTTTCTAGATCTTAAACAAATTGATTTGGATTTCTGTGAGCACTGTTTATGGAAAACAAAAGAAAGTTAGATTTCTCAGAGTTGGAAAAGAAAAGAAGAGTGAAAGGTTAGATCGTGTGCATACAAATGTATGGGGACCAGCTCAGGTATCATCTCTTGGTTTCTCACGTTATTATGTTACTTTTATTGATGATGCAACTAGAAAAACTTGGGTTTATTGCATTTGACAAAAATCTTATGTTTTTGACACTTTTAATAAATGGAAAGCTTTGTTTGAAAATGAGATAGGAAAAAGGTTGAAGTTTCTCTGATCAAATAATGGAGGTGAATATTGTAGCAAGGAGTTTGATGATTATTGTTCATACCATGGGATTCTTAGAGAGAAGACAGTTCCAAGAACACCATAAGAAAATAATGTGTCAGAAATGATGAACAAGACAATCATGGAGCGTGCAAGGAGTATGAGATTACATGCATGGTTTCCCTTACAGTTTTGGGTAGATGTTGTAGATATTGATGTTTACTTGATAAAAATATGACCTTCAATTTCTTTGGATGGTGGCATTCTAGAGGAGGCATGGACAGGTAAAAAGGTAAAATATTCATTTTTTAAGATTTTCGGTTGTCAAACATTTGTCCATATTGATAAAGAAAATAGAACAAAGATTGAGGAAAAATCCAAGAAGTGTACCTTTATTAGATACGTTGTTAATGATTTTGGTTATAACTTATGGGATTATGAAAATCACAAAATCATTAGGAGTAGAGATTTCATATTCAATGAGAAGGTCATGTACAAAGATCAGTTGCAGGGAAAGAAACAGGAAAAACAAAAACCAGAATAAACAATGCTTGATGAGATCACTTAAAAAGAAATTCCAAAGGTATCAGGAAATCAAAATGTACAACAATAGGAGCAACAAGAACTTCAAACTCCTACAAGTGTTGTTAGAATATTGTCAGCCCTTGACCAAGTTTTTAAGATCCTTGGTCAAGTTTGACCTATTTGGGACTTCGACAGCCTGTCGAAGGTAGAGCGCAAGTCGAAGCGGAGATCGTGGGATCTCGGTCCCTTTTTAGGGATTTTTGGTTTTTGGGCTTATGTAACGGGTATGGGATGTCGGCCCGTGGGTTTACGCATGTTTAGGCCCTTTTGTAAAGTATAAATAGACATCTAGGCGATGTAAGTAAGAGTAGAAGTAGTAAGTTTCTAAGTAGCCGATAGCTGAGTGCTATGCTAAGTGCAAGTGGTAATTGTAAATGCTCTCTGCAAAGCTAAGTGCAAGTGACTGTAACAGACTATGTAAGGGCTTTGTGCTATAACCTAGCTCAGGAAAGGAGGATCTAGCGAAGTGTGCATAGATCTCTCGTCCTATGCAGAGTAGGATTTTGTGGGTCTGTGCATGTAGAAGATTGACAGAAGGCAATAAAAGAGAAGAAGAGTTGGTGGACGTAGCCCCAGGATGGGCGTGAACCACGTATATCCTGTGTTGTGGTTGCTTGTTATTTATGGTTGTTTTATTGTTTATGTGATTAATGCTTAGTGCACTGAAGTATGTTTAGATGAATTGAATATGATAGCTTAGTGATGAATAATGTGAATGAATGCTAGATATGGTCTATGTTGATGTGCTTAGTGCTTGAATATATTATATCTGGGTGAATCCCGCTCTGCTCTATTTTTTAGGGTTTTTCTGTGCTGTGTATAAAGGATGAATACTAATGAACTATAACTGCTAAGTTCTCTATTAAGGTGTTAAAATCATAGATCTATGTCCCATATAAGGTTGTAGACACTAGATTCCTACAACCACCCCTTCCTCTACCTCAGGTGAGACTTCATATGCTTTGCAGGTGTTTCTGAAAGGGCCGGTAGTTAGGGTTTTGTTGGTGCGTTGTTGATGCGTTGAAGCCTGGGTCTGCTCCTGTGCCAAAAAATGGTTCCGTTGCCAGGACCTGAAATGGTGATTGCTGGGAACTGAGGAAAAGGAAGATCTGTGTGAAGATTTGACCTAAAACTATGAACCGAGAAAAGAGAAGCTCTGTGCGAAGATCTGACCTGAAGCTGTGAACTGAAGAAAAGAAAGCTCCGTGTGTAGATCTGTTTCCTTAGTGCGCAGTAGTCTAATTAACTTGTAAAGCTATGTGCTAAGAAAAGAAGTCCGATTTGAAGAAAAGAGGTAAGATCTGAAAGCTTTGTGCTCTGATAAAGGTAAAAGTGAATTTTTTTGATTAAAAAGGTAAGATCTGAAAGCTTTGTGCTTTGTTAAAGGTAAGACAAGTGAATTCTTTTTTTTCTAAAGTATGGATCTAGGTATGCTTGATAAATTTTGTCCTAGCTTAAAAACTAGGGCACAATTAGAAGAAAAAAGATTTGATATGAGTAGATCTGATAAGAATAGTGAAAGATGTGTTATCCCTATGCATAGACAGAATGATTGGACTAACAAATGGATGCAGGATCCTAGAAAGAATTTTTTGCAGGTTAGCTACTATAATCCTAGTGCATAGTACATGAAAGGCTGGGGATCATTTACAAGAAAACAAGGATTAACCCTTTGTTACAGTTGCAGAAGATTGAGACATCTTGCTAAGGAATGCCCTAGTAGAATACCTAGTTGTCTTTGTTGTAAAGCTATGGACCATGAAATTTTGGATTGCCCTAGAATGATTGCTAAGGTTGAAAGAATGAATATGAGACAAGAAAACCCTAAGGAAGGTCAAGAAACTAAGACCATTGCAGAACCCCAGAAAGAATCATAGAATGTATTTCTACAAATGAAAGAAACCCTGAATGATCACATAAATGTCAACTTATAAGAGATCTTCACAGAAAAAGAGTGTATAGAAACAAGAAAATGAGACTTTGACATTGACTGTGTTCTAGATGAGGAAACACAAGTGAATATCATGATAGAAAGAACTTGAGAAATTTTAGGAAAGCCTGTTATGAGTCCTTCATTGGGAGGAATAAGATTATTTAGAGGAAAGATGATAACCCTATGTGGAAGAATCACCCATATATCTATGAGTGCTCATGGAACTTCGACAAAGGAAGATTTTAAGGTTGTTAAATTTATTGAGAACAACACCGCATTTACTATCTTACTAGGAAAAACTTGGATTGAGAGGGATTAGGCCAGAAGAAAAGAAGAGGAAGCCCCAGAACAAAAGAAGCAAGAATTAAAAGATTTCATGACTAGGAGGATAGCACACTTGATTGAAGAACAGGAGAACATATCGAAGCTATTCAGAACTAGAAACTTGGATGTTGAAGTTGAAAGAACACAAGAAGACTCACAGAAGAGTGGAGCATCTACCCCAGAAAAAGAAGAAGTATTTCCCTTGAACCCTATAAAAGAATCTCAATAACATGAAGTTACTATGCCAAAAGGAGACAAGAATCAAAATGGAAAGACGAATACCGAGACAAAAATCAGAGGGAAGAAGGGTAGAAAGCTCAGTAAGAAGAGAGAAAACATAGAAAAGTTACAAAAGGTTCCAGAGGGAACCTCGCAAAAGGAAGGTTTGTAAAACTGGAACTTCGCCGGGATATCAGAACTGCGCAATATGGCACCTCACCATGGAGAAGAAATATAACCGTTGAAGGCATTATGACCGTTAGCCCGACACTTTCGAATGGTTAGAACAACAGTTATAACCAGAAAGCTCGCCATGAAACCGTTGGGACCACACCGCAATGGATAGAATCGCATTGATGAAGGCCTCTTGTCCATTGGAGAGATCCGTTACATCGTTGTCTACTTATTCCGTCGGCTATTGCACCAAGAACACTTTTGCGAATTGTATCCAAGCCAACGCATTGATACTGCATTGTTTACTGAGATTTCACCACCTGATATATTGCATTGAGCAATTGTTCATCGACCTGAGTCATCCAATCTCAAGCATGTATGTTAGATGAATTCAACGCTGTAGAGAAGTCGGTTGAGGAAGTTCTAATTGATCTAATGGCTGAGAAATTAATGTCCACAGGGATTCAAGCCTCATCGACGCGAGGAGTGCAAGCCTCCCCGTCGACTGCTCACGGATCTGGACCATCTCGAGTTGCAACAAAGAAGAGAACCAAGCACCGAGATGACTTGGAAAATGCGAAGTTAATCCCGACTATCCTACTCGACTACATCTCACATTTGGTCAGTGCGGTGAATCGCTATAGTGTCCTGAGGGACTTTGATTACACCCTAGTTACTGTGTACCTCCCGAAGGGGTACATGCAGTTAGAACACAACAGGATAAGATCGCGACGTTGAAATTTAGTGACTTCAACCTAGGGGACCACAAGAATTACAATATGCTCGCTCCTCAAAAGCACTTGACTAGGATGAAGGGGAAGAACTTGAGAATAATCCCCCAGCCATGGATTATGAACCTCGCGCAGTCCACCATCTTGAATGTGATGAAGATTCCACATTTTGGAAGGCACTAGGAGGTTAACACATGTGTTAAGTTCCTACTATCGTGCTACCATGGTGACTATATATGGTTAGACAGACGCGTCATCGTCGATCCGAAGTTGATCAATAGGATCACCGGATTGAGCGTGCAGGGACCAAACCCACAAGACTTCTATCCAGGGAAGGCTGCAGACTGCGCCCTGGCACAGAGAATTAAGGATACTTATGGCGATGTAGAAAAGGGGACACGAGGCTACAAAGTATCTTCCATCCAGAATGGCACAATGCGCCTGGCCTACCAGCTAATCGCAAGAAAGCTAGTGAGAAAGAAAAAACCTACAAAGGTCACAGGGTTCATTGTTGACCTCGCCGGGAAATGTGTAGTAGGACTCCAAATGAACTGGGCGAAGTACTTAGTCAACCAACTAGAATTTGATTGCCATGAAGCTCAGGATCAGGGCTATGAGTTCCACTTTAGCTGGTTGCTGATCCTCATAGCGTTTACTGCTTGGGAGATGCCGAAAGATGCGACCTTCCCAAACATTGATCCGTTTGAGCCGTTGGCTATGAAGTTCACCACGCTCTGGTATTCGAGCAATATGAGAAAAAAGTGGCAGTTGAACGCGGTATTTCATACATACTATCTCCAGTTAAAGAGGGCTATTAGGGTTGTCCCTTGTATGACGCCAAACATCCTGCACCAGTTCAGACCCCTCATGAAGTTCCACGCAGATCGACACTTCATTTATATCACTGCGCACAAAGACAAGAATAAAGAAGAGATTTAGTCATACTACAAGCTCACAGAGGAGGACCTCAGAGAGATAACTAAGGACAGGTTTGTAGAGCTCCTTATCCTTGTTGATCCCACAGAAATGTTTGATCCTGAACTAATTGGCAGCCCGAAGGCCACTCACGAAGAGCAGGATACTCCTGGACCTAGCAGAAGGAAGAATACCAAAGAGGTACAAAACCTGAGCAGTGCATCAGAAGAAACTGCTTCAGAGTCACTTGGTCGAGGAGGTGATGATGAAGTAGATCAAGAAGAGACCAATAGAAAAGAAGATCAACAGAAGCAAGGTGAAATAACACCGCCTAGGGATCCTGTGGATGAAGCTGATCCCTCTAAGAAAAGGAAGGTTTCCCCCATGAAACTTACTTCTCGGAAGAAATCCAGAGCCACCAAGACTAAGTTGTAGACTATGCTCACGATCGATGACCTTGAATTCATCTTCGCATCCATATCAGACACTTCACAAGATATTATGCAGAACAATGAAGCCAAGCAAGCAACCATGTATGATAAAATTGAGGCAGAAATCAGAGGGGTACAATAGGCCCTTCAATCCAGTCATGTAGTGTCCACTGCGCCCTTGCCATCAGAAGAACCAAAGTTGGTAGATGAGCCTGCTCAACTCCATAGAATAGCTGATGTGACTGAAGCTCACCTTTGTCAAGCGTAAGAAGAGAAAGACAAGGCCACAGTGGCCCTGAAGCAAGAACAAGAGGAAATGGTAGAGCAACGCTGAGTTGCACAATAGGAGAAGGATGACCTTCAAACCAAGTTTGAAGAAGAGAGAGCACAGATCAATAGAGGGAAAGAGCAACTTCTCATAGAACAACTCGGAGTCAAAGAAGCAGTCGACAGAGCACTTCTCTTTGTGACAGGCTTAGAGCCAAAGGCAGAAGACCTAGTGAAGCATCATGTAGCATAGCTCACCGAAGCTATCCAACAGCTTCAATAGAGAATAGAAGACCTAGAACTACAGACGGTGCCAAGCAACCTGCAGGACGTGCGAGACCAAAGAGAAGCCACTGCCCAAAGCGCAGTTGAGAGGATCAGAGCTTTAGCTCTGGAATGTAAACAACTTAGCAAAGGAAGTGCGCAGACATATGAGCGACTTACTAAAGAACCTGAATTGAAAGCACTGGAGTCACAACTCCAGGAGGAAAAACAACAAGCAACAACAATACAGGCGCAGTTGAAGCCCATGTCAGCAGTTGAAAGGATGAAGCAATCTCAGGAATAATGCACTGTCCAACAACAGGTCCACACCATATAGAGAAAAGTCATGAAAGTGACTCAGAGGCTCCAACCAGTCCAGTATGAAGCGTGCCAACTGTTTGAGGAGATTGAAGGCCGAGGAGAAGAGCTGGAAGAAGTAGTCACTATAGTTGAACAACGCATAGAGGGACCTGTCAATAAAGCAACTATCCAAGATTTCGCCGAGCAAGAGGCCTTGGCATAGAAACAGAGTGACTCGGGACGAGTCATAGGTGAGTGTTGGTGGCCTGTTGGCTTTTGACCAAGTTTTGAAGATCTTGGGTCAGGTTTGACCTATTTTGGGACTTCGACAACCTGTCGAAGGCAGAGCGCAAGTCAAAGCGAAGATCGCGGGATCTCAGCCCCTTTTTAGGGATTTTGGGTTTTGGGCTTATGTAACGGGTATGGGATGTCGACCCGTGGGTTTACCCATGTTTAGGCCATTTTGTAAAGTATAAATAGATATCTAGGCGATGTAAGTAAGAGTAGAAGTAGTAAGTTGCTAAGTAGCCGATAATTGAGTGCTATGCTAAGTGCAAGTGGTAATTGTAAATGCTTTGTGCATACTGTGTTGAGAACTTGCAAAGCTAAGTGCAAGTGACTGTAAGAGATTGTGTAAGGGCTTTGTGCTATAACCTATCTTGGGGAAGGAGGATCTAGCGAAGTGTGCGTAGATGTCCTGTCCTATGCGGAGTAGGATTTTGTGGATCTGTGCATGTAGAAGATTGACAAAAGGCAATAAAAGAGAAGAAGAGTTGGTGGACATAGCCCCAGGTTGGGGGTGAACCACGTATATCCTGTTTTGTGGTTGCTTGTGCTTTATGGTCGTTTTATTGTTTATGTGATTAATGCTTAGTGGACTGATGTATGCTTAGATGAATCTAATATGATATATTAGTGATAAATAATGTGAATGAATGCTATATTTGGTCTATGTTGATGTGCTTAGTGATTGAATATATTAGATCTGGGTGAATACCGTGCTGCTCTGTTATTTAGGGTTTTTCTGCGCTGTGAATAAAGGTTGAATACTAATGAACTATAACTGCTAAGTGCTCTGTTAAGGTGTTACAATCACAGATCTATGTCATAGGTAAGTTTGTATACACTGGAGTCTTGCAACCACCCCTGCCTCTACCTCAGGTAAGACTTCATCTGCTTCGCAGGTGTTGCTGAAAGGGTTGGTAGTTAGGGTTTTGTTGGTGCGTTGTTGAAGATTTGAACCCTGGGTCTGCCCCTATGCCAACAAATATATACCAGGTTAAGTAGACCCCCTGAACGATACTCTCCTTCATTGTATTATTTATTGTTGATTGATTCTGAAGAACCAGAATGTTATGAAGAGGCAATGTAGGTAGACACTAAAAAGAAGTGGGAGAAAGGCATGAAAGAGGAAATGGATTCCTTGGTAAATAACCAGACTTGGGACTTGGTTTAGTTGCCTGTAGAAAAAATAGCATTGCAGAATAAATGGGTTTATAGGTTGAAGAAAGAAAATGGAGGCAAAAAGTGGTACAAGGATAAACTTGTTGTAAAGGGGTTTGCACAAAAGAAAGGTATAGATTTTGATGAAAGATTTTCTCCTGTTGTTAAAATGACTTCAAATAGGACTATTTTAAGTCTTGTGGTAGTAGAAGATTTGCATCTTGAAAAATTAGATGTAAAAAAAAAATTTCTCCATGGGGATTTGGATGAAGAGATTTATATGGAGCGGCCACAAGGGTATGAGGTCAAAAGGAAGGAAAATTTGGTATGCAGATTGAAAAATATATTGTAGGGCCTAAAGAAAGCTCCAAGGAAGTGGTATTTGAAGTTTGACAGGTTTATGATAGAACAAGGTTATAGTAGATGTCATTCTAATCATTGTGTTTATTTTAAAAGGCTAGAAGATGGAAGCTATATTATCTTGCTATTGTATGTAGATGACATGTTTGTTGCAGGGTCTAATATGCAAGATATAAATGTGATCAAGAAGAAAGTAGCTAATTCATTTTCATGAAGGATTTGGGTGCTGCAAAGAAAATTCTTGGAATGAGAATAATAAGAGACAGGAAAAATCGCAAATTGACATTGTCTTAGGGTGAGTACATAGAGAAGGTGTTGGAGAGGTTTAGAATGCATAATGTAAAACCAATTAGTACACCTTTGGCTAGCCATTTCAAATTAACTAAGGAAATGTGTACCAAGACATAGGAGGAGATATGATATATTTCCAGGGTCCCTTATTCATCAACAGTTGTGATGCAAACCCTCTATGGGCCTGCGCGACTTTCCGGTCTAGGATTGAACTACACAATAGATGAAGTAGCTCGCGGGTCCTTACCAGACTCTTAACCGCTTACCACAGACCTTTTCTTTCCCACATTATGCAAAATTTTGTATTCATGAGGGTCGTCTTGTTCCAACGGAGTTGTACAAGTGAGCTCAGGACTAAAACCCCAGGCTTAATTTGGAAGCATTTATTCCGACACTCAAGAACTTTGGGCTTCGATAGTTTCTCTGCTCCAACTTTAAACAACAAACTTCTCCCGAATAGTTGAATTTCCAAACTCCTGAAGAGTTCAGGGATCGACGGTTCACACTCCTTGGAATGATCTATGAATAAGAAAGACTCTAGGGCTCCGGGCTTCGAGAATCTTCCATGCCAAAACAATTGTCACCCAAAACCTTCCAGATAGCCAAATTCTGAACAACTCAAAAATCTACGGTCCACGTTTACCCACCAATTGACGACTAGTTTTAGCTCTGAAATTCGGGACTTTGAGATATTCTCCACTCCACGCGACAAAAACCAAATTTTCCTGGAGTGTCGAATTGTCGAACCACTCGGGGGTCCAACAACTCACACTCACCCAGTGATCTATGATGTAGATTCACTCTGGGACTTCGAAGCTTTGGGGCTCTATGCCTCACTTGCAAAAAAGAACTTAAAACTATCGGAGCAGTGAAGTCCAAAGGACTTGGGGATTAACAACCACACTCCTTCTCCTTAATCCAACAACTGTGAGGGATTCCCACTTTTTTTGAATTGATCTCGTCCACTCGACCTTAAAATAAAGGGATTCCTCCTCTCCTTTGAGTTCCTCCTTGGAACCTTGTACTCGCTATCCCTCCTAATATTTCGTTCACTTTTAAGCAACGAACTTCTACGCACACTTTGTGCTTCTCTCCTGATCTTGGGACTTGGAAAAGTCACCTGTGCACTCCTTGTGCTAACTCTCATGAGATTGATCAACACTTAATGAAGTGTTGTCTCTGTGCACTCCTTGCACTTCGTCTCTCCTCTAATATTTTACACTACTTTAAGTGTAGGCGCACTCATTGTGCTCGCTCTGTGCAAACTTACACTATCTCTCCTGATCTTTTGGACCTGTAAATGGTTCAACCTCCACCCACCTTGTGTTGGTAATATGCACTCTCTGTGTTATCACATATAGTTGTCAAGGGGAGCAGGTCGTCCAATTTCGTGGTCTGCATAGGAAGCGTTCGAGCGTAGCGTGCAGAGCAACTCATTTCAGGCTTAAAATACAAATAGGTGGGCTTAGTTTTACCATGGTGGAGATCCCCTGTGGGGATCAGATTAGCAGCTCATGGACGTTCAGGAGTTAAATCTTGCGTGAAGTATAGCATCAAAACAAAAGGACCCGAAGTGAATACGAGTCATTGATCTTAAAGGGGACAAGTGACAATTGATCCAAGCCTTCGAGGAAATGAGCTTCGGGAGATTTGAAATGAGAAGTGATTAGAAATTCTGAAGGGATGAATCCGAAAGTCCTGAAGGCCCGAAGTCCTGAAGGCCCAAAATGGATTTGAGTCGCTCATCAACCAGAGCCACGTGTCATCAGATCTAGAGCTCTGGAGGAAAGCCAATCGGAAAAAGCGAGATTTGAGTTTTGATTTTCCCGGAGCCCGAAGAACCGAAGGGGTCTTAGTCATTGATCCAGGAGCCATGCGTCACCAAATCCTTAGCTTCGGGTAATAGGGCATGGAAGAAATGGAGTTTGAGAATTGAAATTCCCGAAGGCTGATGCACAAAGCAAATCTTGGCCGTTGTTTTGAATGGGAAGATCTGATGCATCAATCTAAAAAATACTAGAGCTGAGCCGTTGATTAGAGGGCCTAATATTAGATCACAAGATCAATGGTCACGCCAAATTTTAGGGTCAGAAGGTGCACACATTTTAAAATCTCAGGGGCGGGTGGCAATCAGAACCATTGTTTTTAGAAAGAGATGCGTGGCGGTTCATGGTGAATTGCAGGGACAAAAGAGGTTTTCTTTCAGACCACCCTTGGTAGCGCCCGCAATCGCGCAATTGTGTAGGGTCATGGACCTAGGTCACATTGAATATGGATCGATGGAGAGGAGTTGCGCCAAAAGCCGAAAGCACCCATATTTGGTCACAAAAGAAGTTCTGCTTGGCCTCGAGGCATCAATATTGACTCGAAGAAGTCGTGGGAACCACTTGTAACATTCATGGGTGTCAGGCCTCGTCCTGATCTAGATGAAGGTATTTATTGAAAATGGGGGCGGTAGTTGAGACCTCATCTCACCCCATAAATGGATTGTGTGGAGAGAAGAGTTGTGGGGGCCGATTGTCAGTCCAAAGCTCCTTGGTGGATAGATTTTCTCGTAGATCCCACACTGAGTCGGGCTTGCGTCTGATGTTAGAAGGCCTGTATAGTTTGACAGAGAAGGTGCCGACTGAAAACTTTGAATGCAATGGTCCGATCACACTCCTGGTGGTTGCAACAATTATGAGTATAAGTAGTTAGTTCTGATATTTTGTTGTGGTCAAATGGTTGAGCTAGGCTCCCTGCTATTGTAATTATTTTTTATGAAGAACACTGGTTCTTTGGTTATGTATTTGTTTTTGAGACATCTTGGTTAATCTAAATCAACTTTCTTGCTCCATCTTATTTGCCTCTGATACTGAGAGAGTTCATGATTGACTGATTCACATGGATTGTTATGATTGTATTATGATGAATGTTGTATTATAGTGTTGTTATAATTTCTTTCAGTTTCTTCGAGATTTGAATTCAAGAGGATATTGTGTTTAATTTTTTCCTCCTTAGGCTACTCGAAGACCTCAAGTTCATAGCAGAACTCTACACTCTCCTCACCAAAGTCTTCCCTCTATTCACCCTTACTCCAATTTACTGATTGAAGTTGATTCTAGACCTCAATTGATTATGCATGTTAGTCCATATTTCTGAGTTAGAATGTTATTATCATTGAGTCCTCTCCATTTGATCACCTAAAACTCATTTACATTTACTGTATAAACTGATGCGTATTGGGCTTACCTTCTATGCAATCTGAGGGTGACTTCTAGTGCTAACATTTTTGGCGCTGTTTCCGAGGAACGAATTGAATACTTTTCCTTGGGATAGAACGACAACGAGCTTTTGATTCTGAAGGTGCATCAAACATTGAAACAATTTAAGATTGAAACTTTCACCTGACGACTCCACAATCGAAGACTCCACTGGGGAGGATCCTGTTGATAGAAGATGACCATACCAAAGGGGAAGACTAGGTATCAGCTTATGAGCTTTATTCATGAAATCCTAGTCTTGTTTATCAACTCATTTCTCTCTTTCCCTTCACATATAAAGAGGATTATTCTCTACTTTTTCTATTCAGATGATAATAGGCCTTCCTTTATTTATCCATCCTTGGAAGAAGAAAACATGCCCTCTTCTTGTGTTGTAGATAGCGATCCCATGTATTCACCTCTGCCTATTAAAAAAAGTGAGATCTATATTGCATATCCTCTTGAAATTGATCACCCTTGTAGCCTTGAGGAGGATGAAAATAATTCACAGTCTTCTCAAATCTCATTACCCTCCGTTATTCCTTCCAAGACTTGCCATCAACTCATTAATCCTCATGATCATCCCACTTCTTTTCAAATTAAAATAAAAAATAAGTTGTTTAAACCTCTAAGGCTTCCATATCGCCTTAACCCTTATCCTCTTGATTCCTTTGAGTATCTTCCTCGGTTTTCTGGAGAAGAACCTGTTACAACCTAGAGGCACTTGGAGGCCTTTGAGAGATTTGTTGATCAGTTTGAGATTTTTCATGAGGATGTTACCATGAGATTGTTCTCACATTCTTTGTCTGGAGATGTTGCTGTGTGGTTTAGATGTCTGGAAGCCAATTCTATTGGCTCCTGGACCGAGCTATGCCATGCATTTTTAAAGTGTTGGGGTGAGAACAAGTCCCTTGATCAATACTGGTTTGAGTTTAATTCCTTGAGGAGAGGGTAATATGAAGCCTTGGCATTCTTCAACATGAGGTTTTACAGTTTTTATCATAGTATGCCTATGGAGATCAGACCCACAGAGACTACTGCCATGGTGTACTATGTCATGGCTCAACATCCAGAGCTGTTCCTTCTCCTGAGAGAGAGAAAATATTCATTGTTAAGACACCTATTTGAAGATGCTGAAGAAGTCGAAGAGAACATCAGGGATAGCAAGGGGGTTCATATGCAAGCATATCTTAAAAAATTGCATGTGCCTAAGGAAAAAGACTTTCAATAGGTTTCAAATTCTGAGCAAGAAGATAGTGATTATGAATTAGAGCTGGAACAACAACAAGGAAAAGAGACTATAGCTGCTGATGATCGAGAGTTATTTTCGAAGGAGCAGGGAGATTTTTTATTTGCAAGCAGAGAGGCATTTATAGAGGAGCAACCTGGTCTTCTAGAGAAACCAGGATTCTGTCACACGATTCATGATCCTATGGCTATATACATGGAATCATATGTTTCATATTTTGAGGATTTCAAGAGCATAGAATGGAGCCTTTTCTTTTATACATCGAGGAAAACCATTGTGTGGAAATACACCATTCTGTGCCTACATAAGACAAAGAGCAGAGATTTCCCATGGTTCTTGTTTATGACGATTATGATTCTGATCCTTAGGAGAGTCATGAAGAAGAAGAGGAAAAACCAAATGTGTAGTTCATATCCTGCCCAAAGCCTAAAAATGAGCAACCATCACATGGGATCAGTCAGCCTGCATCAACCGTTCGCTCACCCATGCTTGCCAGAGACATTCATGTTGGTTTTGGAGCCTGATTATCTTCCTGAATTAGAGGTCCTTTGTTCTCAGCCGTGTTTATACCCCGTGAAGTATTTACACCCCATAAGTATGTACACTCTTCCACATAGGGGAGTGCAGAGGGGGGGTACCCCCTCTGCAGGGTCTGAGGGGGCTATCCCCCTGGCTGGGGGGTTTGGGGGAAAGCGGGCCCCCAACATCCCCTAATGGGGGTTCGGGGGTGAAGCCCTCGAAGGAAAAATTGCCTTGTAAAAGTATATTGTAATTTCATTGTAAATTTGGACCGTTCATTATAAGGTCAAAGATCTAATGGTAGAAATTAAGTTAGGGTTTTTTCCCTAGAAGGAAACCCTCTTTTATGAGGGAAATGTATTGCGGCTATGGTTTATGGTGAATATTGTGTTCTGAGATTGGAGACTGTGAGAGAAAGAAGAGGAAGTTTGTTGAGTCGCCAAAGTACCATCTTTTTACCAACCTATCACTTCACTTTCACTTCACTTTCACTTCACTTTTAACCATATTTCGCTTTCTCATACCCTTACATTAAACCATTTTCATGATTACATGGGTTTTAGACATATTATTTTCCAATG
>JZKD02S0100137.1:258553-304322 GCA_000966675.3 Picea glauca
ATCCTACATATATAGTGCATGTGCTTCGTAAGCCTACGAACCTCGGATTGACAAATTAAATGGTTGGGAAATTACTACGACGGAATAAAACGACAATATTTTCTCCTAACAAGTTACAGTGGGTTTTCTGTAGGTTGTATCCCTTTATATGCTGTGTTATCACTGAAATTTCGTCCACAAATGGTTACAGGAACCCAGCAGCTTCAAACGGTTATGAGTTCACCCGTGGACCAAAATTACCAAAAAAACATTTCCAAAAGGTCCAAAACTATACAACCAGTGATAAAATTAAGGTGCACCATGACTACATAGGGCACGCACGAACATGCGCCATCTGGAAACGCAAGAAAAATGCACATGCGTACGATGCGCGACTGTGGTTGCTAAAAGCTGCGCACACCTAAGAATGATGCATTTATGAGATTGGTCGGCCTCCCACCCACTTCTGGTTTAGCTTCCAAGTTGATTTGACATCCAAATCTCAGATGAATTTGACTGGGTGGCTGGTCAAAGACCTAAAAATGCCCTAAACAACCCCTTTTCACACTATAAGCTGGTTTCACAATACCTCAAAGTGATGCTATAAAACAAGGCCATGGGTGCACTACATTTTCAAGGAGTTCATTTGCAAGGTTATGTTGCTGCTATTCTCTTGGGGAATCCTCTTTTCTCATCAAGAGCATACTATCATCATTACATTTGGGCAATCCATCTCACCTCTTGAGTGGATTAGCTTGGGATTCTTTCACCATTTCTTTCAAAGTTGTAAGAAGAGCTTAGTTGTGGGGGTCCAAGAGCCCTCCCTTGGAGGAAGAAGGGACCCAAAGTCCTCTTTCTTCTTGGTGTTTCTTTTCACTAATATAATCCTTGCCATTGGTGACATGAGTCTTATTGGTTTTTTTGTTCTTATGTCCTTATGCTCAATAGTTTAATTGTTCTTTCATTTCTTAGTTTAATTCTTAGCTTAGTATTTTATGTTTCTTTTTCTAACCCTTTCCTTTACTGCTGTCTTGTTTAGCTAACCCAACTAAGCTTGTAAGCACCTCTGTTTTGTTCATTTAGGTGACCAAAGAGGTGCAACAGATTGACGACTCCACTGGGGAAAGGTATCAATTTCCTACCCCATTTGGGTTTTTCTAGCTCTTCTTTTGATTTATTTAACCTGTAGGTACCTTAACCGGCCCAAGACGACCTGCAAAACATCCAATACAAAGATGAATTGAGAGAATTCCAACTGGAATTTTCTTCATGGTCGTGTGTCATGTGTGCGCGATTTTATTGGCCCATAGTCGCGCATCGTGTGCATGTGTGCCAAAATTACCGTTTTGTTCTGCGCACCTGCGCCCAAAAGGCTGTTTCAGTTTGCGCATAGGCGCTCAATGCGCTTCTGTCTACTCTGAGACCCATGCACCTATGCAGAAAAATACACATTATAAGTTTTTTTATGATTTGGGGAAGGCCCTTAGCCTTCTTAAAAATGATTTCATGCATGTTGTAATCTGCACCACACTTAGTTCCCTCTCCATATAAAGGGATTAGTCAAAACACATAGGCACTTAGGGGGTTTAAAATCATTATTTCCTCTTTTGGTTTCATTTTTCTACATGGATGGTTTGCTTTGACTAAGAGTATAAGTTGGAATCATTTGTAATCACATAAAACTTGCATTGGGACCATAAGTTGGATAACAATCGTTTAGTATGCTCTTCTCTCGCGCTTTAAAGCGACCTTGAGAATTAGAAAAAGGTTGTAGGAAAATTTCATCTCCTTTAAAAAGACTAAAACCTTTAGGAGAGGACAACAGCCCCCTCGGGACTCCTCTTAGTTTATTTTTCAAACACATCTCAAGATTATAACGGGCCCATACATGCCCACATGATACAAAGATAGGATAGTGTTGAAATTTACTTTCTTAGATTAAATCACTAGGGAAGTTTAAAGGTTTTGTAACGGGCCCATACATGCCCACATGATCACAATCTAGGATAATTTCAAATCTTTCTTAGATTAAATCACAATAGGGAGTTAAATGAATAGTAAAGGACCCACATGTCCACATGCTAGATTCCTAGGGACTTTTGAATTGCGCAAGGCTGTACCAAAGGCATTTAGTTAATTAGGTAATCAACATTTGTAAGGACCAAGTGAAGTCCACATGCAGCAATGTGACACCTAATTCATTAAAACATTGACACACTTTCACTCACACACAAAAGTCACTTATCACTCACATAGTTTTCATCTCGAAATGTGGAGGTCAAAGTAATTTTCCTCCAAAGGGATTCCAAAACACCCCACCCTTTTCTTGACAAAACTATCCACTCCCATTTTAATTTCAACGAGATTGGCTCACACCCCCAATCTCTCAAACAAACCACATCTAAATTTTTTCTAAAAACTCACTAAGTTTTCCTCCACAGGAGGTGCCAAAAGAATTTTTTTAGTCTAGGTAGGATTTCGGGGATAGGCATCCAAATAACTCCCCATTATCTGGTTCTCACATTGTCAAAACAATATAAGTTGTCAAATAGGGAACTGTAAATCCTCCAAGTCAAGTGTTCCTAACACCATAAGGCAGGGAGATACCCATGAAGGGTTGAAGGCCGATGTCCGGTTGTTCTGTGCATCCCCCCTTGAGGCACCCACCTCTTGGACGGGATCCATCCCGTGATCCATTTCTTAGGTCGAAAATTTAAATGCCGCACTTTGATTGAGGTACCTAGTGACCAAATTTTAGGACATCTACCCAGGTGGCAATTGTGGGCTGCAATTGCACCTTGATCGGATTTTGTGTGGCTATTGGGAAATATCGCCAGCTCTTTCGGGATATGCCCCCTTTACCCCTCATTATAACTGATTACTTCATCCTTCACTAGTTTCTCTTCCGGTGACTTCAGACCCCATTGTTGAGTACGATTGAAAGGTCCAATGCTATTTGAGAGGAAGGACGTTACATCTTTTAGGACATGAGCATTTGTTTTCTTTGATCCCCCACGTGGAAAAAACCCACTTATCCACATATATGCTTCTTTTTCAAAATACTTTATGTATGATGCACTTCAGATTACATTTGATTTAGATATATATCGTGTAAAGTTCAAAAATTGAAACAAAGTCTCTTGTTTATTTATTACTCTCACCACAATTCACACACATCCACTCAGCTAGTTGGACATCATAGGGGACCCACATAACCCCCGTCATTCCAGACGCTTGCTAAACCTCCCTCCTATTTTAGGGGGAATTACTAGTCTTGCCAACTCATCGGCCCCACCTTCTCACACTCCTGTGAGTGCCACTGTCTTAGGATTATCTTTGCTTGGTTCCACCTTACTTGGGTCCACTTTCCAAGGGCCATTGTCCACTTGATCTCCTTTACACAGAAGTGGGGGGTCAACTTCCTCTCAAGGGGGAAGTACCAACCCACCTAGCCCCCTCAAGGGTCAGGTTCATAGAACACTCACACCATGGCTGGAACTAATCCTCCGCCACCACTCCAAATTCCATATTTGGCCTCTCTTAACATACAAGATCTAAGAAAAATCACAAATGATCCTATATTGCATGACCCCACATGGCCCGCAATGCCCACCAAACTACCTTCAGATATCCCCAAGTTTGAAGGAAAGGCAGGGGATGACCCTGCCAACCATGTCATGACTTTCCACCTATGGTGCTCTTCCAACAAAATTATGGATGATTCCATCCAACTACGATTATTTCAAAGCACGCTTACTGGCCCATTAGCCAAATGGTATGTAGATGAAAAATCAGGGTCCCATGCGACTTTCGAGTCCTTGGCCAAAGCATTTTTGACCTTCTTCCAATTACCAATCCACCATGACAATGGTCTTGAAATACTCCCTAATTTTAAACAAACCTCAGAGACACATATCGCTGATCACATTCATGAGTGGCGTCGACGACGTAGTTTGTACAAAGATGAAACCACCAAACAACAGTGTCTTGAATGGTTTCTCAGATCACTTGTCTCTCTCCTCGGTAAAGATGTAGCTTCCACCTTCCCTCAATCAGAAGAAGAAGCCATAAGGAAGGCTCAACAATACGACCTCATCTATTCACAATCAGGGTACTTGTACATGGTATTTCTTGATCTCCCAAAACCTGTGCCATTTGGCCAAGACAAACCCAGGATGTCTCACTCAACAGATGGATTGATTGGTAATACCACGCACCACAGTCCACAACCCCAACAACCATTAATGTATGGCACACCTCAATATCCGTTGGCATATGGGGGAAGCTCTTATTACCCTTCACACCCTTATCAACAACCATACCCTGTTGCTCTTCCTCCACCCATCAGTGGGCCACTGCCGACACCCACAATACACCCACCTATCCAAACAAGTTCTGGTACTCCCTCTACCTCAGCTTATACTCTAAGTACTAGCGAAAGCGCCACGCCTTTCTATGTACCTTACGAGTCATTACCCCCATAGAACCCGTACTTTCCATTCCCTGGTCCTCCACAACCCATGGCTCTCCCACACCCTCATGCTGGGGTGAATTTTTTTCAACCCTCTCCCCTTTAGCAATATCAAAATTTTGAACAACCGAATACGGCAAATCCGACCCATCAGTCGAATAATGCCAAAAATAAAGGAAAAAACAGGAACAATAGTAACCCAGGTCAAGGCGGGAATCACCCCCAACAGAACCAACCTACTGGGGGCAACCATAATCAAGGGAATCAGAGCCCCCAGGGGGGGAATAACAACAGGCGTCAAGGGAAAAATAACAATAATCTTTGAACCACCTTCCCTTGTGTCCTTTGCGATGAGTTCGGTCATTATACTCATCATTGCCCCCAAATCACTGATTTTAAATGGATGAAAGACTTAGGAAGTGTACCACATCCTCTAGCACTGCCTGCTCCTCAACAAGCCCCACAATAATACGTCCAACAACCTCCCCCCGCCGTGCTACAGAATCCCATTCCGCACCAGGGTGTGATGAACACCCAACAGGATATGCAACCTACCCCACCATAGTTGAGACAATATCTCAACCCAAACAATCTCGCAGATCGCACTATCCTCCTCACTAGTGAGGAAGAAGTCCTTCTACAGACACATAGTCGTCAATACCGTGCACCCGCTGAGTCTCCTCCCATTCCCCCAGAAACAATCCCAGCACCAACGGGACCCCCGTTGGTGATTCCTCGCCCTAACACAGAAACACCTCTTCGCATCCCTCGCATCCCATTGCGCAGGAATGTCCACAACCCATAGGCTAGGGCGGCTCATAATTACAGTTTGGTCGATGAATTAGCACAATCCCCGGCTACCATGTCAGTCTTAGAAGTCCTTCAAACTTGTCCCACTCAACGGAAATCATTACTTTCTTCCTTGGGGGTAGTTGACCCCGCGGATACTCAACTCATCACATTTGATCTCAACAGCGGAGAACCTCACCTCTCCACTCTAATTTCTTTTCAAATTCCAGTGAAAATTCAGAACATTATAGTTCATTGGTGCATCATCGATGAAGGCGCATCCACATGCATCATGTCCAAGTCTGTATGGTAGAAATTTGGTTCCCCCGAACTCATACCATCTGCCATTACCTTAAGAGCTTATGATGGATGCTCATATTCTCCTGAAGGGCTCTTCCAAAATGTCCCTGTAGAACTTGGGGGCAAGACCATTCTCATCGACATTGAAGTTATCGATGCCCCACTCGATTATAATATCTTGTTCGGTTGTAGCTACATGTACGTTATGAAGGCAGTTGCCTCTTCCATCTTTCGAACCATGATGTTCCCCCATAACGAGAAGATCATTACCATTGACGAAGTTTCACATTATGAGCCTAACCCTTCTTCCAACATCGATAACATTCTCCCTCTCATCCACACTAATCATGAAGCATACCCACTCATCGAAATGGGTCCCGAAATTTTCAAAGACCCATCATTGTTAGGAACTTACCATGGTGCACCACCGCTCCTTCATCCTTCCAATCAGGTATGTATCGTATCATCCAAGGGAACTGACATGGAGGATACCCTTCCTCCCAGGGAGGCTTCTATCATATCTGACGTCCCACTAGTCACGGAGCTCCTCCCTCACAAGCCTCCTACAAAGTCGTCGACTACACCAGTTCACGATTTCACCTCTCCCTAAGGCCATATCTCAGTTTGGGAAACAGTTTCCCAAGCCATTACTCAAATCCCCTTCTTTTACCCTCCACCAGGCGTATAAGCTTTCCAAGTAGCCGTAACGCTTACCCTCCCTAATATGGTGTTGGGAATTCCAGTTTGGTATTTACATCCACCAAAGATGGTTCCTCAACCATCCCTTCCCCCCCAAACAGAAGGAATCCCAATGACGATTCCCATACTCACTCCCACCATACCCTCTACATCCCCACTCACTAACCTCCCTGCCACAGCTGGGGGTAGATGAAAGAAGAAGGAGCCCATAGCTCCACTCCCCCCATGTGTCCAACCTCCTTGCACGCTATGTGATAAAGATGGACACCCAACCAAAAAATGCCCATCTCTACCCGAGTTACGTAACCTAATTCAACTCAATCAAACACCATGACCGCTCGTCACTGTAGCAAGTTCTACCACTACCTCCCCTAATGCAAGTAGCAAACGGCTGCGAACCAAATTCATTTGCGCCATATGTTCAAAATATGGCCATTATACACACCATTGCCCAACATTACCTCAATTCCGACAGACATTAATTGCAGTACGCCAAAGCTTCCAGCACGAACCCAATCCAGCTACATCATCCCTACCAAACATCACTGACATCCATTATGTCACGTCTTCAGTCAATGAACGTATGAGATGCCCTTGCTCTCTATGCAAATCCTTAGATCACTTTACATACCAATGTCCTATGATCATTGAATACAGGCAACACCAAATGACCCTGATTCAAACCCTTGCGCCCCCTACAAAATCGATGATTAACCTTACCTCATCACTAGATATTCTTCATATCATTTCTTCTGAACCAGAGGCACTCCCTTTTCCTCCGTGGTTCTTGGATGACTTATCCGAGGATTTACCCCCAAATCCCCCCAATTCTCCCTTTCATTTCCCTATGAAAACTTTACATCCAACTGCCACTGGTATGCCTCAGTACCTCGACATTTGGTTTATGTCAAGCAAACCATTGCAATCTCATTGTTTCATTCCCCTTGCTTTGTCATCCCCAAAGGACAATCACACGGTGACAGTCACCGATATCACTCTTTTAGATCCCTTGTATTCTCGCCAATTCCACTGTGACGAGGACATACTCGAGGAATTAAACACCCCCGACTACCCATGGGATGCGCTACACCACATAACGTTCTTCTCTCCACAGGAAGTCTTCACGCTTCCTAACCAACACCCCATATACGCAGTCGAAACCAAGGATTTTATCCCATCAGGGCATATCGACTGGTTCAATAACCCCATTCCTGCCCCTGATGCTTTTGAAGAAGGCAACATGGCCAATATTTCCCCGACCATCAAAATCGATATTTCCATAAAAAATGGAGTCGTCGAGGAAATCACCATTGGCACTGCATGCACTTCTTGAGAAATCACCGCCTATAAAGCCCTCTTCTAAGAATATCGGGATATTTTTGCCTGGTCATACACAGAGATGCCTGGCCTTGATCCCTCTATTGTCGAACATCGCATAGACACATGGCCTGATATCACACCGATTCGTGAAAAACAACGACCACTACACCCATCCAAAGCAGCAGCCATTAAAGCCGAGATTGACAAATAACGCGCGACTGGGTTCATCTACCCCATCACCTATACCTCATGGGTTTCCAACCCTGTACCCGTTAACAAAAAATAGGGCACTATCTGTGTATGCACGGACTTTCGTGATCTCAATCACGCTTATCCCAAAGACAACTTTCCAACGCCTTTCATTGATCAAATTATCGATGACTGCGCAGGCCACGAGGCTCTGTCCTTCATGGATGGTTTCTCTGGTTATAATCAAATCCAAATCCATCCAGCCGATCAATACAAAACTACATTCACCACTCCTTGGGGTACTTTTGCATCTCGTGTCATGCCTTTTCGCCTAAAGAACGCTAGCGCAACTTTCCAACGAGCTATGACATACATTTTTCATGATATAGCTCATATCATCCTTGCATACTTGGGTGACCTCACAACTTGATCCAAAAAACGCACCCAACATCTTGATGATTTATGGATCATCTTCCAATGGTGTCGTCAGTACAACACCCACTTGAACCCCCTCAAGTGCGTATTCTGCGTCACTGCAGGGTGCCTCCTTGGATTCATCGTTTCACAAAGCGGTATTACCATGGACCCTCTCAAAGTCCAGGCCATCACAAAAATTCCACCCCCACGAAATTTACACCAACTCCAGAGCCTACAAGGAAAAGCTAACTTTTTACGGCGATTTGTCCCAGACTATGCCACTCAAGCACATGGTTTCCTTCGCTTACTACGCCATGACATCCCATTCCACTGGGATGAACATGCCCAAAAAGCGTTCGACGACCTTAAAATGGAACTCTCCAACACCCCTTTAATTAGTTCACCCGACTATAATCGCGACTATATCCTCTACATATCAGCATCAACTATCTTAGTAGTAGGAGTTCTCGTTTAAATCGACGATGATGATCGTGAGCATGTCATTTACTACATTAGTAAAAACATCTCAGGGCCACCCCTGAAGTATAATCATGAAGAGAAACTAGCCCTTGCAGTCATCCTCGTAGTCCAGAAACTGCGCCATTACATTCTGCTTCGCATGACTAGGGTCATAGCAGATTCCAACCCCATGCAATACTTGCTCAGTCGTTGAAAAATTAATTGCAAATTTGTCCGATGGATCGTTATCCTTCAGGAGTACAATCTTGAATTTTCAACACCCAAGAGAAAGAAATCTCTCATCCTCGCCGAACTTGTCACAGCCTTCCCCTCTGATACTACCAGTGCTCCCGTCAATACCGACTTCCCCGATGAACATCTCTTTTATATCACTTCGAATGATCCTTGGTACGATGACCTCCTCGTCTACCTCCAAACCCAAAAGTTCGGTAACCACCTCTCACAAGATGATCGCCGTCGTATTCACCACCAGGCCCCCCGCTATCTCCTCATCGAAGATATCTTATATCGGCGAGGGGTCGACACCATACTCCGTCGATGCTTGACCATTGACGAGGCTGATAGATTCTTGAATGAATGTCATAGCGATGCGTGCGAGGGCCATCTCTCGGGGATGTCCACTGCTCAGAAAATCATCCGAGCAGGTTATTTTTGGCCTACATTGTTTCACAATTGCATTCAAGCCATGAAGCGATGCGATAAATGTCAGCTTTACGCCAACAGAGCACGAGCACCACCCTCTCTTCTTCATCCAGTCATTATTGCTGACCCCTTTTGTAAATGGGGCATCGAATTCATGACTTATAATCCCCCATCCAACGATGGACACAAATACATCGTTGTCGCAGTCAATTACTTCACAAAATGGGCTGAAGCCATGCTTACCTTCAATAACACCGCTGACACTGCAGCGTACTTTTTCTTTAATCACGTCATATCCCGCTTTGGAGTACCACTCCAACTAGTCTCTGATCACGGGAAACATTTCAAGAATGAGATTTTCATCGAACTCTCATCCTGGTTAGGATTCTCCCATGAGTTTGCCTCACCATATTACCCTCAGCCCAACGGAAGGTCGAAGCAGTTAACAAGGTCTTCAAAACCATGTTACAGCGCACGGTTAACAAACATAAGACCAATTGGCATCATATGTTATTTTCCGCGCTATGGGTTTATCGTACGGTCGTGAAAATGGCCACTGGTTTCACACCATTCCATCTAGTCCATGGGGTCGAGGCCACTCTTCCTATCTAGTGCGAAATTCCCACCTTACGCACCACAATTGAGCTATTACCTGACATTGCTCCAATAGAGCAGCGTTTGCTGAACTTAGAGTCCCTGGATGAAGATCATCGATCTTCATTACAGAACAATGAGGCATCCAAAAAATGGTCAAAGGCCACCTTTGATCACCATGTCAACCTTCAGTCATTTCATGAAGGCAACCTCGTCCTTGTTTATGATATCGCTCACGATACCCTCGGTCATGGAAAATTCGAGTCACTGTGGCATGGCCCCTACATTATCCAACATTGTCTCACCAAAGGCGCATACATCCTGGCTTCCCTCGAAGGCCTCTCTCTCAAAGAACTCGTCAACGGGCTATACTTAAAGAAATTTTATGCCTAAGCGTAGCCATTCTACATTAGGTTATTTCTTTTTATAGTGTTTTTAATATTTTTTCCATACCTCACGTCTAAAATATCATTTGTGTTATTGATAGATTCTTCCTCCATCGGCCTACCACATCGGTTATGTCGACGACGCCAGCCATTGGACACAAAATCTCGCTTTGGTAGCTTGGGCCCTCTATACCCCCTCACATGAACGGCTCCACTCTAGCGGCATATGTTTGGGTTCAGAAACCAACAACCAAGCCGAGTACACTGCCATCATTGGCCTCCTTGCCGATGCTAGCCATCATCCTATTCGCCACATTAGCGTCTTACTTGACTCCCAACTAGTCGTCCTCCAACTCAACAATGTGTACCGTGTCCGTGATCCTTGCCTTTTTCAAAAATACCTGCAAGTTAGACTTTTATCTCGACATTTTGATTCCATTACATTTACACATATTCCAAGACAAATTAATCAAATCATAGATAACCTAGCTAACATTATACTCGATTGGCATATATCACATCAAGATACCTTTACACACACATAAACCATCAAGAGCCCGTCACAACATATATAGATTAGACATCATAAATAACATTCAAAAACACACATGTGAACATCACAAAGACCCAAAATGTATACTTATATATATATATATATATATATATATAAATCGGTCAACAGTGCCATCAAAATGTTTACATACACATAAAATATATCGTATACAAAATCCGCAGGCCAGTGAAGCACCTCGGTACAAAACTGGTGTCACTACACCAAAATGGTCTCACCAGCCTATATATAGTATACAAAAATACATAGAGAGACACTCAAGGTGCCTCTAGAGCACCACCTCCTGCCCCTCCCTCAGGCGGCGGTGCCCCACCCACTATCAGTCCCTTCAGACCTAGAGGTAACCACCTAGTCATCGCAGCACCTGCTACTGCTGCTCGCCGCACCATGGTCCACCACATCAGTGGAACTTGCACACATTGCTTCAGGACGCCCTCATCCTGGATGCGCGAACACATGCCCTCAGGCACTCCCTGTAGCACCACCTCCAAGCGGCGATGAATATCCTCAAAATCTCCCCCGGCCTCCGTCGGAGGAGCATGCGATGGCCCGACACCAGGGGCATCAAAACGACATCTCCTAGCTGCTCTCTCGTCACTGGTTGGTCTCGCCTCAACGGCTTTGCGCCGACATCTCTCTCCTGCCCGTGGCTCTCCCCATGACGGTATCACCGGCTCCTGACGAGCCGACGCTCTCATCAACTCAACCTCACACCCACAAGGTCCCACATCTTCACATACAAACAAACAAAAGATAGGATCAACATCTCGTCATCTACATCAAGATAGTCCCCGGGCCATTTTTTATCCTTAGCCCCCGGGGAGACATTTTTTCCATACCACGTCCAGGTATGGATGCTCATGTTCAAAATTATCAAATAAATACTTGTATGTTCGATTCTCTTCAGATATTGTTCACGTCGGGTATTTGGTTTTTCATGTGTGGAGGTACTTGGTCATCATACATCATCATGACCCCTTTAGGTATATAATCAACACTGGCATGTAATCATTCCCTCTGAATCTCAATTGCATCCCCAGTCACACCCTCTGAAATTTTCCCTTAGGGTCCCCATATCCGGCTCTGCAGTACCACCACCTCCATTGCAATTTGGGTACTATCACCCAGTAGCACTCTCACCCACATGAGTTGTCCCATTCATAGTACCCCTTGGCACTTTGACACTCATGTTGTTTTTCAACCCTTTAGGGATGGGAGTCCCAATAGTCTTACACCATGTCGTGAATCAACCACATACTCATTCTCCTCATTTTGCTAGATTTCCCCATGGACTCCCATGATTATCTCTTCAAAGTTCTATTTTGACTACGCCTCCGCAGTATCATTAACCCTCCATTTCATCCACAATCATTTTGCTCCTTCGCAAATTTCCCTCCATTCCATCTACCTCATCTAGAAACTCACCCATGGGGCCCCCAACCTCCACCAGTTCTCCAAGCACATTGCGCCCTCACCGGCTCAACCATATTACATTGGGGCACCCGTTTCTGTAGTTGTACACTCATCCCAAATTATTCTTTATTCATTTGATATTTGTAAAAAGCCTTTGTTTCAAGCATTTACATATCTTTTTGTCGTCATCTTCGACGACCTTCTTCCCTCTTTTGGCCAACGCAACCCATGTCGCCCTTGGTTTGGGCACTCCTTATCATCTACCCATGTTGACATCGTCCATATAATCTGAGTATCCTACAGGCCACTTACCTCTGCTCTCTGAGTTTGTCCACTTTGTCCCGCCTCTGGCACAACTTATCCCACGTCTTGTTGTCCCCTTGACACTCGACCTAGTTGAACAATTGCGACCACTTATACTTCACATATACCCCCAACCAAAGGCAGTCTTGAGTCTTCATACATCTTGATTTCATCCATGTACCTCCTCCGTTCCTAACCTCACCTAGTAGATTTCACGAAGCCCTTTTCTTCTTGGAGTCGCGTCCCCCTTTTGTCAACATCAACACAGTTTCTAGAAGGGCGACAGTATCTTGACTCTCATTACCTTTCCAATGAGAGGTCTCGGATGGCACATGGAGAACCACAATTGTTCCCTGCTGTCGTTGACCCCCGTAACATTCGACTTCAACACTTTCTCATGTTACAGTGGGTCTTACTTTGTGACTATTGCAGTTATTTCTTATATATTTTCCAAAGAGCTCTGAACTTGGTTGGGCTATCAATGCTTACAGAATCTGTGATACTCCTTACAGGTGTCATTGCCTACTATTCAGAGTATGTTCCTCCTCAGAATGGTCCTTTGCCTTTATCACAACTGCCCCCGAGGGCGCTGCAGTTGTCTACATCAACACACAGTTTCAGTTACTATGCAACACCCTTCCTTTTTGAGTTACATGACACGAGCATGGAGCATGCCCGCCTCGTTTGTACACAATTTATTTTTATACACCTTATGGAAGGTTGGGTCCTACAGGTTCCCTTCTCCCTCCAACGAGTCACTCTTGATACTCTCACTATCGCTCTCTCTTACAACGACACTCTCAGTAGAAGAAACATTGATGAATTTCGGCTATACGTATGCTCCTAACCTCATCCATCAGGGGGCATCTATTATCACTGAAATTTCGTCTGCAAATGGTTACATGAATCCAACAGCTTCAAACAGTTATGAGTACACCCATGGACCAAAACTACCAAAAAAATATTTCAAAAAGGTCCAAAACTATACAACCAGTGATAAAATTAAGGTGCGCTATGACTACACAAGGCGCGCGTGCACATGTGCCATCCGAAAACGAAAGAAAAACGCACATGCACACGATGCGCGACTGTGGTCACTAAAAGAAGTGCACACCTGAGAATGATGCATTTATGAGATTGGTTGGCCTCCCACCCACTTCTGGTTCAGCTTCCAAGTTGATTTGACATCCAAATCTCAGATGGATCCGACTGGGTGGCTGGTCAAAGACCTAAAAATACCCTAAACAACCCCTTTTCACACTATAAGCTGGTTGCACAATCCCTCAAAGTGATGATATAAAACAAGGCCATGGGTGCACTACATTTTCAAGGAATTCATTTGCAAGGTTATGCTGCTGCTATTCTCTTGGGGAATCCTCTTTTCTCATCAAGAGCATACTAGCATTATTACATTTAGGCAATCCATCTCACCTCTTGAGTGGATTAGCTTGGGATTCTTTCACCATTTCTTTCAAAGTTGTAAGAAGAGCTTAGTTGTGGGGGTCCAAGAGCCCTCCCTTGGAGGAAGAAGGGACCCAAATTCCTCTTTCTTCTTGGTGTTTCTTTTCACTAATATAATCCTTGCCATTGGTGACATGAGTCTTATTGGTTTTTTTGTTCTTATGTCCTTATGCTCAATAGTTTAATTGTTCTTTCATTTCTTAGTTTAATTCTTAGCTTAGTCTTTTATGTTTCTTTTTCTAATCCTTTCCTTTACTGTTGTCTTGCTTAGCTAACCCAACTAAGCTTGTAAGCACCTCTATTTTGCTCATTTAGGTGACAAAAGAGGCACAACATGCTGGATAATAAGAAAGGAAGGACCTGGAAATTTCTCTGGTGGACGTAGCTCACATTGGGTGAACCACGTAAATCTGTGTCTCTATTGTATTGTGTATCTTCTATGTTTTGTTTCCGCATTTGTTTTATTTTATTGCTCCACGGTCCTGTTTTTCTAACAATTCAACCATGTGTGAGCAAGTGAAAGACAGAGCATTTTTTTTGTCACCAGCCCAGTGAATTTTTTCATTTTCTCTATGAACCTGTAAGGAGTACATGGAGTTTCATTTTCTTCATGTCTTGGAGCCTCTTAACTTTATCCTGACTTCAACACTGGGAGGAGAGATGAAAAGCGTAATGATTTTGCTTTCACAGTTGCATTGTTTTTATTTGATCAGTGATAGAGTAAACAAGTTTGCAGCTAGGGAGTTGCTTGAATGGCTATGGTGGAAGTTTGCTTTCACCTAGCGCTTTGTAAAAATCAATTATTCTAGGAATGTACATAAATAAGCTCCTCCTGGAGCCCATGTATGTTTCTTTCATTTTTAGGATAGTGTTCTTGTCGACCTTTAATCCTTAGCAGGATGTTTTTTGAGCATGAATCCATAGCACAATGTAGAAGGCGACTGAAACTACTTGTTCTTGGCAGCTCGCAGGGAGCATGCCATCCCCTGTGGAGCCAAATGTTATCACATATAGTTGTCAATGGAAACATGTCGTCCAAGTTCATGGTCTGCACAGGAAGCGTTTGAGCGCAACATGCAGAGAAACTCATTTCGGGCTTAAAATGCAAACAAGAGGGATCAATGTTGCGACGGTGGAGATCCTCTGTGAGGATCAGATTAGCGGCTCACAAACGTTCAGGAGTACAATCTTGCACGAAGTATAGCTTCAGAACAAAAGGCCCCGAAGTGAATACGAGTCACTGATCTTAAAGGGGACAGGTGGCAGTTGATCCAAGCCTTCGAGGAAATGAGATTCGGGAGATTTGAAATGAGAAGTGCTTAGAAATACAAAAGGGCCGAAACCTGAAGTCCTAAAGACCCAAAATGGATCTGAGCCGTTGATCAGTCAGTGCCATGTGTCATCAGATCTAGAGCTCCAGATGAAAGCAAAGGGGAAAAAGAGAGATTTGAGTTTTTATTTTTCCAGAGCCCGGAGACCCGAAGGGATATTAGCCATTGATCCAGGAGTCATTCATTACCAAATCCTTAGCTCTAGGTAAAAGTGCATGGAATGAATGGAGTTTGAGAATTAAAATTCCTGAAGGCCGATCCGCGAAGGAAATATCGGCTGTTGTTTTGAAGGGGAAGATCTGATTCGTCAATCTAAAAAGCACCAGAGCTGAGCCGTTCATCACAGGGCCTAATATTAGATCGCAAGATCAACGGTCATGCCAAATTGCGGTGTCGGAAGGTGCACACATTTTAAAATTTTAGGGGCGGGGTGCAATTGGAACCGTGGTTTTTAGAAAGGGATGCGTGTCTGTTCATGGTGAATTGTGGAAACAAAAGCGGTTTGCTTTCATACCACCCTTGGTAGTGTTGGCGTCAGAGGTCACTCCTGGATTGCAGTAGGAGTAAGCCTGGGGCCCATCAGTTTGAATGTCACGATTTGTTGATAAAGGGTGATGAATGGAAGTAAACTTAGAACAATATCATTCTAACTCAGAAACTAGGCCAGGCATGCACAAGAAAATGAGGTATTGGTTCAATTTCAGGTAGTAAGTTGTAATAAGGGTGAGTAGGAGGAAGACTTCTGTGAGGAAATGTGATGGCTGTTGTGGGCTTCGGGCTTCCAACAGCCTGTAGAAGAAAACTTTGAACACAAGAACTTCTTATATTCAAAAGAAGAAACATTAAAAGAACGTAACAGAGCTTATAATAAATCCTTTATTATAACACAGTCATGACGATTCATGTGAATCATTCAATCATGAACTCTTTCAGTTTGAGATCGAAACAAGCTGAAAAAGAGAGATGCCTTACATTAAACAAAGAAATTTCATATACTGATACATATCCAGGAAAACCAGTGTTTCATTAAAACATTACAGTCGGGAGCTCTGCTCTACCATCCATCCTTACAGAAATACAAAAATTGAGTATATATACTCAGGGCAATTTGCCACCTTCGTAGCAGGAAGGTAGCTGAGACATTAAAGTCCAAATTAGCGTGTGCAGGCTCCTCAATCAAACCTGGATGAAACTCCTTCGTCAGATGCCATCTTAAGTCAGCATGGCTCTTGTAGGGGGACTTGCATACAAGGGTACCACAGGCTGATTGCTCCAGGCCTTTTCCACACCTTCCATTTATGAGTTGAGCTGAGGTCTCAACCACCTGCTCAATATTCATTAACTGATTCTTCCATGGAGGGTGGCCGAGACTGAAAACATAAAGAGGGACCCCATGACTTTGAAATCCCAGTAGCCGGAATGCCGAAACGGATCCTGGGCGCTTTTCGCATTTCGCGTTTCGGAGTTTCTTGATGCAGTGGAAGAGAGAGACCCTGTGTTCTTTGAAGTCCTGGTAGCCGAAATGCCGAAATGGCTCCTGGGTGCTTTTTGCATTTCACGTTTAGGGGTTTTGAAATGCAGAGGAAGAGCAACCCTTTGTCCTTTGAAGTCCCGGTAGCTGAAATGCCGAAATGGCTCCTGGGCGCTTTTCRCATTTYGCRTTTCRGGGTTTCGAAATGCAGWGGAAGAGAAACCCTTTGTCCTTTGAAGTCCCGGTAGCCGAAATGTCGAAATGGCTCCTGGGCACTTTTCACATTTCGCGTTTTGGGGTTTCGAAATGCAGTGGAAGAGAGAGACCCCGTGTCCTTTGAAGTCCCGGTAGCCRAAATGCCGAAATGGCTCCTGGGYRMTTTTYGCATTTCASGTTTCGGGGTTTYGAAATGCAGTGGAAGAGAAACCCTTTGTCCTTTGAAGTCCCGGTAGCCGAAATGCCGAAATGGGTCCTGGGCGCTTTTTCGCATTTTGCGTTTCAGGGTTTCGAAATGCAGTGGAAGAGAAACCCTTTGTCCTTTGAAGTCTCGGTAGCCGAAATGCCGAAATGGCTCTTGGGAGCTATTTCTCATTTTGTGTTTCGGGGTTTTGAAATGCAGTGGAAGAAAAACCCTTTGTCCTTTGAAGTCCCGGTAGCCGAAATGCTAAAATGGCTCATTATTTCATGATTTTGGCTATAAGAGATGAGCTCATGCACCAGACCTCATGCAACTCTGCAACTCAAACTTACCCTATGACCGTCGATATGCTCCATCTGTGGATCCTCGCCGTTGAAAACAAAATTCCCACTCGCTTGATTTTAAGCCCGAAATGGACTTCTTCTGTGTGTTGCGCTTGGCGCTCATGACTTGCAAGAATTGGTGCTAACATTAGGCTCCATGGGGGATAGAGTCATCCCCATGATGCTCTAGGAACTCCTTCTGCAGTTCTAGTTGCCTTCTGTTGGGCTATGGAGTCATTTATTAAGATGAAAATAAATAGAAAAACAATAAAGACAATATTTACAAAAGCAGAGGAGCCGTCTAAGGCTCAAACAAAACATTTCTTCAGAAAATGCCCATTTACTGGGTCACTAAAGACTTCTTCACCCTCCAAATCCTGCAACCTGTACGTGTTATTTAAGAATAGTTCAGAGATTTTGAAGGGCCCAATCCAGAGGGCATCAAACTTGATGTGTTTGCCCCTATCCTGCCTGGGTGCATCCCACTTAAGCACCAAATATCCCAGCTCAAATTCCTCCTTCCTGACCTTCCTATCAAAGGCCTGTTTGATCTTCTGCTGATGACTGTGAGCTATGTCTATCACCTGCTCCATGATCTGTTGCACTTCCACCACTTGATGAATTCTTTTGACCATATGGTCTGGCTCTCCTTCATGATCTTGAAAGAATTTATCTACAGGTAAGGTGAGTTGAGTGGGAAACACAACCTCTGTCCCATAAACAAGTTGAAAAGGTGAAGTGCCTAGGGAATTCTTTGTTGTCACTCGATCGACCCATAGAGTGAATCTGAGCTTTGAATCCCAAGCCCTATTATTGTCTTCCAATAATCTTTTAATGAGTTTGATTAGACTTTTATTGGAAGATTCTGCTAGTCCATTTCCTTAAGGATAATAGGGAGTGGAGTGAATTAGTGAAATCTCGAACTACTCACAGAACTTAACCAAAGGCTCAGACTTGAAAGAAGCAGCATTATCAGTGACAATTCTGCTGGGACAGCCAAATCTGGCTATGATATCCTCCAAGAAGCTGATAATTACCTTGTGTGAAGCACTTTTGGTGGGGGAAACTTCTATCCACTTGGTGAAATAGTCTGTTGCAGTCAGGATCCATCTATGCTGGCCACTTGAAGGAGGATGAATTTATCCAATGAAGTCCAACCCCCACTGTTGAAAGGGTGCTGAAGCTACTACAGGCTTTAGTGGCAGAGATTTGAGCTGTTGCTTTCCTGAGAACCTTTGGCATTTGATGCAAGCTCTGAATTCTCTACAAACATCAGTGAATAAGGTGGGCCAGTAGTACCCAACCCTGAGAATTTTGTGGGCTGTGGTCTTCCAGAAATGATGCCCTCCACAAAGGCCGCTATGGAAATCAAACATAACTTTCTGGGCTTCCTGTGGGTTCAGAAACCTCAGAAACACCCCTAGAGGGTCTCTCCAGTATAATACTTGGTCAATAAGGCAATATCTGACTGCCTTGAGCTTTAAAGCTCTTGCCTTTCTTTTTCCCATTCCATCAGGAGGCTTCAACTCCTGCAGAAAGTACAAAATGTCTCTGTACCAGGTGTATTCTGCTAGTGATAAGCCACCTTGAGAGCTTTTGCTGGACGACTCAGCTTGCTGATTTCCTGAGAAAGTGTTGATGAAGATAACCCCCAAGGCCTTGCAATTCGATTTAGCCAACATCTTGGCTAAACCCTGCCCTTTAACCACCTTGGTGGGCTTTATCTCCAAGTCAAACTCAAGGATCTTGGAAATCCATTTACCTCTTCTCCCATCTATGTCAGGCTGTATAAGGATGTCTTTCACAGAGGCTGAAGGAATGCATGCAGTCACTCTCGAGTGTAAGACATAGACTTCGAAAGATTTGAGAGATTTCGCCAAGGCATAGGCCTGCTTCTCCATGATCTCATACTTGATTTCTTCATCTCTTAATGATTTACTGAAGAAGGAAATGGGTTGCTCTCGCCCTTCCTCATTTTTCTGCAATAAGACCGCTGCTACTGTATCAAAAGAAGAAAAAGAAAAAATTAGGAAATCCTTGGAATAATCAGGACTGATCAGCACAGGTGCCTCAATCAATGCCCTTTTTATTTGGATAAAAGATTCCCTGGGTTCAGCAGTCCATTTTACTTCGTTTCCCTTTCTGAGCATGGCTGTGATGTGTTTCGCCAACTCAACAAAATTTGAGATGAACCTCCTTAGAAAGTTAATCTTCCCTAAAAAAGCCTGAACTTCCTTTCTAGACATGGGAAGTGACAGGGTCTAAATTGCCTCTACCCTACTGGGATCAATTCTCACTCCTTTTGATGATACTATATGGCCTAACAACTTCCCCTCCTTCATAGCAAACAAAGATTTCTTGGGATTTAAGGAAAGGCCAAACTTCCAGCATTTGAAGAAAACTTTCCTCAAGTGACAGCGGTGCTCCTTATTAAACTTGGAGAAGACTGTGATGTCATCAAGATAAATCACCATAAACTGATCTTTCTCCCCGATGAAGGTTATGTCCATGGCTTGTTGAAATGTTTCTCCTCCATTCATTAATCCAAAAGGCATTTTGGCATACATGAATGTGCCCCAAGGAGTGGTGAAGGCTGTTTTTTCTCTGTCCTCGGGCATCACTGATATTTGATTATAGCCCAAAAAACCGTGAATCATGGATATCCCAGATGCACTAGTTACCCTCTGCAATATGTGTTCCATGTTGGGAAAGGGATAGTTGTCTTTCTTTGAGCTCTTGTTCAGGCTCCTAAAATCGACACAGAGCTTGATTTATCCACTTTTCTTCCTCACCGGGACCAAATTGGCTACCCACTCAGAATATCTCAAGGGGACAATGATTTGGGCATCTAACAACTTCTTCACTTCTCTCTCCATGATAGGCAACAACATGGGATTTATCTGTTTTAGCTTCTGCCTAAATGGCTTAGCTTCTCCCTTTAATGGGATCTTGTGTTCAATGACAGATGTGTCATATGTCTTGAGGTCTTCATAGGTCCATGCAAACACATCAACAAATTCTTTTAATAACTTGGTATATTCGGCCCTCTGCTCTTTGGTCAAACTGCTTGACAACTTGACAAACTTAGGCTTCTCCCGTGTGCCGATATTGCACTCCGCTATATCAACATCTCCACTTGAAACCCTACCCTTTACTGCCACATCATTTCCATTGAATAGTCTTTCTAAAGGGACCAGTCCCTTCAGAATGTGATTGCTAGGAAAATGAATAATATGGTGATTAGCAATTTTATTTAACAATATATCAGTGTGAAGGTGAATTTCGAGAGTAGGATCCTGATCAATGTGCAGTGTAGAAAATTCATTGACAGACTGAAGAAATTTTTTGATTTCAAGATCGTCTTCGAATACCTTCCAATGCTTGATATTTTCTGGGATAGATGGCCTATATCTTATCTCAACATCATATTTGATCTTAGGCGGCAGAGGGATCCTGAACAGACTAGCTGAGATAGCTAAGGAATCGGCCAAAGTATTTTCCTCTCTTGGAATAAAAGAAATGTTGAAAGCTGAGAAGAAATTATCAATCAAGTCCCACACTTCATTTTTGTAACTCCTGAGCCGAGGGTGCTTAGCCCGATAAACATTTCTAACTTGTTGGATTATCAACTCAACATCTCCAAACACTGCTACCTCCTCAATTCCCATTTATTTTGCATCCCTCAAACCCAGAACAAGAGCTTCATATTCTTCCACATTATTGGTAGCTTCAAATTCTAGCTTGTATGACAGGGGTATGGCTTCCCGACAAGGTGACACAAAAAACACTCCAGCGCCAACGCCTTCGCTAGAAGAGGCTCTGTCGAAGAACATCTTCCAAATAGAGGTGGTTGGAGGAGGTATCTCATGATTAAATATGGGTTTCTTTCTAATTTGAAAAGGGGCTTCAGGAGTATCGATGATCTGCAATAAACTAGACCCCAAATCAGTGTCAAGTGCAAAGATAGGGTGATTGGTGGGGTTTGCTTCGTCACTAACAATGTAGGCCAGTTGAGCTTCTCTGTACAACCTCCCTTGTTCCCCTCCAAATACTAGAATGGTGGCATATGTGAGATCCATCTGTAATGTTCCTCCAAGTTTTTTAATCCAAGATCTTGACAACAACATGCTGAACTTGGGGGGAACATCAGCTACTACAATGTCCATGACCACATTCTTCATTGGCAGCTGAAATAAAGAGACCACCAAGTCTTTGATGACTCCAAGGCATTGCACCCTCCTTGAATCAAAAGAGTACAAATCATGATAAGCCTTTGTCACTTCCAGTCCCAATTCTTCCATGACTATTTTGGGCATAAGGTTGTGGGAAGCTCCTAAATCCATGAGGCAATTATGCAGCACCTTATCATGTATGTTCAGGGATGTGTAGAAGGGAGGGGATAAATCATCTCTGTCTTCTACCATGGGACCTAGGATGACAGCTGGATTTTCATCTTGAAGATTTACTGAGTCTGAGGAAGGTTGGGGGGACTAAGATTGTAGCAGTTTGGAGAGGGACCTTTTGAAATCTTCATTTTTAACTAGTTCTGAGAGGGGTACGAGAATTCTAATATTTTGAATTTCGTGCTCAAAACTAAAGGAGGAAAGAGGCTTAGGAGCTTCCCTTACCTCAGAGACAGGTTTTTTGGCTGTTGGCAAAGTATTCTGAGTTTTCTTTTCTTTAGTAGTGATTGTTGTAGGCTTAACAGGTCTTTCCGCTATGAGGGGATGATCATGGCTATCAAAATTCCCTTCTTTCTTCTTTGACCTGAGATGATATCTGTTAGGAGTGTTGTTGGCCTTTTCTCCTTTACCCAACTCATTGAATTGAATGTTCATAAGGGATCCTTCATATGCAGATTGAGTCAAATGGGGAAAAGGGGAAGTGTCTTCAATACGGTGAATTTCGGGGTCGAGCTCATCTATCTCTTCTCCTTCCTCATGAGAAACTAGGCTATTTTGGAGAGGGGTTTGAATCCTCTAATCATCTCTGTCTTTGCTCCTTTGTTCCCTTGGAAAAAACTGTGGCACATTGTTGCTAGGCCTCCTGAAGCCTCTGTTATCAGTATTTTGGGGGTTTCTGTACATGGGCTTTCCTTCTAACTCCCACCTTTCCATTCTAGCCGAAAGCGATTTTAGCATTTTAGTTACCTTGTCCGTTTGAAGGGGAAGGGGAGAGGAATTGGATGGGGAGGCTTCAGGTATCTTTCTGGATATTTCTCTATCAGCCTTATTCCTAAGTCAGTCAACAACCAATATGTTAGATTCTATCTCCACGGTTGCATCTTGTATGTGAGCCAGAGTAGTGGCTCTCCTTTCCCTCAATATAAGGCAGAAATTTGGATCAAAAGCACTAGCATAAGTGATCTTAGGAGAGGATTATGAGGGCTTTGTTTCAGTGGGGATCTTATTGTACATTTTATTGAATCTCTTGGAGAAATTAGAGATAGACTCTCCTTCCTTTCTCTTCAAAGACCCGAACTCTGTCATGTAATACATGAAGTCTTTTTTGTCTCTCCACTATCTCAAAAAGGAAATATCCAAAGCCTCAATCCCATTGATAGATCCGGGAGGTAGGGCCCTAAACCACTTTCTAGACTCACCTTCAAGGCTATGGATGAAAATCCTCATCCATACGTCTGCTTGCATGATAACATGATCATCTGTAAAACTGTAAAACTATTCAAGGTGTACTTCTGTAGCTATGTCCCCTTCGCTTGTAAACTTGGGCAGCTACTTAAGGTAGCCATCTGCTGGAAGGGCGTTGAGAGGCTGAGGTAACAAAAGGGGAGCATACTTAGCAACTATTATAGCCTCCATTCTGGTCATGGGAGGATTTGCTCCTACCATAAGAATATCAGGTGGAGGGGAACTTAGAGGAGAAGGAGCTCGAATAGGGGATACTGGAAATGAGCTTATAGGTGGACGGGGAAACAAAGGGGGATTCATAGAGAAGGCTAAGGGGCTTGAGTCAGCATATGCTTCTCTCTGTGCAGTAGCAACAATAGTAATAAGAGGAGGGGTGGTAAATCTAGGGGTGGGGAAATCTTCTGTGGTCCTAGGTCTACGCCAAGGTACAGCTTCAGGGGAGAGGGGAGTGACAAGGATTTATCCCTCCAATCCTAGACCAGGAGGGGAAAACTCAGTAGGAAGACTTCCGAAATTCAGAAAATGGGAAACTTCAGAAAAAGGTCTGCTAGGAAGCCGAGAAGAAGAAAATGGAGTTTCTACAGAAGGAGATGGAAAATTACCTAGCTCAATGGTGGGAGTTTCTCCTTCAGAGGCCTTTCCTTTTCTGATAATCACCTCCGAATCAACTTCAGGTGTAGCTAGAGGCAGCTGTGGATGGGACTGCGTGTGTCTACCTCTAGAAGCCACAACTAAAACAATAGGTTCACCACATTGGAGTCATCACAATGAAGTCTCCAGGTGCACATTAGCAATCTCGTAGGGATCTGATGCCTGATGCACCTTCAAAATCAGAGGCTCGATGTCATTCAATCCCAGGGAAAATTTTCAACTTCGTCCCCGGCAACGGCGCCAGAAATGTTGGTGTCAGAAGTCACTCCTGGATTGCAACAGGAGTAAGCCTGAGGCCCATCAGTTTGAATGTCACGATTTGTTGATAAAGGGTGATGAATGGAAGTAAACTCAGAACAATATCGTTCTAACTCAGAAACTAGGCCATGCATGCACAAGCAGATGAGGTCTTGGTTCAATTTCAGGCAGTAAGTTGTAATAAGGGTGAGTAGGAGGAAGACTTCTGTGAGGAAATGTGAAGGGCTGCTATGGGCTTCGGGCTTCCAACAGCCTATAGAAGAAAACTTTGAACACAAGAACTTCTTATATTCAAAAGAAGAAACACTAAAAGAACGTAACAGAGCTTATAATAAATCCTTTATTATAACACAGTCATGACGATTCATGTGAATCATTCAATCACGAACTCTTTCATTTTTCCATGCCCTCCATTTATGAGTTGAGCTGAGGTCTCAACCACCTGCTCAATATTCATTAACTACTTCTTCCATGGAGGGTGGCTGAGACTGAAAACATAAAGAGAGACCCCGTGACTTTGAAATCCTGGTAGCCGGAATGCCAAAACGGCTCCTGGGCACTTTTCGCATTTCGCGTTTCGGAGTTTCTCGATGCAGTGGAAGAGAGAGATTCCGTGTCCTTTGAAGTCTCAGTAGCCGAAATGCCGAAATGGATCCTAGGTGCTTTTCATATTTCGCGTTTCCTGGTTTCGAAATGCAAAGGAAGAGCAACCCTTTGTCCTTTGAAGTCCCGGTAGCCGAAATGTCGAAATGGCTCCTGGGTGCTTTTCGCATTTTGCGTTTCGGGGTTTCGAAATGCAGAGGAAGAGCAACCCTTTGTCCTTTGAAGTCCTAGTAGCCAAAATGCCGAAATGGCTCCTAGGCGCTTTTCGCATTTTTCATTTCGGGGTTTTGAAATGCAGTGGAAGAGAAACCCTTTGTCCTTTGAAGTTGCGGTAGCCAAAATGCCGAAATGGCTCCTGGGCGATTTTTTGCATTTCACGTTTCAGGGTTTCAAAATGTAGTGGAAGAGAAACCCTTTTTCCTTTGAAGTCCCGGTAGCCGAAATGCCAAAATGGCTCCTGGGCGCTTTTCCACATTTCGGGTTTTGGGGTTTCAAAATGCAGTGGAAGAGCAACCCTTTGTCCTTTGAAGTCCCGGTAGCCGAAATGCCGAAATGGTTCATTATTTCATGATTTTGTCTATAAGAGATGAACTCATGCGCCAAACCTCGTGCAACTCTGCGACTCAAACTTACCTGATGACCGTCGATCTGCTCCATCTGTGGATCCTAGCCATTGAAAACAAAATGCCCGCTCGCTTGATTTTATGCCTGAAATGGACTTCTTCTGTGTGCTGCACTCGACGCTCATGACTTGCATGAACTGGCGCTAACAGGTAGCGCCCGCAATCGCGCAATTGCATAGGGTCATGTCCCTAGGTCACATTGAATATGGAGCGATGGAGAGGAGTTGCACCAAAGGCCGAAAGCACCTGTATTTGGTCACACAAGAACACTTCTTGGCCTTGAGGTGTCGAGATTGACTTGAATAAGTCGTGGGCACCATTTGGAACATTCATGGGTGTCAGGCCTCATCCTAATCTCGATGAAGGTAATTATTGAAAAAGGGGGCGGTAGTTGAGACCTCGTCTCACCCTATAAATGGAATGCATGGAGAGAAGGGTCGTGGGGGCCAATTGTCAGTCCAAATCTCCCTGGTGGACGAATTTTCTCGTAGAACCCACATTAAGTCAGGCTTGCATCTGCGTAAGAAGGCCTGCACAGACTGACAGAGCAGGCGCCGATTGAAAACTTTGAATGCAATGGTCCAATCACACTCCTGGTGGTTGCAATAGTTATGAGTATAAGTAGTTATTTCTGATATTTTGTTGTGGTCAGATGGTTGAGCTAGGCTCCCTGCTATTGTAATTATTTTTTATGAAGAACACTGGTTCTCTGGTTATGTATTTGTTTTTGAGACATCTTGGTTAATCTAAATCAGATTTCTTGCTCCATCTTATTTTCCTCTGATACTGAGAGATTTCATGATTGACTGATTCAGATGGATTGTTATGAATGTATTATGATGAATGTTGTATTATAGTGCTGTTATAATTTCTTTCAGTTTCTTTGAGATTTGAATTCAAGAGGATCTTGCGTTTAAGTTTTTTCTCCTTAGGCTGCTGGAAGACCCGATGTCTACAGTAGACCTCTACACTCTCCTCACCAAAGTATTTCCTCTATTCACCCTTACTCCAACTTACTGACTGAAGTTGATTCCAGACCTCAATTTCTTATGCATGCTAGTCCAAATTTCTGAGTTAGAATGTTATTGTCACTGAGTCCTCTCCATTTGATCACCTAAAACTCATTTACATTTACTATATAAACTATTGGGTACTAGGCTTACCTTCTATGCAATCTTAGGGTGACTGCTAGTGCTAACATTTCTGGTGCCATTGTCGAGGAACGAATTGAAGACTTTTCCCTGGGATAGAATGACAATGAGCTTTTGATTCTGAAGGTGCATCAAACATCAGAACCATTGAAGATTGCAACTTGCACCTGGCGACTCCATAATCGAAGACTCCACTGGGGAGGATCCTGTTGACAGAAATATGACCATACCGAAGGGGAAGACCAGGTATCAGTTTATGAACTTTATTCATGAAATCTTGTTCTTGTTTATCAGCTCATTTTTCTCTTTCCCTTCACATATAAAGAGGATATCCTCTGCTTTGTCTATTTAGATGATAATAGGACTTCCTTTATATATCTATCCTTGGAAGAATAAAACATGCCCTCTTCCTGTGTTGTAGATAGCAATCCAGTGTCTTCACCTCTGCCTATTCATAAAAGTGAGATCTGTATTGCATCTCCTCTTGAAATTGATCACCCTTGTAGCCCTGAGGAGGTTGAAAATAATTCACAGTCTTCTCAAATCTTGTTACCCTCCCTTATTCCTGCTGAGACTTGCCATCAACTTGTTAATCCTCACGATCAACCCAATGATTTTCAAATTAAAATCAGAAATAAGTTGTTAAAACCTATGAGGCTACCATATCGCCTTAACCCTTATCCTCTTGATTCCTTTGGGTATCTTCCTCAATTTTTTGGAGAAGACCCTGTTATAGCTGAGAGGCACTTGGAGGCCTTTGAGGGCTTTGTTGATCAGTTTGAGATTGTTCATGAGGATGTTACCATGATATTGTTCTCACATTATTTTTCTGGAGATGTTTCCATGTGGTTTAGATGTCTGGAAGTCGGTTTTATTGGCTTCTGGATCGAGCTATGCTATGCATTTTTAAATTGTTGGGATGAGAACAAGTCCCTTGATCAATACTGGTTTGATTTTAATTCCTTGAGGAGAGGGGAAGAGGAAGCCTTGGATATCTTCAATAGGAGGTCTTACAGTGTTTATCATAGTATGCCTATGGAGATCAGACCCATAGAGACTGCTTGCATGCTGTACTATGTCATGGCTCAACATCTAGAGCTGGTCCTTCTCCCGAGAGAGAGGAAATATTCATCGTTAAGACACCTATTTGAATATGCTGAAGAATTCGAAGAGAACATCAGGGCTAGCAAGGGGGTTCATATGCAAGCATATCTTGAAACATTGCATGTGCCTAAGGAAGAAGACTGTCAGCAGGTTTCAGATTCTGAGCAAGAAGATAGTGATTATGAATCAGAGCTGGAACAACAAAAAGGAAAAGAGATTGAAGTTGTTGATGATCGAGAGTTTTTTTCGAAGGAGAAGGGAGGTTTTTTATTTGCAAGAAGAGAGGCATTTACAGAGGAGCAACCTGGATTCTATCACACGATTCATGATCCTATGGCTATATACATGGAATCATATGTTTCATATTTTAAGGATTTCCAAGAGCATACCACAGAGCCTTTTCCTTTATACATTGAGGAAAAACATTGTGTGTAAATCCGCCATTCTGTGCCTACAGAAGACAAAGAGCAGAGCTTTCCCATGGTTCCCATTTATGATGATTGTGATTCTGATCCTTGGGAGAGTCATGAAGAAGAAGAGGGAGAACCAAATGTGCAGTTCATATCCTACCCAGAGACTGCAAATCAATAACCATCACCTGGTATCAGTCAGCCTGCATCATCCGTTCGCTCACCCGTGCTTACTTGAGACATTCAACCATGTGTGAGCAGCTGTAAGACAAAGCATTTTTTTTGTCACCAGTCCAGTGGATTTTGTCATTTTCTCTATGAACCTGTAAGGGAGTACATGGAGTTGCATTTACTTCATGTCTTGGAGCCGCTCATCTTTATCTTGACTTCAACACTGGGAGGAGAGATGAAAAGAATAATCATTTTGTTGTCACAGTTGCATTGTTTTTATTTGATCAGTGACAGATTAAACAAGTTTGCATCTAGGGAGTTGCTTGAATGGCTATGGTGGAAGTTTTCTTTTACCTAGATATTTGCAAAAAACAATTAGTATAGGAATGTACATAAATAAGCTCCTCCTGGAGCCCATGTGCTTTTCTTTCATTTTTAGGATAGTGTGCTTGTCGGCCTATAATCCTCAGTAAGATGTTTTTTGAGCATGCCTACATAGCCAAATGCAGAAGGTGACTTGAACTACTTCTTCTTGGCAGCTAGCAGGGAGCATGCCATCCCCTGTGGAGTCAAATGTTATCACATATAGTTGTCAAGGGCAACAGGTCATCCAAGTTCGTGGTTTGCACAAGAAGCATCCGAGCGCAACATGCAGAACAACTCATTTCGGGATTAAAATACAAATAGATGGGCTCAATTTTAGAATGATGGAGATCCCCTGTGAGGATCGGCTTAGCGGTTCACAGACGTTCGGGAGTGAAATCTTGAGCAAAGTATAGAGTCATAACAAAAGGCCCTGAAGTGAATACAAGTCGTTGATATTAAAGGGGACAGGTGGCAGTTAATCCAAGCCTTCGGGGAAATGAGCTTCAGGAGATTTGAAATGAGAAGTTCTTAGAAATCCTGAACGGCCGAAGACTGAAGTCCCGAAGGCCCAAAATGGATCTGAGTCATTGATCAGCCAGAGACACATGTCATTAGATCTAGAGCACTAGAGAAAGCGAAGGGGAAAAAGTGAGATTTGAGTTTTGATTTTCCAGGAGCCCAGAGACCAGAAGAGATCTTAGTCGTTGATCTAGGAGCCACGCATCACCAAATCCTTAGCTCCGGGTAAAAGCGCATGGAAGAAATGGAATTTGAGAATTGAAATTCCCGAAGGCCAATCCGTGAAGAAAATATTGGTCGTTGTTTTGAAGGGAAAGATCCGATCTGTCAGTATAAAAAGCGCCAGAGATGAGCCGTTGATCAGAGGGCCTAATCTCAGGGGTGAGCCACAATTGGAACCGTGGTTTTTAGAAAGGGACGTGTGGCAGTTCATGGTGAATTGCAGGGACAAAATCGATTTGCTTTTAGACCACCCTTGGTAGTGCCCGCAATCACGCAATTGTGTAGGGTCATGGCCCTAGGTCACATTGAAGATGGAGCGATGGAGAGGAGTTGCACCAAAGGCCAAATCGCCCATATTTGGTCACAAAAGAATATCTTCTTGGCCTCGAGGCGTCAGGATTGACTCGAAGAAGTCATGGGCATCGCTTGGAACATTCATGGGTGTCAGGCCTCATCTTGATACCGATGATGGTAGTTATTGAAAATGGGGGTGGTAGTTGAGACCTCATCTCACCCCATAAATGGAATGCATGGAGAGAAGGGTCATGGGGGCCGATTGTCAGTCCAAATCTCCCTGGTGGATGGATTTTCTCACAGAGCCCACACTGAGCCGGACTCGCGTCTGATGTAAGAAGGCCTGCACAGTCTGACAGAGCAGGCGCTGACTAAAAACTTTGAATGAAATGGTCTAATCACACTGCTGGTGGTTGCAATAATAGTTAGTTCTGATATTTTGTTGTGGTCAAATGGTTGAGCTAGGCTCCCTGCTATTGTAATTCCTTTTTAAGAAGAACACTGGTTCTATGGTTATGTATTTGTTTTTGAGACGTCTTGGTTAATCTAAGTCAACTTTCTTGCTCCATCTTATTTGCCTCTGATACTGAGAGAGTTCATGATTGACCGATTCACATGGATTGTTATGACTGTATTATGATGAATGTTGTATTATAGTGATGTTATGATTTCTTTCAGTTTTCTTGAGATTTGAATTCAAGAGGATATTGTGTTTAAGTTTTTCCTCCTTAGGCTGCTAGAAGACCGGATGTTCACAACAGACCTCTACACTCTCCTCACCAAAGGCTTTCCTCTATTCACCCTTACTCCAACTTACTGACTGAAGTTGATTACAGAACTCAATTGCTTATGCATGCTAGTCCAAATTTATGAGTTAGAATGTTATTATCATTGAGTCCTCTCCATTTGATCACCTAAAACTCATTTACATTTACTGTATAAACTGATGGGTACTGGGATTACCTTCTATGCAATCTGAGGGTGACTTCTAGTGCTAACACTTTGCACTAAGATTTTTAGAAGAGAAACAATTGAAACTTATAAACTAAATCAAGAACTCATTCACTAAAATATAGAGATACACATTCATACATAGATATAAAAACACAACATTTATCCAGATACTTAGAGATGAACAAATTCACAATCTCAGAAATGTGTGAGAAATTCTCTTTTTTCTATATTTATTCAAAAATAGTTTACAAGAGTTTCAACAACTTTAGTAGCAACAACAACTTCCAACAACCTCTTCTGGGCATAGATTACATTGACTTATACATGAAAGGGGCTTCTCGAGCCTTCCCTCTAGATTATTCTACTGCTTTCACATCAAAATTAAAACATCCTACCACTAAGATTATTATAGTAAATAAACATTTACAATCTTAGATATGAGTTGACGCTCAAAATATGTACAATCCTACAGGTGTTAAAGACAATTACAATCTCCTAGAGCATATACAATAGCTCTAGTCTAAATCTCTCATGTGATCTTTTTAACAAAGGTCTTAAAAAATTAAAATGACTCTCCCTCCTTGGGATCCAAACCAGTTTAAAATGTGTTGCATTGTATGTTGAGTCATCTTCCACCATGCCTCATTAAATGATGATGGTGATTCTCCTGCATCATACTCCTCTGGAAAAAATATTCATTGGATCCTATCCATGAGCTCCTCCACTTCTTTTTCTTTCTTCTGGATGTCTACTTCAGTTATGCAACTGTCGTCTTCTGATGTATGATTCTTCCATTTGACCAGATATTCATAATAAACCTTTCTCCCGGTTCTCTTAGCAATTCTTTGATCTAAAATCTTTTCTATTTGAGTCTTCTCTACTATGTGCATCTATTGCATCCACTGAATCTTCTCTTGATCATTTGTCCCTCCTATGTCATCCATCTTGTAAGGATATAGGTATGCTACATTAAATATTGGTGAAATTCCAATGTCCTTTGGCAGTTCAATATCATAAGCATTTGCAACAAATTTTCTGAGGATTTTACAGGGTCCTATCTACTTCATCTTCAGTTGATTATATTTCTCTCTTGGAAATATTTACTTCCTTATATGTACTAAGACTTGGTCTCCAATCTCAAAATTCACCTTGTTTCTTGTTTGGTCTATTTTGTTCTTATATTGATGGCTCCTATCCTGTACTTGTCCTTTGATTTGATCATTTAACTTCTGCATCTCTACAGTGAAATCTTCTGCTCCTACATTTCGAAATTCAGCTTGCCCCAAATCTCTCAATTATGAAATTCCTCTGGGATGCATTCCATATACTACATGTAATAGGCTCTTATCAGTACTTCTGTTCGGTGAGTCATTATATGAAAACTCCGCATGAGGCGAAATTTGATCCCACTGACTGTTACGTTCCATTTCCAAACTTCTTGGTAGATTCCCTAAGCTTCTATTCACTACCTCACTCTGTCCATATGTCTGAGGTTGATATGCTGAACTAAAAGACAAATTTGTCCCCAAATTCTTCTACCAAGTCCTCCAAAAATGTCCCACAAAGTTTGTGTCTTTGTCTGAGACTATACTCCTGGGTAACCCATGCAAACTCACAATCTATTTGAAACAAATTTGCTATGTGACTGGCATCACTTATTTTATGACATGGTATAAAATGTGCCATATTTGAAAACCTGTCAACTACCACAAATATTGAATAATTTCCCCTTTGGGTTATTGGCAATCCTAGAACAAAATCCATACTTATAACGTCTCACGACTTGTTTGGAATGTGAAATGGTTGATACAATCTTGTGTTCTGCTGCTTTCCTTTAGTATATTGGAAAATTATACATTTTTCCACAAACTTCTTCACATTAGACCTCATGCATGGCTAATAGTATGAAGAACTTAACTACGCATATGTTTTATCATGGCCAAAATGTCCATCCAATCCTCCACTATGTCTTTCCTTCAAACAATTATTCCTCAGTGAGCATTTTAGGATACACAATCGAATTCCTTTTAATAACAATACTTCTTGGATTATATAGTCCATCCATTGGTTCGTATCCCTTAACAAAGTATTTTCACAAGCTTCATAAACTTCCTTGAAATCTGGGTCTTCCTAGTACATCTCCTTGAGGTGTTCAAATCCCAAAGTATCTACTTGGAGTTCCTGCAAGATTAAACATCTAATGCTCAAAGCATCTGCAACTTATTTAGCACTCCCACTAATATGATTAACGACAAAATTAAAATTCTACATGACATCTACCCATTTGGCATGTCTCTAGTTCAATTTCTCTTGTTTGGTTATAAACTGCAAAACATGATTGTCAGTATACAAAATAAAATCCTTTGGTATAAGGTAAAGTCTCCACTTTTTCAAAGCTTTAATTACAACATTAAATTCCTTGTCATATGTTGAATAATTATTTTTAGCATCATTCAACTTCTCACTAAAATAAGCAACAAGATTATCATCCTAACTTAAAACTGCACCAATGGCCACTCCACTTGCATCACATTTGACCTGGAAAGTCTTCCTAAGGTATGGCAGAATTAAGATAGGTTGTTCTGTTATCTTTTCTTTCAACACCCTAAATACTTTCTCGACTTCTTTTGTCCATTCAAAATATCCACATTACTTCTTTATAGTATCCAATATGGGTGCACAAATACTGCTAAAATTCCTAATAAAGTTCCTGTAAAATCTTGCTAACCCATGAAAACTTCTTACTTCAAACACACTTCTTGGAGAAGGCCACTCCCTTATATCCGTCACCTACTATGGATCCATATTCAATTCATTTTAAAAGATTACAAATACCAAATACACAAGTTTTGTCATCATAAAATAACATTTATTCAAATTAACCAACAACTTTTCCTGCTGCAACCTCCCCAACACCATCTTCAAGTGTCTTAAATGCTCCTCCTCAGTCTTGCTGAAAACTAGAATATCATCTAAATAAACAATCACGAACTTCCCAGTAAAATATTTGAGCACTTCATTCATTAACCTCATGAATGTACTTGGAGCATTTGTTAATCCAAATGGCACAACAAGTCACTCATACAGTGTTGTAGGAAAACCCCCCTGCGGACAGGTGAATATCCTCTTGGATTCTAGATCCCTATACCAAGATAGAAAACATGCTAACATTGGACACTAACTTTCCTTTGAATCCAACTAACTAATTAGAAAGAGAAGGAGAAGGAAGAAAGTGTGATGCACCTTATTTAGATGTTTGTCCCCGTTGCTCCAACTTGATCTTGATCTCTAAGCTCCTTAGCACTGTTTGACACCTGCAATGCAATGGACAACAAGAAAAATAAATCCTACTCTAATTTATAAGATCTGTACAATCAAATCCATGTATAAGAAAAACATATGTAAAGATACAGGTTAGAAGGAAATAATCCAAGCAATATATTAAATATGAGAACTCAAGAAGATTACTTATAGACTATAGATGCAGTTGCAGTAGCTTCCCCAAGTCCTCCTTGTCCAACCCTTGCACAAAGCTCCCAAAATCATAGGTTTGATATCCTAAATCTTTCTCCCAAGACCATAGGTTTGATACCTCTAATCTCCACCGTTCCTTTCTTCTCCATGGAAAGCTCTCATTATATAGGATTTGGAGGCTTAACCACCATGGAGAGGATCACTCATCAGATCCACTAAAAAGGGATCTGAAAGATATTTAGAGAGAAAATATTTCTTAAGGATTTTAGGGAGGAAATATCTCTTAAGGATTTTAAGGAGGAAATATTTCAACCATCCATGAGATCCTCCACCTTCCCTAAAAAATAGGAAACCAAATGTGAGGTGGATTCTCACACTTAATTAATTTTTTTTTCATGAATATTAATAATAATTCATGTGCACTTGGTATTTTGTTCTTCATGTAATATATCCCTCCTCCACATTGACTAGGGATTGTGACATAGTTTATTCCATGGTTTCAAGGTGTATGAAACACTTATATGACTCTTACGACACTTAGGGCGAGGTACCTAGTTGTGAAAATTTCATGTGGAACAAAATGCCCCATAAAGTGTGAGGTTAGAAGAGAGATTGATGGCCAAAACACTTTACAATTATTCAATGCAAGGCCGTGGAATTGGAGAACCTGGAAGAAGCTGCAAATAATCATCAAACAATATTAAAAAATGTTCCACTTCTGACGTAGACATACCTATGCTCGGAATACGAGATGACTCAAAGCACAGTCATCGACCAATACACTGCAGATCCATGAAAAATATTGACTAAGGATATGGCTACCAAAGATACAATGTGGTTCCATACCTCCATTAAATGAACTAATCGTAGCCACGAAAAATACACAGTGGAGCTACGAGATGATAAAAAATAGCCACCGACCAATACAATGTGGATCTATGTGACAATATATACATCAACATGCTCAAATGATCTCCTTCACAGCCTGGGAAAATAAGATAACATAGTGAACACTCAACCCAGGGTCTTCGCCCCAATCTCGATGTTGTACGAATCTAGCCATGTGAATAGATGTTTTGATGTCGAACATGGTAGAAACCACTTGATTACCGTTCATTGAGGTAAACCGTTAACAAGTGTGAGGGAAATAATCAATGATGTCAATGACTCCCAAGGTACCCTAGTACAATCCAACGAATGTGAATAAATAAGTTTAAGTCGAACATTCATGGAATCATCCGATCAGAGGTTAATGATGTAAACCTACTGTCGGAGGCGAGGAGGCCTTCCATTGAGACATGCAGGTCACAAGTTACTAATTGGTTTCTAAGTCTAATTCTCAAATGATGTGTTGAGGTCGATAGGAAAAGACTCGTTGAAGGAGGGCCTTGATGTATCCCCCATCAATGACACAAAACTATCACAGGAAAGTGATGTAAGATGGTGAGTCGAATGAGTGTGGACTGACACAGGAAATGGAAAATGGCAATACTACATATGGATGGTTTGAAGTGAAACTTCCCTTGAACATGATGAGGCATGACAACTGACTTGGCAGCATTGACTCGATGAGTACCAAGAATGTAATGTGATGGAAATAAGAGCACTCTTCGACTGGAAAAAAATGTATGGTGACACATGGAATTGGTATGAATCAGAGAAAAACGAATTACCCAACTGTAAGATGAGACACAAACAGGTGCCATGTTCAAGGGTGACAAAAGATGCCATAAAGGATTCTCAAAAACTTGACCCACTTCCTTCAATTTTTCCCCCAACTAGATTGATGAGTACCTCTTTTTAATTTAACGAACTCAAGGAGGGTAAAACATGCTTGATATAACTCACCTTTAGTAAGTTCCTCTTCCTTTGTTTAACAAACTGGAAGAAGTAAGGGTTCATTCCCAAATGGGCCCTTCAATGTGTAGTTTAGCGAGTCCAGAGAAGGAAAACTTGTTGGTTTTTCATGTTTAGAGAGTCTGAAAATAACTTAAAGGTGACTCCAGGGTTGTCCTTTTTCATAATTTTAGTCTCGTGATGCCAAAAAATCGATAAACTACCACTCGAAAGACACCCTTTCAAAACTTTTAAAGAGTGTGAAAGGAAGCAAGATCACTCAAAAATATTTTCATGTTTAGAGAGTCTGAAAACAGCTTAAAGGAGACTCCATGGGGTTCCTTTTTCGTATAAACTTTACGAGTCCGAAAAAGTGATAAAATTTTACTCGATTACATTCTCATGTATTTACGAGCACTAGAAAGAACAAAGACTAATCTCAATATTGGTTTCATTTTTACACAAAGATTGAAACAAAATTAAACTTATGCTTGTAACTTCCCAACGTAATTTCGAAAGGTAGGGATACCCATGGATGGTTGGTACTATGCCCCCAACTTGAAACGTTAACGACTTAACTCCAAAATGATAATCAAAGGCTCGAGACATCCCCCCCCCCAAGCTGCATTTCATTCGTCGACTTTGAGGTTTTCACCAATTTCTCTACTAGGTGGAGAAAAAGGATAAGGGTGGATGAAAGGAAGGTTCAAATATGAGACCTAATGAAAGACTCGACTTGACATCTACGAGATCTAGCTAAATACTCGACTCGATATCTATGATATCTAGTGAAAGAATCAACTTGATGGGAGAGGTGACTGTTTCATTTTTTAACGATCTTGACATAGGAAAAGAACTATGCTCAGGGCTCCGGGTTCAATCCCCAGACTTCTTTTTCATTTTTTAATGATCTTTCCACAGAGAGGAAAACTATGCTCGAGACCTCTGTTTCATTTTTTAATGTGCTTGCCACAGAGAAGCAAAACTATGCTCAAGACCTCTGTTTCATTTTTTAACGATCTTGCCATAGAGAAGTGAAACTATTGTCAACCCCTCTCCTTGATCATGGCTTCCAAGAGGGAAATGATCTGGAAGGGATACATGTCAAGGGACAACCGTCAACAATGGCTTCCAAGAGATCTTTTCTAGATGGAAGAAAAAAATTCTGGAAGGAAAACATGTTGATGAACTCGATAAGGTTAGGAATATCAGGCTGTACAAGCCCTATCAAAGATATCACCATGTCAACTACTGTATCTAAGTCATAAGAGACCAAGCTCACAGTGAGAGGCTCATCTTCATCGGTAGCTGAAGGCATGGGAGATAATGCCAAATAATTTAATTGTAGAGGGGGCGATACCCTTTGCATATAAGAACCGTTTAGGGAGGTCATTGGGTTGGTAATGAAGTCAAGACCAACAAATGAAAGTTGATCAATAGCCACAATTCTTCCATTGTGAGGGAAATATATCACATGAAAAAGAGTGGACACAATAGCTTTCATGGCATAGACATAATCTCTCCCAAGGAGTAAATCGAAATCCAAGGGGTCCTCGACTACCATAACATCAATAAAGACATTTTTCCCTCCAAAAGTTATGTGAAACCGAGGAAGGACTCCTAAAGGGTGACTGGTTCTTCTGTTAAAATCTAACAAATTTTGGGTAACCGATGCAAGTTGAGGACAACCCAAAGCTTGCCAAGCAATAGAGGACAAAATACTAACGGACGCACCTTCATCTATCAACGTCTGAGGAACGTCCTGACCACAAACTTGTACTGTAATGTTGAAAGGAATGTGAGATGGAAGATGAGGGCCATTTAGCGCACCCCAATAAAAAAGGATGGCCTCATTACTTGGAGGAGGTTCCATGAGAGAATGAGGAATGCCCCCCAACATGGTAGATTCTGTATCAACGAGAAAAACGTGGGCAATATCAGGTTTACTCTCTAGCGGGAGAGTAGGATCGACCGATGATGGGATCAACTCGACCACTTGGGTTTCATTCTCCAAGGGGAGAATGGGGTTGATGGATGGAAACAGATTGACCACTTGGATTTCACTCTCTAAGAGGAGAGATGGATCGACCGAGGATGGGATCGAATCGACCACTTTGTCAATTGGTTCAACTAAGGACGTGACCAGATTGACTACCTGATCAACCAGACTGACCGACGAAGGGACCAGATTGATCATTCCATCAACTACAGGTGGGTTAAGAGAAGGCCTGTGATAAGCAACCGAAAGTTGAGGATGGGAAATAGTCATGTATTCCAGTAATTTTGAGGCTTCATCCATACGAGGGAAAAGGTGAGTTTTATGACTCCCTCTGCATAACTTACACGGGAAATTGACTCTACATTTCTTCTTCCTAGCGGTATCCTGACTAGTTGACGAGAGGTCAACATGTTGTTCAGAGGCTAATGATATGGGCTGATGAGGGCATGTAGACCATGCTTCTGTAACCTTGGATAGACCAGGGAAATCCTTAAGAAGATAACTACCCTTACAAATCTTGCAAGGGTACTTGGGATTACGACTTGTTTGGGTGATCTTGGCATCATCAACACTCCAAACATGATTATCAGTAACTGGTTGTTTTCCAACATGTCTGGCAGTGGTTGGAAGTTTGGACCCTTGCTTATTTTTCTTCTTCTTAATCGTCCTTTTCTTCTTCTTCTTATCAATCGGGTTACTAGCTTCAGAGATTTCACTCAGTGAAGAAGATGAAACAAAAGAAGACCTTGCAAGTGAAGAAGGCGAAGAAGATCTTACTGGTGAAGAAGGTGAAGGATCAACATGAGGTTGATTTTCTTGGGGGAAAGTCCTTACAACTGAAGCACTTGCTGCATTTGGGATTACCAGAGTGGAAAACAACCATACCGGTAACCCAATTGTGAGACCTGGAAGGCTCAAAGTAGTGATGTAAGGAGGACCAACATTTCCATAAGATGGAAAAACAAAATCTTTCTCTGGACCAAGGGTTGCTTCATTGGTCGTTCCAGGAACTGACGCCATAAATAAAGATCCAACTTAAGGCCTGTAAAGGAAAACAAACAACACATGCTAAAAATATAGTAAGTAATCAAGCAAACAAAACCTTCTCACAATGAACGCACTAGTTGGTGATGAAATCCAACGTCGCGGGAACAATGTAAGAAGGGGATGAGATAGAGTGGGTGGAAAAGTTACATTGATGACCTACTTAAAAGACTTACGCCTTGGTGCAAGCTTCCACACAATAAACATGGATTTACCCTCCAAGGAGTCCGAGTGAGTTTGGACAACGTCAATTCCAGGTACAATGAAGAATTCCCCTTCACCTTAACCTCATGTATTACCCTAAAGAGAAATGCCACTAAGGTTACCAACTACCATAATGATTCCTAGGGAAACAATCGATAGTCCAATACACGCACAAGGTTAGGGTAATTGAGCCTGAAATCGACTTGAGAAGACCTGCACAGGGTTGTTTTCTCAAGTGACCCCCAATAATACACGTAACCACTACACCGAGACCAACAAAGTAGGGTTAGTCACTTTGCTAGTCTTAATGCAACCTCGTGATTGACCCTTGTGTGAGAAGGGCTTCCAAGGACAAATTGTAGTAAATGGATTTCACCGCTCCCTAACTCAAGATTCTATGTTTGTTTACAGCTTTGGAAAGTTATCTTTCACACCTATTCCAAAGACCTACAACTAATCTAATGTAGGTTTGCTACCAAAAAATATAAAAATTTCTAATCAATTTTTATAAGCACATTATTTTAATGTTGTTGTTACTCAAGAGGAAAATGATGTCGACTAAAAGATGTTTTGGCTGACTCTAAACAATGCAAAGAAATGAGAATGCAAATATTTCACTTCGATGAAAGCTATATTATGAGAAGGAGATTTTTTTTATCATTCCTAGATGCACAATGTCCAAAATGTTATTAAACTCATCAATATCAATATCCTCAAGAAATGATCCAAAGAGACTATACACCAATACACGATTCAAGACCAAAAATGTCAAAAACCATGCAATTTCGCTACTTCAAATGCAAGGATGCCCCCAGTCTAATGCAAAGCAAGAAATTAATTTTTCTTTTTTTCAAAGATACACTAAAAGCAATAGCTATATTTTTCAAAAAAAAAGAAACCCAAACAAATCCACAAACCAAAATACAGACTCTGTTAAAAGACCTCTGCAAAACAGACTGCAAAAATCTGAGCAGAAAAAGGCAGAAAACCTCCAAGAAAGAGACTAGCGCTCCCTGAATCAAGGTCACAGAGCGCTATAGAACTTTGTAAATCATTGCAGGGTAGTGCTGATTAGAGATCAACACTATGTGATGCACTACAGTGGAGCGCTAACCTTCCCAGAAATTCAAAACAGAGCCAAAAAACTCAGAAAAACTCACCCAGAATTCACATAAATTGGTGAAAATGATAGTGAAGATGGGAGAAAGGTAATGGATCATGAAAAAACAATGAAAATTATCTAAAAGGTGGGAAAAAGGAAGGGAATATCCAAGGAAATACAAATCAATGTTGGTCCCCAATGGAGTCACCAATTTCTTTTGTAGGAAAATCCCCCTGCGGACAGGTGAATATCCTCTTGGATTCTAGACCCCTATACCAAGACAAACATGCTAACATTGGATGCTAGATTTCCTTTGTATCTAACTAAGTAATCAGAAAGAGAAGGATAAGGAAGAAAGTGTGATGCAACTTATTCTGATGTTTTTCCTCGCTGCTCCAACTTGAGCTTGATCTCTGAGCTCCTTAGCATTGCTTGACACCTGCAATGCAATGGAAAACAAGACAATGAACTCCTACTCTACTCTATAATATTATTCCAATCAAATCCATATATAAGACAAACATATGTAAAGAGACATAGGTTAGAATGAAATAGTCCAAGCATTATATTAATATGAAAACTCAAGAAGATTACTTACAGACTGTAGATGCAGTTGCAACAGCTTCCCCAAGTCCTCCTCGTCCATCCCTTGCACAAAGATCCAAAAATCATGGGCTTGATATCCTAAATCTTTCTCCCAAGACCATAGGTTTGATACCTATAATCTCTATCATTCCTTTCTTCTCCATGGAAAACCCTCATTATATAAAATTTGGAGGCTTAACCACCATGGAGAGGATCACTCATCAGATCCACTAAAAAGGGATCTGAAAGATATTTAGGGAGGAAATATCTCTCAAATATTTTAGGGAGGAAATATCTCTCAAATATTTTGAGGAAATATTTCAACCATCCATGAGATCCTTCACCTTCCCTAAAAAATAGGAAACTAAATGTGAGGTGGATTCTCACACTTAATTAATTTTTTTTTCATGAATATTAATAATAATTCATGTGCACTTGGTATTTTGGCCTTCATGTAATATATCCCTCCTCCACATTGACTAGGGATTGTGACATAGGTTATTCCATGGTGTCAAGGTGTATGAGACACTTATATGACACTTACGACACTTGGGGCGAGGTACCTAGGTGTGAAAATTTAATGTGTAACATACAATACTTCATTTGTTTTGAATGTTGTTTTCCATTCATCTCCTTCTCTCATTCTTATCTAATGATAACCTCTTTTCAAGTCTATCTTGGAAAAATAACTAGCTCCACTCAAACAATCCATTAAATCATCCATTATGGGTAAATAAAATCTATACCTGATGGTTATCTTGTTGATAGCTCTAGAATCTGTGCACATTCTCCAACCTCCATCTTTCTTTGGACTCAACATAGTTGGTACTGCACACGAGCTTAGACTTTCTCTGATCAGTCCTTTTTCCAACAACTCTTGGACCTTCTCCTTGACCTCTTCATTCTCCTGATGGGTTAATCTGTATGTTTCTTTGTTCAAAAAACTTGCTCCTGGAATAAGGTCAATATGGTGACTAATACTCCTGATGGGCGGTAAAGTATGAGGTAACTCATCCACCACAATGTCAACAATTTCATCCACTCATCAGAAGTATACTAGGACTAGCCTCGTCTTTGAATCCCTTATCTTCTAATGACAACAACATATGTTTACACCCATTTTTCTCAAGGGTATAAGTATTATTCCTCCCATCATGTACGACATTCTTGTCATATTTCCAAGGCCTCCCCAAAAAAACATGACAAACATCCATAGGTATGTCATCACATAGAACTTCATCCTTATAACTACTAATTTTAAACTCAACTTTACATTGTCTACCATGACTTGATGTCCTTTTTGCAACCACGATACCCTATACAGACTCAGATGTCCCGTCATATTCAACTTTATCTTTTCCACCATCTCCGTGGATACTAAATTCTCAGTGCTTCCACTATCTATGATCACCTTGCATACTCTATCTTTTGTCTTGCAAGCAGTTCTGAATAATCTGTTTCTTTGGGCTGGTTCTTGTACCTATTTTTCTGGCTTCACAAGAGCTTTCCTCATCATGAGTGATCTTCCCTCTTCAACTTCCTATGCTTTCATCTCCATCTCCACATTCCTCTGATACGCCTCATAAATGCGAGTTTCTCTAACTCTCGCATTCTTATTTTCAGGACATTTCCAAGACATGTGCCTTGTTTTCCCGCAAGCATAACACTTTACTTCTCCTCCTCTTCCTCTTCCTATACCTTTCGGAAAATCCTTCCTTCCTCTAGAGTATCCTCCTATAGAAATTTATCCTCTATTTGTATGACTATTAGATCCTCCAACTTCTCCCCTTGATTTCTGGAACTTTTCTCTGGTTGTTCCTTTTCCTCTGTTAGGACTCTTTCCTCTGTTCCTCTAACTCTGCTTCCTTGCCAATTTTTCTTCTTCTTTCAGGGCTATCTGATAAGAATCCTCTACAGCCCTCATCATTACTAGACTAATTTCATCTTGTATTTCATACCTCAATCCATTTATATACCTAGCTACTTTCTCTTCATCATTTTCCTTATGTCCTGCTCTTATATTCAACTTATAAAATTATTCAGTATACTCCTTCACTGACAAACCTTTCTATCTCAGATTCTACAACCTTCTGAACATATTCAGTTGATAATCCTTCAATATGAATTTTTTCTTAATCTTAGCTACCATTCTATCCCAACTCTTGATCTTAGACTTACCTTTTCTCCTTCTATCATCCTACAACTCGTGCCACCATAAATTTAATTTGCATGTCCCTTCAACCTAGTCACTACATGCTTTACTTTTTTCTCATCATCAATCTCCTCATAATCAAAGTACTTGTCTAAAGAACTTATCTAGTCAAGCAATTCTTCTACATTAAAATTACCTTCATACCTTCATACATCGAAACTTTCATCTTCGCTCTGGTTCCCAACTTGACAACAACTCTTAACAATCGCTCCTCTGCTACTTGTTCTCCTACAACTTCTTCTTCTTCTTCTTCTATATTTTCACTTTCATCATCACTAACATCACCAGTTTATGGTGCTCTCCTTTGTGTTTTTACCATGGCATCCAGCCTTGCACGAAGTTGTCTCATTTCCTTCTCCATAGCTGTATTAACTACAAGTCTCTCCCTGCTTATCCTTGGCGGCATGGTTTCTACTATATCTCTTTACACACACAGAGCTTTGTCCTGCACTGATACAACTTGATGCAAACCATTTATGGGCCTGTGCGACCTCCCGGTCTAGGATCGAACTACAAAGGAACCAAAGTGGCTTGCGGGTCCTTACCGAACCCTTAACCTCTTACCAAATGCCTTTTCTTTCCCACACTTCATGAAAGTTTGTATTCGTGAGGGTCCTCTTGTTCTAGCGGAGTCGTACAAGTGACCTCTGGCTTAATTTAGAAGCATTTATTCCGGTAGTCCGAAACTTCGGGCTTTGGGAGATTCTCTGCTTCAACTTTAAACAACACACTTCTCTCGAATAGATGAATCGATGAAATCCTAAAGAGTTTAAGGATCAACAGTTCACCCTCCTTGGCATGATATACGACTAATAAAGACTTCAGGGATCTATGATTCAAGACTCTTCCTCCAAAACAATTTTCACCCAAAACCTTCCGCATAGACGAATTCAGAACAACTCAAAAATCTATAGTCCATGTTTACCCGCCAATTGACGGCCAGGATTAGCTTTGAACTTCAGGACTTCGGGAGATTCTCCACTCCACACGACAACAGGAAATTTTTTTCGGAGTCTCGAATCCCCGAACCACTCTCAGATCCAACGAATCACACTCACCCAGTGATATACGGTGTAGATTCACTATGGGACTTCGGAGCTTCGGGGATCCATGCCTCATTTGCAAAAAAAAACTTAAAATTGTCGGAGCAGTGAAGTTCGAAGGAATTTGGGATTAACAACTACGCTCCTTATCCTTAATCGAACGACTATGAGGGATTTTGAATTTTCCTGAACTGATCTCATCCACTCGACCTTAAAACAAAGGGATTCCTCCTCTCCTTTTAGTTCCTCCTTGGAACCTTGTACTTTCTATCCCTCCTGAGCTTTCGTTCACTTCTAAGCAGTGAACTTCTACACACACTTTTCACTTATCTCCTGAGCTTGAGACCTGGAAAATTCATCTGCGCACTCCTTGTGCTAAATCTCCTGAGCTTGATCAACACTTAACAAAGTGTTGGTTATGTGCACTCCTTGCACTCCGTCTCTCGTATGATATTTTAAACTACTTTGAGTGTAGGCGCACTCCTTGTGCTCGCTCTGTGCAAACTGACACTATCTCTCCTGAGCTTTTGAACCTGTAAATGGTTCGACCTCTGCAAACCTTGCGTTGGTAATATGCACCCTTTGCACTAAGATTTTCAGAAGAGAAACGATTGAAACTTATAAAATAAATCAATAATGCATTCACTAAAATATTGAGATACACATTCATACATAGAGATAAAAACACAACATTTATCTAGATACTCTTTTTTCACAATCTTAGAAATGTGTGAGAAATTCTCTTTTTTCTATATTTCTTCAACAATAGTTTACAAGAATTTCAACAACTTTAGCAACAACAACAACTTCCAGTAGCAACAACTTCCGGCAGGCTCTTCTGGTAATAGATTACATTGATTTATACATGAAGGGGCTTCTCGAGCTTTCCCTCTAGATTATTATAGTGCTTTCACATCACAATTAAAAAATCCTATCACTAAGATTATTATAGTAAATGAACATTTACAAACTTAGATATGAGTGGACGCTCAAAATCTGTACAATCCTACATGAATTAAAGACAATTACAATCTCCTGGAGCATATATTGTATCTCTAGTCTAAAGATCTCATGGGATATTTAATTACAAAGGTCTGCAAAAATTAAAATGACATGCCCTCTTTTTGATCCAAACGAATTTACAAATGCAATGCGCTAGATGTTGAGTCATCTTCCACTGTGCCTCATTAAATGATGATGGTGATGCTCCAGCATCAAGTTAGTAGCTTGATTGTATGTGATGGTCTTCACAATACCATATATTACACATGTAGTGAGATTTGTGAGCAGGTATATGAGAAATCCAAGTAAATAACATTGGGAGGCAGTAAAGTGGATTCTTAGGTATTTGAGAGGTACCTCTACTCATGCATTATGTTTTCGAGGTTCAGACACTGTTCTATAGGGATATGTTGATTCATATATGGTAGGTGATAAATATATCAGGAGGAGCACCACATGGTATTTTTTTACTGTAGATGGAACAATAGTAAGTTGGATTTCAAAACTACAAAAGGTTGTTGCACTTTCAACAACAAAAGCAAAGTATGTTGCTGCTACAGAGGCTAGTAAAGAGATGATTTGGTTACAAAGGTACTGAGAGGGGGGGTGAATCAGTAATAGAGTAATTATAATTATTTTTCTTCAAATGTTATATCAATGTAGAATTATTATCCAATAATGAGCAGTAAGAAATAAACAATCACACACATACACAGTACACTAGTGTTTTACGTGGA
>JZKD02S0100137.1:332086-343463 GCA_000966675.3 Picea glauca
AAAGACTTGATTGGAATCCATCAATTATCACCTACTCTCAATCAATTGTTTGGTTGAAACTTATGGTCGAATCCCCACAGTCGATCCTTGAATCAGTTGAATCACACATTCCTTGGCTCAGTCAACTCATGCATCCTTCGATGAGTAATTTTGATTATCCTACATGTCTAATGTCAAGGATGACTCAACACATGTAAAAAAACATCATAGTCCCAAGCGTTAGCTCAAGTGGTTCTGAGCCAGACGTGAAGCTATCCCCAGTAGAGGAGGTCATGTGTTCAAATATCTTGTTTTCCCTTGGGGTTATGCCCCATAATCAGAGCCAATTTTTTACCTCATTTACCATCCATGAAGCGGGCAAGTACTCGGGGGTTTTCCACGACGTATTCCATCGGAAAACATGTCAGACAACATCATGAGTAGTAAATAACGACTGGACAAGCACCATTGGCCTAGCATCGTATGTCTCTTTGATGTAGGAGCATCTTCTCACTAAAACCATTTGAATTGTAAATCAGACCTTAGGGTCTAGATCATTTCCCAAGCAGGGGTGTTTGTACTATTCGTTGTAAAATTATGTAAATGTCCTAGGTTTAGTCATTTGGACTAGAAATTTCTAGAAGTAGGTTGAGGTGTCAAGTTGAAAGTAATTATGTTTGAAGTAGATGACTCAAGAGGATCATGAGGGAAATTAGGAACAAGAAACAAAAATATAACAGTCTATTCCATGAGTCATAAGTTTAGATAGGTTAGAAATCTATTTTTAGAAGTTAGTTGCAAAATTGTAGGAGGTTGTTATGAGAGTTGGCAGTAGCTTTCCAAGCATAAATTTGTAATCCTAAGGGTAGAAGGAGGTTGGACCTCAGAAAATATAGAATGGGTCGAGAAGTCCTAAGAGAGAGATAGCCAAAACAAAGTAGATCAAGTTTACCATTATTATATGTACAGTTTTTTTTTTTTTTTTTATGAACGAGGAGAAAAAAAATTCACCATATTGTTGTGTGTTGTTCTATGTGTTTATTCCTGGATATATTGAGTTTGGTGAATGTGGTTTAGTTGAAGGATTCCAAGCAAAAAAATCTGAGGATCCAAAATTGGGATAGATTAAATTTGCGTTCTGGGTTGGTCAAATGATATTCAAAAAAGAATTGTGCCATCGTAATCCATGAATGGAGAGCTATTCCATTTATAAATGGTGATCAAAATGATACCCAACAAATGATCTACTTGAAATTGGAGAATGAGATCTTCTTGATGTTATGGAAAGAGAAAGAAATTTAGGTTCATTAAACTCTGATTATAGAAATCGTGAATGCAGAGGAATGAAGCTACATGTATCGTTAGATCTAGTCCTGAGCTTCACAATAACTGTCGATTTGAATAGGTTGAAACCCCGACGCAATTGTAAAACCCAATGGAGTCAAAGGATACAAGTCCGATGCCATGGTAGAAGGTAATCGTCGATCATGGTGGAAGAGAGGATCAACAATTCAACAATTCAAAGTATTGTGTATCTTCTGTGTTTTGTTTCCACATTTGTTTTATTTTATTGCACCGTGGTCCTATTTTTTTAACATCTTGAGCTAGATATTATATGTTTGGGGCTTGAGTTGTTGTTTCCCTCCCTTGACCATGGTTAAGGGATTAAGGTGTGTTTCCCTACTACAACCATGGTCAAGGCCCCGAGACCCATATGTAGTATGAAAAACATATAAATGACACTCATGTCCAAATATTAGGCCAAATACATTGAAGTGAGACCTGGTGTCATGAATTTTTTTGTGGTTCTATATAAATAATTTGGGACCTAGATGCCATATTCTAGGGACCAATGGCCATGCACAAGGCTACAAATTAACCAAAAAACCTCCTAATGGTGTCATTATCCAACTCTGAATTTGTCTTGTTGATTTTTCTTTTCTAATTACACAATCTTGTTTTGCATGGGTTGATTTTTTTGTTGAAGTGTTTCTTTCTTTATTTAGAAAATAATAGATTATTATTATTATTATTATATATATTATATTAAATAATATATAATTGATATATATTAAAAAAATTGAATATATCAAAACATAAAAAATAAAAAAATTCAAACAAAATAACAAAGAAAAAAACAAATTTCAAATTGCATAATGAGCCTGTGCCCATTCACATGACACAAAAACACTATAGCATCATTCATCAGTGATCTAGTCGCACCCATCTACTAGCAGAGAGAAAACCCCAAAACCCCGTCATGCCCATCTACTAGCAGAGCGAAACCTCTTGAAACCCTGCCATTCGAGCTCAGCAAGAGGGGGCCGAGAGTGAGAGGGAGGAGATAACCCCCGTGCAGTGGAGTGAAACCCATAAAACCATGCCATTTGAGCCCACGAGTGGGAGGATAGTGATATGGAGGAGAGAACCCCCGTGTAGTGGAGACCTACATATTGCATACGCCTATTTATAGGGAATACACTCAATCATCAAGAGGGAGGAGAGAACCCCCGTGCATTGGAGATAAGGAGGCCCTACACCACAATGAAATTTGACAGTCCACCCTAGAAAGGAGACAAGGAGTCCCTACACCACAACACAAGCAACAGAGGAGACCCGACCACCCTTAGAAGAGACAAAGACGCTCAGGGGATCACCAACAATGACGGAAAAATTGGTATGTTTCTTCATTTGCATCAACCTATAGATATATTTCATTTTTTTTATCAAGAAAACATATTTCTGGTGTGACTAAAACATGTACAAGTGAGCAAGGATAGCAACAATATGACTATGTAGCAACCATCCAACTAATCATCAAAGAATTTGTTGAGTTAACTCAAGAAGGATTATGTATTTTTGTGAATCCCTTTGCTGACCAAGACATTGGGCATAGTCAAGAATATTAATCTCATCATATCGTGGTTGTTGAAGGAGAAAAACAACTTGTGATCTTTGAGTTCCCTATTCAAGAAATTGATGAAGAAACAAGGATTAAAATACCATACAAGTTGATCCTCCTCCTCACCAAGTCTTATAAAGAATATTTTTAAGGATTCTTTTGAAGTCCTTCAATATTTCTACACGATCCTCCCTAAGACCAAACTCTCTCCAAGAGAGATATATTTATTGCCAACTACAGGTTTAAATGGGTTCTTTTGCAATTTTCCTCATAGTGTTGAAGCCTCTATGATCTATTTATTGAATGAGGGGAATAGGTAAATTGAAGGATTCTATGATTCCAACCCTAATTGGACATTATATCCCTTTCCAACATGCCATACCAGGAAATTTCCAATCAGAGGGAATGATGTGATAATTGGTTTTCAAATAACTGAGGAATTTTGGTATTTTTTAACAGGAATTATTACCTAGTCCTCCACTAAGTTTGGAGCTATGTATTTATCCTTTATGACATGCACACATAATTTGGTACCTTGGAGGAGACTCCAAACATTTTTATCAACTAAATACTTTAAGAAAAAAAATATATTCTTGAGACCCCATCCTTCTTGTGATTTGGGAATCGCTACTTTTTTCCAAGAGATCAACACTATGCATTTTTTCTCACTCTCACTCAGCAAAAGTAAATAGTAACACAAATACCTTATCCACTATAATAATGTTAAGCCTAAGAATGGTCACTTAGGGAACAAGTCCTAAGAATTTTCACTTAGGGAACAAGTCCCTTGTTTCCCTCCCTTGAGCTTGGTTAGACCTTGAGACCCACTCTTGGTTCAAAACTAACTTATTCATGATGCCCAAATTCCACTTGGAGGTGAATGATATTTCCTATTCAAACATGTAAAAAAGGACTCACAATCCCCTTCCAAGTGGACATATGGCTCTTCAAGGTGAAGAAGGCTTCACAAGTGATGAATGTAACCCTAAAAAATGGACAACCTCCTCTAAATCAGCTCTAATATGTCAAATGTGAATCCAACAAGGTGTAATCACCCTCCTTAAATCATTCCAATGTCCTCTCCAATTCAGTGGATGGTTGAAAAAACCCACACATGCCAAATGAAACCTTCATGCAAACTCCAAGGTGGAAATCTCATCAATTGATGTGACAGATGCTTCAAAATGAGTTAATAAGGTGAGCTTTCATAAATTTGGAATGTGCCAAGGCATGTGAAGCTTTGGTTAACCAAGAATAGCCAAAAACAATTTTTATCAATGCTTTGAGAATCATGAATTACCTCAATAAATGTGAATTACATTGGGAAATGTGAAGATGCCCAAAAATATGAATGAAACTAATGCCATGCCCAAACTCAACAAGACACCATGCAATATCAAGTATTGCATCATCAATCAAAAAATATGCCATGAAATCCTCTACCTCAACAAGATACGTGGAACCAAGTAGGTTTATAGGTGTACTAAGTGAACTATGACATTTGCATGGTATTTTTAAAATTTGGGTCATTTTGCAGTACTACACACATAGTAATATATCAAGAAATTATTTCTTTTCTTAAAACCTTTTGCACCTTCCCTTAGCTAGTTTTCATCGAAGTTGAATTTATTGCATTTCATTTTCCTCTTGCATGGTTTAAAGAGTTGAGTCAAAACGCCATCAGTTTCATGACCACTCCTTTGAGTAACAACAACCTAATATCAAGTGCTAATTAAAATTTATCTAGCAACTTTTCTAGGGATCTTCAAACCCATCTTAGCTTAGGTGTAGAGTTTTGGAATAAGATTGTGAGAATAAATTTCCAAAGATTCTAAACAAACATAAAGCATTGAGTTAGGGAGTGAAATCCAGTTGCTATATCACTAACTTTGGGAATCCCTTCTAACACAAGGGTCAATCACGAGGTCGCATTGGGGCCCTCAGAGTAATCAACCCTTCTTTGTTGGTCTTGGTGTCGACTATCGACTGTCCCCCCTTTGCATTGGTAGAGTAGGTGGTACCATAGAGGCCATAATATTTTAGACTTCCTACACAAGGAGACATCACAGGGAATGTGGTGTTGTACCTAGGATCGGCGCTGGCTAGACTCACTTGGACTCCTTGGAGGGTTTCCCACTGCTCGGTGAGGTAACTTGCACCAAGGATTTAGTTTGTTAAGCAGGTTGTCAACGTAAATTTTCCACCCAATGAAACTCAACCCCTTTGTGCATCGATTCTGCGTTGTTGGATTCCATCACCAACTAGCGCTTCTTTGTGAGAAGGTTTGTTTGCATGCTTGACTCCTAGATTAATTAGTGTGTGTTGTTTTTTCTCCTTAGTTGGCCTTAAGATTGAGTTTGTGTCTAATGGCATCAGTTCCGGGTTAATTCCTCGTTTGATCAATACAAAATATGGATACAATTAAAAGAAAAAGGTAATAAAGAGGTAACAAATAACTCATACCTAACTTACGTCTTATAATTCTCCAACATTGTTCTTTACACTTAGTGCAACAAACACCAAATGGAATGGTTTACATAAGGTCAATAGAGAATGTTAATGGAAAATTCAAAATATTATCATAAACCCACATCTCACATATTTGTACATGCACCATAGATTCCCAATATTTCATGAAGAGGTCCAGGAGAACTGCCTCCATGCAAAATTGTCCACATCAGAATTGTCCATGTCCTTGATGGAAATATATAAAATTCCCTTGAAGATATTTTAGTCCTTGTCCTACTTAAAAAGGATGATCCCATTCTAGAATTAGTGGTCAAATACTACTTTTATCCCCCCTCTATCTGGTAAATGCTACTTCTTATACTAGCCTTCCCCTACAATAGGGAGTGTTGTGTCCCTTTTCTCGAAAATAAGTGAGGTTCCTCTTCTTTCTCCCAACATTCTCCCAAACTCTTGGACAGTAATACATGCAGCCTCAAAACTAATGTTTAGGGAAACTAGAATCCAATCATGAATTGGTAGTGAACCGAGAGTGAGGGGTGCGAACTGGGAGTGAGAGGTGCTCAAGCTAAAATCCTCTGCCAGGAATCCAACAAAGACGACGGTTCATCAATCCCTGCTCAAGGCATAAAAGACTAACAGAGCAACATTTTTGAGTTTCGTGAGATGATGCAAGCTTTTTTAGGCATGGAATAGGTGACCAAATTATCCATCCGCTCCCAAGGCATGGTTTCATAAATTGGTGCCTAAATCCAAATGTTGCATTGCTTCTTACTGAGAAAAGCACTAGTTATCGAAATCGATGAAAAAAAATACTTCCGAGGGGTTGGAATCGGGCGTGAGGAGTGCTCTAGCTGAAATCCTATCCCAAGAATCCATTGGAGTCGACGATTCCTCAATCTGAGTCTTGGTTTTCCTTTTATGCCCAGTTGCAAGTCGCATCCCAAACCATTTCGGGGACTCTTGGCAATTCCTCCTTTGGGCATAAAAGCCTAACAAAGCAGCCTTTTTGAGCTCCATGAGAGTTTGCATGATTTTTTAGGCATGGACTAGGTGACCACATTGTCCAACCACTCCCGAGGCATGGTTTCATAAATTGGACCCCTAAATCCAAATGTTGCATTACTTCTTACTGAGAAAATCACTAATTATCAAAATCGATGAAAAAAACAAAATCCAAGAAGTTGGAACCGGGAGTGAGGGGTGCTCTAGCTAAAATCCTATGCCAGGAATCCAACATAGATGACGGTTCCTCAAACCGAGTCTCATTTTTCATTTTATGCCCAGTTGCAAGTCACATCCCAAACCATTTAGGAGACTCTTGGCCAATTCCCGCTCATGGCATAAAAGCCTAACGGAGTAGTCTTTTTGAGTTCTGTGGGATGCTGCAAGATTTTTTAGGCATGGACTAGGTGACTATATTTTCCATCTGCTCCCGAGGCAAGGTTTCATAAATTGGACCCCTTAATCCAAATGTTGGTTTTCTTCAAACTGAGCAAAACACTAGTTCTCAAAATCAATGAGTAAAGAAACTTCTGAGGCATGGCACCTGGGAGTGATGGGTGCTCTAGCTAAAATCCTATCCCAGGAATCCATCGGAGTCAATGGCTCCTCAATCTAAGTCTTGGTTTTCGTTTTATGCCCAGTTGCAAGTTGCATCCCAAACCATTTCGGGGATTCTTGGCAATTCATCCTCGGGGAATAAAAGCCTAATGGAGCAACATTTTTGAGCTCCATGAAATTTTGCATGCTTGTTTAGGCATGGACTAGGTTACCATATTGTCCATCCGCTCTTGAGGCATGGTTTTGTAAATTGGACCCCTAAATCCAATTGTTGCATTGCTTCTTACTGAGCAAAGCACTAGTTATCGACATCGATGAAAAAAACAATTTTCGAGGGGTTGGAACTGGGAGTGAGGGGTTCTCTAGCTAAAATCCTATGCCAGGAATCCAACAAAGATGACGGTTCCTCAAACCGAGTCTCGGTTTTCATTTTATGCCCAGTTGCAAGTTGCATCCCAAACCATTTCAAGGACTCTTGGCCAATTCCCGCTCAAGGCATAAAAGACTAACAGAGCAACATTTTTGAGTTCCGTGAGATGTTGCAAATTTGTTTAGGCATGGAATAGGTGACTAAATTATCCATCCTCTCTCGAGGTATGGTTTCGTAAATTGTCCCCTTAATCCAAATGTTGCATTGCTTCAAATTGAGCAAAACACTAGTTGCTGAAATCAATTATTAAGGAAACTTTTGAGGCATGGCACCCATGATTAAGGGGTGCTCTATATGAAATCCTATCCCAAGAATCCATTAGAGTCGACGGTTCCTAAATTCGAGTCTCAATATTCGTTATATGCCCAGTTGCAAGTCGCATCCCAAACCATTTCGGGGACTCTTGGCGAATTGCTCCTGAGGGCATAAAAACCTAATGGAGAAACTTTTTTAAGTTTCGTGAGATGCTACAAGATTGTTTAGGTGTGGACTAGGTGACTATATTTTCCATCCTCTCCCGAGGCATGGTTTTTTAAATTGGACTCCTTAATCCAAATGTCAGTTTGCTTCAAACTGAGCAAAACACTAGTTATCAAAATCAATGAGTAAAGCAACTTTTGAGGCATGGAACCCCAGAGTGATGGGTGCTCTAGCTGAAATCCTATTCTAGGAATCCATCAGAGTCGACGGTTCCTCAATCCGAGTCTCGATTTTTGTTTTATTCCCAGTTGCAAGTCACATCCCAAACCATTTCCGGGACTCTTGGCAATTCATCCTTGGGGTATAAAAGCCTAACGGAGCAACATTTTTGAGTTCCATGAGATTTTGCATGCTTGTTTAGGCATGGACTAGGTGACCTCATTGTCCATCTTCTCCTGAGGCATGGTTTCGTAAGTTGGACCCCTAAATCCAAATGTTGCATTGCTTCTTACTGAGCAAAGCACTAGTTATCGACATCGATGAAAAAAAAAAATCCGAGGGGTTATAACCGAGAGTGAGGGTTTCTCTAGCTAAAATCCTATGCCAGGAATCTAACAAAGATGACGGTTCCTCAAACCAAGTCTCGGTTTTCATTTTATGCCTAGTTCCAAGTCACATCCCAAACCATTTTATGGACTCTTGGCCAATTCCTGCTCAGGGCATAAAAGACTAATGGCGCAACATTTTTTAGTTTCGTGAGATGCTGCAAGATTGTTTAGGCATGGACTAGGTGACCAAATTATCCATCCTCTCTCGACATGATGCAGGAGCATATCTCCACGTCAGCCAACCAGCCACGCCAACGAATTCAAATCGCACGCTAAAAGAGAGGCACAGGCTCATCTAAATTTGAATTCAATGTAATTTAAATGCTTAGGCTATTGAGCCAGGAAGCCATGCCTTTGTGCAGGTGTAGAGTGGATCGGCCATTAATGTTTGTATCGCTGAGATCTAGATCCAGATGCTAGACTAGACATCCCATTCAATGTAATTGAATAGGGTAGGTGAATCTGGAGGGAAGTGATCAAAGAGCCCCCTCAGGTAAAAGAGATTTTCAGATCTCATTTTGGTAGTGAGTTAGGAGGTAGATGAGAGAGCCAGAGAGAGCTCAAGAACACCTTGTAATTATAGGCATTTTCCATTTAATATAACCAGAGCAGTTTTCCTGCATTTGATTCTGTGTTATGTGGATGTCTGTGAGTGTTCCTTCATGTTGTAGATGTATACTGTAGTTGTGCATTTACAGGAGTGTGTTTGATTTCAGTTGAGGGTCTTTGAGGCTTCACACTAGGAGGGTGTGACAGATCACTGCGGGTTCTGAGAGCCGTGCACAGAGGATGCACTTCTGAACATTGCGGGTTCAGACACAGGCGTACTGAGGCACAAGAGCTGGAATCAACAACTCGGGGAAGACCTCAAGGTTGCTGAATACCTTGGAGGCAAGGCCGTGTATGAGAGACACAGTTGCAGACAGAATCTCTGAGGAGTTCTGTGAAGCTCTGCCAAGTGGGCATTGAGCCAGTGCAAGGAGTGCACAGAGGAAGGAATTCTGCTGTGAGTTCAAAAGGATCAGAATCACTGAGGATTCTGTGAAGCTCTGCCAGGTGGGCATTGAGCAGGTGCAAGGAGTGCACAAGAGAAGACTTCTGTTGAGGAGTTTAGAAGAGAACCAGAATCACTGAGGATTCTGAGAGCTCTGCCAGGTGGGCATTGAGTGAGTGCATAGGTGCACAGGAGGAGGAGACAGAACTATTGAGCGTTCTGTGGGAAAAGAGAAGAAACTATACCAGGAGGGCATCGAGTCAGTGTGCAGACATGCATAGAAAAAAAAAAAGAACTCTTTGAGTTCTGGAGTTGGAGGAAGTATCCACTGAAGGATCTTCACTGGGTTGTTGAACACCCAGAAAGACTCAGCAAGATGTTGCTTGAGCAGGAAGCCGGGAAGGCATTATATTCTCCATCAACAGGAGAAGAAAGAAAGGACAGAATCCCTTGGGGATTCAAGGGAAAAATCTTAGGAGGGAGAGTGATTTCATGCACAGAATCGGGCTGCAAGGAGTGCAAAGGTTGAAGAACTCTTTGGAGAGTTCACGGTTCCAAAATCTCAGAAGGAACAACGTCTTCATACGCGTTGGCGAAGCTCAGAGTCAAGGAGTTCACAGAGGAAAAAGGAGAACAAAGGTTGAGGCCTTTGGGAACTGGAAATTCTTCCAAGTCCCAGAAGAAAGTGCGCAGAAGCTTAGGAGGAGCAACAACAGCCTTCAGATCGACTGGGAATTAAATCTAGACCATTGGTTTCTACATCCAGGAGAAGCTCAGGAGGAGCGCACAGAGGAGGAGATCGTGGGCTCTCTCATCTACAAGGTGTTCTCGAACTCTCTTTGGCTCTCTCATCTACCTCCTAACTCACTACCAAAATGAGATCTGAAAATCTCTTTTACCTGAGGGGGCTCTTCGAGCACTTCCCTCCAGATTCACCTACCCTATTCAATTACATTGAATGGGCTGTCTAGTCCAGCATCTGGATCTAGATCTCAATCATACAAACATTAATGGCCGATCCACTCTACGCCTACACAAAGGCACGGCTTCCTGGCTCAACAGCCTAAGCATTTAAATTACATTGAATTCAAATTTAAATGAGGCTGCGCCTCTCTTTTAGCGTGTGATTTGAATTCACTGGCGTGGCTCACTAGCTAGCTGGCTGACATGGAGAGATTCTCCTGCATCACGACACATGGTTTCGTAAATTGTCCCCTTAATCCAAATGTTGCATTGCTTCAAACTGAGCAAAACACTAGTTGTTGAAATCAATGATTAAAGAAACTTCTGAGGCACGACACCCATGAGTGAGGGGTTCTCTAGATGAAATACTATCCTAGGAATCCATTGAAGTCAACGGTTCCTCAATGCGAGTCTCGATATTCGTTATATGCCCAGTTGCAAGTCACATCCCAAACCATTTCGAGGACTCTTGGCCAATTGGTCCCGAGGGCATAAAAACCTAATGGAGCAACATTTTTGAGTTCCATGAGATGCTGCAAGATTTTTTAGGCATGGACTAGGTGACCATATTTTCCATCCTCTCCTGAGGCACAGTTTCGTAAATTGGACCCCTTAATCCAAATGTTGGTTTTCTTCAAACTGAACAAAACACTAGTTCTCGAAATGAATGAGTAAAGAAACTTTTGAGGCATGAGACCCAACAGTGAGGGGTGCTCTAGCTAAAATCCTATCTAAGGAATCCATCAGAGTCGATGGTTCCTCAATCTGAGTCTTGGTTTTTATTTTATGCCCAGTTGCAAGTCGCATCCCAAACCATTTCGGGGACTCTTGGCAATTCATCCTTGGGGCATAAAAGCCTAACGAAGCAACATTTTTGCGCTCCATCAGATTTTGCATGATTTTTTAGGCATGAACTAGGTGACCACATTGTCCATCTACTCCCGAGGCATGGTTTCGTAAATTGGACCCCTAAATCCAAATGTTGCATTGCTTCTTACTGAGCAAAGCACTAGTTATCGAAATCGATGAAAAAAACAACTTCCGAGGGGTTG
>JZKD02S0100137.1:375056-403294 GCA_000966675.3 Picea glauca
CCCTCTAACACAGGGGATAAACACGAGGTTGCGTGCGGAAAGGTAGCGGAGATAACCCCTCCAAAGCTGGACCAATCGTAGTGGAGAACACATATAGAGGGCTTGTTTTGGGATTCTATCGTTTGCATTTGCCACGGGGCTTCGTGGGTCTCGAATCCATTCGAGGTCCTCATTTTTCTTCCGGAACATTTGATATCGATACCCTTGACAGGTTTCGGGCTCGATACCCTGCTCATTGTGGTCTACCCGACTTTCGACTGTACCCGCCTGTTGACTATTCACGTGCTGGCAACCTAGTTGCCAATATTTGTTAGGGACATACAAAGGTGACTGCAAGGGTATATCGTGGTACCTAGGATAGAGATCGGGCCACTCTTTGCAGAGTATACTCGGAGGGTGCTTCCATGTTAGAGTTTCACTTGCACCGGTAAGTTGCTCTAGTGTTGGTTGTTGTAACTGTTCTTCCAATTAATTTAGTGCTTGCTTGTCTTATCTCTTAGGGAATTGTTTTCGTGTGTGTTACTTTTGAACGTTTAGACTACCTTAGAGTGTCTTGGATATTCTCACACAGTGGAGGATCCCGAGCTTCGCTGGTCACAAAGGCTTCTTGTCCTGCCGCCGGTTACAATGGAGCCACCCTCGTCACCATTAAGGCGGAAGCTAGACCAACAAGGGTCTTTTGAAGCGATCGGGTTACAACCTATTGTGCCTGAACAACCCTTGGAGGAATCGATCGGGTTACAACCTATTGTGCCCAAACAACCCCCGGAGGAATCGACTGTTTTGGACCTTGAAGTAACTACTCTTGGCTCAATTGAAACCCCAACCATTGATTTCTTGGCACCTTTTATTGTACCAATTCTATTTCACGAGTGCTAGACAGTGTCGCACACAACAATGAAAACAAATGTTGTTACTCCTTCTGGGAATTATTCCATTCCCACCATGGTTGTCACCACAGGAAAGCTTACATCTCCTAACCCACCGTCGTCGGTCTGAGCCACCATGGTCTCTACCGCAACTATGTCACACAGTGGACCGAACCCGTCTTTGGCGACGACCACAAACCCCTTCACACCTAGTGCAATAGGCCCTCCATTCTCATACGGGATGCCTAGTTCGGGTACAAGTCCTGCACTTTCCTACTCCACTTTACAGAATTTGAGTCTGGGGGCAGGGAGCTCTAGTGCTCCTTTGCAAGGACACTTAGGGGGCACTCCTGTCCCTTTTAACGCTTTTCCTTATGGAGGAGGTCATATCCCTCATTTGTCCCCTTCACTCGGTGGCTCGCACCAACAATCCACCAGGCAACCTACACCCAATAGTTTATTTGGAGCGGGGAGTCAAGGACCACCTTCACATAGTATGTTGGTAGGTTCGACACCGTTTTCTTGGAATGGAACATTTGGTAACAACACATTCTCGTCAGCTTCTTTCTCGACTGGGGTAAACCCTATTTTTGGACAATCTACTCCTGTTCAGGGTACTATTCCTGCACTGGGGGAAAAATAACAGGACCTTGGAATTCAGGGCAAGGATTCGTTCCCTCCTCTAGAATGCCGATCTAGGGTAATTCTTTCCACAATCAATGGAACCCCGGACAAACTACTATGCCTATCCCCATGGGACCGACATGGGGTAAACCTTCCCAAAGTCCTTCGAATACAATGAATGCCCAACCATCTATGTCCTATTTGGGAAATCAGTCGATGATGTCTCCACATATGCAAAATCCTTACGCTGGCTAGGGCCATGGTTTCTACCAGAATCCGGGTCAGCAGCTAAACTTTTCATGGCAACCTGGTGCCAGTCAAACTCCAGGACCCTTTTTTCCAGGTTATCAACAACAACCCAAACTACCATTCCTGGCAACTTTACACTTGCCAGATTTGACAAGGTTGTTGAATGATCCCATTTGTCATGATCTGCGTTGGCCTCCTATGCCGACGAAGTTGCCTTTGGACATTCCAAAGTTCAAAGCCAAGCCTAATGAAGATCCAGGAGATCATGTGACTACCTTTCATCTTTGGTGCTCATCTAACTCATTGAAATATGACTCTGTACAATTGTGATTGTTTCAACGTACTCTCATTGGGAGTGCCGCGAAATGGTACATCGAGCTCGATTGCTCAAGATACTCTTCTTTTGGTGAACTGGCAATGGCTTTCCTTAACCATTTCCAGTTACCTGTGAGATACGACACTGGCATAGAGATGCTAGCCAATTTCGAACAGACAACAACAGACCATATCTCTGATCACATCCGAGAGTGGAGACGACGGAAGAGTTTAATCAAGGTACTAGTCCCACCAACATTCCTGCTTGAGTGGTTCCTTAAGTCTTTGGTCCCACAGTTATCCAAAGACGTCGCGACATCCAGAGTTTTCTCTGAAGAAGATGCCATCATGAGGGCTCAACAGTTTGAGCTCATCTATTCTCATTCCAGTTTATTATACAACATCTTGCCAAATGCGCCACATTCTATACTGGATAAAACTAGACAGAGAGTTGGACCGCATGCCGATGGTATTGTCGATTCAGCACAAACCAAGCCCGTTGAGCAATTGACAAAGCAGTTGCAACAGTTATCCATACAACACACAATGGCCAACCAAACTACTGCTTTGGATTCTCCCCCTACCCAATCATCGTAAGTACACACAGTGCAGTCGACCAACCCAAAGGCCACCCAACAGCCTGAAGGGAAGAAAAAACAACGAAAGAAGGGTAAGGGGGATAAAAAACCCAACGATAATGTTGGCGGGGACAACACTAAAAAATGGATGGTGAGGTATCCATGCAACTTGTGCACGGAAGACCACCCAACCCATCTATGTCCTCGACTTGTAGAGGCCCAAAAGTTTGTCACACAACAACAACAAGCAGGGTTGACTAATCCCTTTCAACATGGGAAAAATCTAACTCAAGCCTCTGCAAGCAAGAAAGGGGGTAGCCAAGAAACCTACTTGCCTTCGAACAATCCCTCATCCGTGAACGTATATATGGTTAGGGGTGATGCTTTCATATCGACTAGAGCGCACGATTATAGTAAACCAAGCGCTTCTGAGAAGGGTAAAGAAGCTGATATCCCATCTCTTCCTCTACAGATTGAGAAGACATTGGGAGAAACAATGACATGCATTCCAAAAGGTGCATTTAAAAAAGCTTCTCATAACCCAAATGCAAGGGCCACCCAGAACTACTCTGTGGTGGAAGATTTATCACAAACCCCTTGTGCGATGTCTGCTTTGGAGGTCCTCCAAAGTTGCCCTTATTAGAGGAAAGCTTTGTTAACTGCGTTGGGCTCTACTGAGACTTGTAATCCGGGTACCATCATGTTAGATACAACTGACTTAAAACCTCGTCTGCCTTACCACGTCGCGTTTCAGATAGTAGTGGCTAACCCCACAAAAACTTTTACACGGAATATCTTCTGCACGGTGATCGACGAGGGCGCCTCGACATGTGTTGTGTCATTGGCATGTTGGAAGGCCATTGGCCAGCTCATTTTTTCTCCATCACCTACTCTCCCCACTGCTTTTGATGGTCATTCGTTCCGACCACATGGCATCGTTCCTTCTTTCCCCGTGTAGTTAGGAGGGAAAACTGTGTGTGTCAAAGTAGAGGTAGTCGATGCTCCCCTCAACTATAACCTCTTGTTAGGACAAAGTTGGACTTATGCTATGCAAGCCATGGTTGCTATAGTTTTTTGGGTCTTGTTGTTTCCACACGAGGGCCGGATAGTGACCATTGACCAATTGTCTTTCTCCAGACCTGACCTAGCTTTGGGGGCATCCATGGTCCCGATGATTGATAATCCTCAACTAGGTGTCGTTAATGTAGGAGTTGGTTTGTGCCCATCCTTGATGGGTACCTTTTATTACCCACCTCAAAGCGATATCAAATTTATATCTAATCACCATAAGGTTGAGATTTTTCAAGTTTCGTCATTCCGCACGACTTACTTCGAGGATCCATGGATTCTTCCTTCCCCATCAACCACGATGGATGAGTCAGGGCACCTAGACATGTCCATGCCCTTGTCTGCCACTAAAGTAGCATACTCTCTAATCCAGCAAGCTTCAGCTAACCCTGATCCAACTCTTGCACAAGAGTTAGATCCTCTCCTAAAGCCTATTTGGGCTCAGGGTTCTCTCGCTAACATTGATTCGTTAGACTTAGTCTTCCTTCTGATGAAGCAGTAATCGAAGCAATGACTAGTCCGGACAAACCTTGGGAAGATATTCATCACATATCATATTTTCTCCCATATGACCATGACGGGAGATTAGTCGTGTCCTATTAATCTCTTAGCTACACATGAAATTTATGCTGAGGACAATATGGAAACTGTCACTGAAACTATGCCGATCAACATCTCCCGAAACCCTAGCATCGTAGAGAACGTCTTCGTCGAAGTGGATTGCTCCCCCAAAGAGATTCAAATCTACATGGATCTTTTCAAAGAATTCCGCGACATTTTTGCCTGGTCTTATGAGGAAATGCCAGGTATCGATCCAAAAATAGTTGAACATGAAATCACAACGTATCCTGATGCCAAGCTTATTCGATAGAAACTTCATCCAGTTAATTCTAAGAAAGCAGTAGCCATCAAGATTGAGGTTGAGAAATTGCTAAAGGCAGGTTTTATCTATCCTATCCATTTGACTCAATGGGTGTCAAATCCTGTGCCAGTCAATAAAAAATAAGGCACGATTCATGTATGTACCGACTTTCGTGATTTGAACAAGGCATGTCCCAAAGATAATTTTCCAACACCATTCATTGACCAGATCATTGATGAATGTGCTGGTTGCGAAGCCTTTTCTTTCATGGACGAATTTTCAGGATATAATCAAATCCAAATCAAACCCGAAGACCAACACAAAACAACATTCATCTGTCCTTGGGGTACGTTCGCATATCGTAAGATGCCTTTTGGTCTTAAAAATGATGGAGCCACATTCCAGCGGGCCATGTCTTTTTCTTTTCATGATCTCAAGCATATAGTCGAGGCCTACCTAGATGATTTAGCATCCCGGTCTTGCAAGAGAACGGATCATCCCACACACCTTAGACTAATCTTTGAACGTTGTCGCTACTTTAGGATTTGCTTGAATCCAAACAAGTGCAACTTCTGCGTAACATCATGACGTTTGTTAGGTTTCATCGTATCAACAATAACAATCATGGTCGATCCTCTCAAGGTGGAGGCAATAATCCAGTTGCCCCCCCCACGCACAATCCTACAACTTCAGAGTCTACAAGGCAAGGTGAACTTTTTACGATGCTTCATCGCCAACTATGCCGAAATAACCAAGGGCTTTATGCGTTTATTGAAGAAAGACATTCCTTTTTTCTGGGATGAAGCCACTCAACACTCTTTCGATGCATTAAAACACACCCTCACAACTGCACCTCTGCTATGGCCACCTAACTATAACAAAGATTTCCTATTATATCTGGCTGCCGCAGAGTCTACCATTGGCATGGTTTTAGTTCAGGAAGATGATTTGTTCTCAAAATACATTATCTATTACCTGAGCTGAGGCCTCGTAGGACCATAACTCAATTATTCTCATATTGAAAAACTTGCATTGGCGGAAGTTCATGCTGTCCAACGGTTCCGGCATTATGTTCTGTTTCACAAGACCACCGTCATTGCTGTCGTGAATCCATTCCAGTATATGTTGACACGACGGTTTATAGGCAGAAAAATCAGTAGATGGATAGTCATCCTCCAAGAGTTTGACTCAGACTTCGTTTTAGCGAAGTCCAAAAAGTCATTGGTCTTTACAGAACTTATTTTGGAACTTCCGGTTGATTCAGGTGACGTTGTGCCTGAAGAATTGCCTATCCGGGGAGATATGTTTTTGATCACATCTTCAGATCCCTGGTATGGAGATATACTTATCTATCTCCAGACTTTGAAGTGCCCCACTTTTTCTTCTCGTGACGAGCATCGACGTATACGCCATAAGGCTAAGAATTATCTCATACTCGATGATACGTTGTATCGAAGAGGTGTAGACTACATCTTACGTCGATGTCTTACACATGAGGAGGCAATCATCGTGCTCAACGATTGCCATACCGGAGCTTGTGGCGGTCATTTGTCTGGGTTGAAAACAACCCAAAAGATTCTATGAGTAGGTTACTTCTGACCGACACTTATCAAAGATTGTATTGAATCGGTCAAGAAGTGCCATCCATGCCAAATCTTCTCTCGGAAGATGAGGGCACATCCCGCTCCCATGTTTCCTGTCATCATAGTTGGTCCCTTCACCAAATGGGGGATTGATTACACTACTTTCAACCCCCCTTCAGCAAGGGGGCACCGCTATATCATCGTAGATGTCAACTACTTCACTAAGTGGGTCAAAGCTATGCCAATGTTTAAAGATGATGGAGAGACTGTAGCTCTCTTTTTATTCAACCAGATCATAGCAAGGTTCGACGTCCTGAGAGAGATTGTTGCTGACCATGGCAGTGACTTTCAGAACCAAATGATGACTGAATTAACATCAAAGCTTGGGTTACGGTAAGAGCATTCATCACCCTACTACCCCCAAGCCAATGGGTAGGTGGAAGCTGTAAACAAAACTCTTAAGAATATTCTACAACGAACTATCAACTCAGCCAAGTCAAATTGTCATTTGATGTTATACTCGACATTATGGGCTTACCAAACATCTGTTAAGACTGCAACATGTTTCTCACCTTTTCAACTCGTTTACGGGCTGGAGGCAGTCTTTCCCATCGAATGTCAGATCCCATCTCTAAAATTGGCAGTACAATTATTGACAGACACTTCTCCACTTGAAGAACGGTTAGTACACCTTGAGCATCTCAATGAGCAGTGTCATGATGCGGCCCTGGCCAACGAGGTGCACAAACATAAGGTCAAGTGTCAGTATGATAGGTCCATTCATCCTCGGATTTTCTCTGAGGGCGACCTTGTCCTGGTCTATGACCAAGACAAGGACCCCCTGGGGGCAGGAAAATTCAAACCCATGTGGTTCAGACCCTTCATCATAAAAGAGGTATTAAAAAAGGGAACTTATTATTTGGTTGATTTTGAAGGGAATGCTTTGGTGGAGCCTAGAAATGGGCTCTACCTCAAGAAGTATTACTCATAGGTAGGTCACTGTGGGTAACTTTTTGTAACATATGTATAGTCTTTGTACTATTACTTTTTAGTTTCTTTTAAGTGTTATGGACGTGTCATTGATGTTATCTTTCATCAATATGGCAGATGTCAAGTGATTCCGAGGTGTTCGTTGGGTATGCAGACGGTGCTAGTCATCACACTCGGAGGCTTGCCTCCGTAGCTTGGGTAATCTTAACTCCTCAGGGCCAGTTGTTATCTTCCGGAGGTATATGCTTAGGTGACACCACAAATAATGTCGCCGAGTATAGTGTAGTTATTGAGTTGCTTCGTGACGCTTTGTCATTGGGTATCTCTCATCTCCAGGTCTATCTCGACGCTCAACTAGTTGTGTCTCAGCTAAATAGAATATACTGGGTTCGTGATCCAACCTTACACCGACGATTCCTTAGGGTACGTCTCTTAGAACGAAACTTTGATTATATTACATATTTTCATGTTCCTAGGAGATTAAACCAACTTACAGATACTCTAGCTAATCAAATTTTAGATTGGCATCTTGCACACATATAAAAGATCATTGACATAAGCATGTAAATACATTTTTTGCACACATGATCCATAAGAGACAAAAGATCAAAAAACCATATATAACATCATAAAATAACCAGAGTACATAGATGGACGCCAGTGCCTCAAAAATCGGACTAATAACGAGTCACAGGGCTTATGCCCTCAAAAAATATATACAAGTAGTGCTCGTGGCATGTAAAAAGTCTAAGTAGGTTTAGGGCCTATGGGCCCTATTATAATAGTCCACAGCATGGGCTAAACGCCTAAACAATCGGACCCACATCCGAGGTGCCCCCACTACATGAGGCTACATGGATGGCGGCAGGTCCTCTATCTCTATCATCGGGACTGTGCGAGTGAGTGTAGTGAAGTTCCACTCAACTCGTCTAAGGACCCTCCTAGCCTCCCCGGTTGGGAGGTTCCCTGCTACTGCTGGTCCCCCGGCGGCAGCTGCGGCTTCTGGCCAAGAACGACATCTATTCCGTGCATAATCGGCAGGTCGCACGGGTCCCACATCTGCATGCAACAAACGTATACCCGTCAAATACTCTGGCATACAAAAATGATATATATAACAAAAAGGACATAAAAATTACATATACAACAACAAAAAAAAATATATAAAGGTGGAGACTTACCCATCTCCCCTCGCTCCTCACCAAGAGGCACAGGTATCTCAGGATCTCTAGAAAAGTCTATCCCTGCATATGGGTAATCCTCGATCACAGGGATTTGCCGTGACAACCACGCAAAAAATTCATCATCGAAGGACTCATTGGTCCTTCCACCACCTTGTTGCGGTAGTAATACTGCCCATCTTCATATAGCAGGAAAAGAGGCCTGATGTCCTCATACCACTTCCCGAGGACTAAAGCTCGGAACTCTCTCAAAGAAGAATGAACACAAAATCGTCCCGAACCCGAAGTTCCTCTGTGTCTGCTGACGACAATCTATCAATTGCCTCTTCATACACTACAATAGTGTGGTACTCCAGTAAAAAATCTGTGCATTCAAGCACTGGATAACACAGTTCATCTGTGCGCAAGATGCCTGATGCAAGGCTGCCGAACCGGTAATCCGCCCAATGAGCAATAATATTGCTTGCAGTGATAGGTCAGTGATCTTACTGATGGGCACTTGGGAGCTCACATGGTTTGTCCCAGCCTCACAGTGCAGGGCTATCAATTTTTCTATATTAAGCGGCCCCTCTAGAAACGTCCTGAAATTGATTGGTTCCCCTCTCCTTGAGAGGCCAGTCAAAAAATAGATATGCTCGGTGGTGGGCACCAGTGATTGCCCCTCTAGCATGAAGGCCTTTGCATCAGGGTGCCAGTAGTCAATCAAGGGATTCAGTAGCCTTGGTTGCGCTCGCATATATGGACACAGGAAGAACTTAAGCAAACCACATTGCATCAATGCGGCCACGACATTTGGATCTCCTGCAAACAACTCATTGACTGCTTCATGCTCCCTTTCCCTCCAGTGGACATACATCGTTCCAACACAATAAAGTTCAGGAGGGTCAGTGCTTTCTCTTTAGTTCTTTTTTGTTATAAAAGGGGGGTCCATGCGAGCTGTAGAGGCAACAGTCGCGTGTACACGTGGGCAGACTTTACTCTGCCCAAATGTACACGCAGCCTGTCCAGAGACAACCCGCGTGTACCTAGGGCCAACCTTTTAAAGGTCGACGCCCACCCAAAAAATGAAAGAAAATGAAAAATTGAAGAATTGAATAGCTATATAGGGGAGTTTGTACTTTCTTGGTCCAAGCGGAAGTTCGTTTCGTCCACTGTAGCTTCCAAAATCATCGTTTTTATCAAAGGGGGTATTTTGGCTCCAGAGTCAATTTCCAAATCAACAATGGTGATAATGAGCTGCCAACTTCTATTTATAGACTTTTTGGCCTCTTTTTGTCACTTTTTTGGTCTCCCTTATCAGTTTCTTTATACCAAAAACCATTTAGAGTGATTCAAGAGTTATATGGGAGGGATTTGATCGGGTATTGGGATATTTTTTTTGAGTTTTGAGAAAATTTTGATGGTCCTTGAAATTTTTTCCAAGAATCAACTTGAGCATATAGGTTAGGTTACTACCCCGACTTTTGTGTCTCGTTGTCTTTTTCCTCTGCCATAGGATCGATCCCATCAGGTTGTGACACGAAACCATCATATGTTCTTTAGAAGCATCACAACTTGGCGCTAGATCTTACCAGAACATGGATACCGTAGGTAGGTCCTGGTTGCATTATGGTGTCCATGCCATCTCTAAAACACTGTAGGCTCGGGAGTCCTTATAGTCTTTCCTGAATATGAGTTTGAGCCTCATTTGCATGATTCTTCTTCGCTCTTGGTCTCACCCTCAGGACTCCCAAAAAACTAACGGGTCTCCTTTTAATCCCTTTTCAGACCCTCTAAATATGAAAAGATTGTCGAGCGATCTTGTGGCCTTTCACGCTCGTTAAATTGAAATTTGAAGTCATGTCTATCCGGCGGTAGTTTACCCCTTTTTCGATCTAGACGGTCAACTGTACGAACAAAGGTATACTCTATGGAACTTTCGTTCTTTAGAAGAGTACTCTCAGGTATAATTTTATCCCTTTTTCGGGCCTGAGGGACTAAACTTACAAAAAAGAAACCCCCATGGAGTCCATAGTTAAGATTTTTTCAGACTCCCTAAAATTGAAAAGATCGTCGAGTGACCTTATTCTTTCACACTCGTTAAATTGGTCCAGAAGAACATTCCTGATAGAGTCCATAGTTAAGCTTTTTTCAGACTCCTTAAAAATGAAAAAATAGCCGATTGATCTTGTCCTTGTCACACTCGTTAAAATGGTTTTGAATCGACGTCTAATCGGTGCTAGTTTACCCTTTTTCGAACCGAATAGACTATCTTAAAAAAAGGTGCCCCAATGGAGTCTCCTTTTATGTTTTTTCAGACTCTCTAAATATGAAAAACCACCGATCTTACCTTCTCTGGGCTCATTAAACTTACATTGAAGGATGTTACCATTGTGTGTTTTATTAACCGCATTTGCATACCTTATACACCAGCCTTGTGACAATTTGCTTCTGCGTCTTAACACCTTTGGCCACCAAAGGATTTTTCCCGAGTATCATTTTACTAGAACATCAGTCTTGTCCGTGGGCCTTGAAATTGTATGTTTGCAGTACTCTTTCCTCCATTGTAACGTAATATTCCTTTCTTATTTTTCCACAATTATTGAAAAGAACAAAAAAATCAAATATACCCCAAAAAGAGGAAGGGAAAAGTATTATCTTTATTGGCAACATAATAAGTCACCCTTGGATAAAGCACATCTGTCTGTTTGTTCATCATACTATGGGATGTAGTACGACCTTAGGAAGCTTTTCTCGCTATATCGAGTTGTGTTCTCCACCGTTTGGTTATCCTTCCAAACATATGGAGAGTTTGCATTACCTCCTACTTCGTAGACTTATGATTAACATACATGCTGCCTGAGTCTCATCATTTGTTGTGCTATTGTCCAAGGGAAGTTTGTCACTAAGCCTGAGTCGGCCCCTCTGCAATATGTCTCTTGTCCTCATGCCCGACGATCCTGAACACCTAATCAAGTCCTTGTTTGAAATCATTGAAGCCTTCAGTCTGATCATCAATATTATCACGTCAATCACCGACGAGCCGTCGAAGACCTCTGGGTAGTGCATTCGTACACTCATATTAGACTCCTACCCGAGTTTTGAAGATTTTGAAGTTGTTGCTCGAGCTCTGAAGATCTCATCTCTAGCCATCAAGCCTAATCAACTTCTGGAAGATGGATACTCTATATGTATATCTTTATGATTTTGAGATGTAGCTCCACTGTGTATTATTCGTGGCTACTCTTTATAGTTATTTGACATGGATCTACAGTGTATTTGATTGGTAGCCATGGTTCTATTTTATCCCGAGCATGGGTATGCCTGCCTCAGTGAGACATTTGTTATTTTGTAGATGGCACCTCCCGGTTCTTGATCCTTGGGCTCAATCGTTAGGCACATCAGTAAAGATTGGTAATGTATTTCGGCCATTAGATGCTCTTTTGACCTCACACATTAGGGGGCATCCGTTATAACCCTAAATTGCACCACACATGCTTACCTGGCATTAGGCCAAATCATATCCCTTCTTTTCCAAAGCACTGCTGAACAACTCCCTGGAAATCCTCTTTTATGAAGTCTCACGTGCCCTAACCCATTACTGCAAGTGTGTACACGTTGGCTGACTCAAAACAACCGGCGTGTACCTACAAAAACACGGAAAAAGGAAAGTTGTCGACGGAACAAAAAGCTATGGGTGAGTTAACTAAAACTCCCAGCCATGCATGGCTGAGGGTTCGTCCAAATACCTAGCTCCTTCTAGCCTATAAAAGAAGGGGTAGGGGTCTCATTTGGAAGGAGGAAGAATATAGCAAAGAAAATCTTCCCATTCACGTATTCCATTGTCCCAACCCTTTAGCCTTTTCTTATGCCAAAGGAGATTCAAAGCAAAGCAGTTGAGAGACGTAATATCACTAACAAAGAGTGAGAGTCTTTTGCAATTATCGCGGGCCTCTATGTTGGGGAAAGGGGCCTCTATGTCCAGACAATATTGATCTATCCTCGATACATAATTCTCTTCTTTCTCTCCCATGTAAACTGCCATGTCGCGGAGAACATCGTGAACTCCAAACACAAGCCCCCACCCATCGTCTGATCGCAGCTGGAATAAGCAATGATCAACAAGAAAATTTACATAGCTGTTCGCAGTATCCACTAAAGTGTCCGCATCTTTGCTCTTTACCATTCCTTCTGCGATCCACATGTGCACCATAATGTCCACTGGAATGTACCAATCTTCTGAAAACATGACACAATACAGAAAACAGGTTTTCAAATGAGCATGGGGCAAACTATCGTAACTCCATCTCAATCGATCATATAGATCTCGATCAATGCGAGGATGAGTAATTGGAAAATTTGAATCCACTGTCCACATCTGCCTTAAAGCAAGGTTCCACTCATTTACATCCTGGTTGCCCATCATTGTGGAGGCTATTACATTTATAGCTAAGGGAAAACCTTTACACTCGTCCGCGACTACTCTGGCAATATGCTGTATGTCCTCCGGAACATGGCCGCCTTTGAAAGCTACTTTGGAAAACAAGTCCCATGCCTCCTCTCTTGGCAGTGCCTGTATTTGCGCTCCACATGTCGTCTAAAATCAGGAAAAATTTCAGATTGAGTGCGCTCCACATGTCGTCTAAAATCAGGAAAAATTTCTTCATCTTGAGATGTGCACACAATTTCATCTTCCGCATATCAACATAATTATAAGAACAACTAGAGAGGTCTAAATTGATTGCAGAAGCCATACGAATCTGCAACTTCGAAATGGGAAATTGTGCAACTGCAACCCAAAGCACAAGATGAAAATCATCCCTCACCTTATAGGTGTTGTAGACTTTTTTGAGCAATGCTGATTTTCCAACCCCACCCATCCCATATACAACAAATATCGGATCGTGGGGAGCTTCTGTAAGCCACTTCTCGAGCTGTATCTCGGCAGATTTAATTTCCAACCCTATCAGCCCTGTGTCTGGTTCGTCTTGAAGCAACAGGTTTGCCTACTGTGGTGACGCGGACACAATCTGTTGACCATTGCAGAACACAGAGAAGTCGGTTTGAAGATTCTGAAAGAGCTCATCAAAAGTTTTCTTCCACTTTCGGATTTCTGTGGAGATTTTAGGCTTGCAAAGGAGGCGCCCAGTACACCGCTGCTTCCTTTTAGAGTGATCTATCAACTCTCTTGCTCTTCCAACTACACCTTGCATCCTTAACACACAATTTTCCAGCGACTTAGGGGGCGTCTTTTGCCGATCTTGAAATTGATCACTAATATCAAGTAAGAGGGTCTTCATACGATTTAACTGCTCTTCCAAAAGCTGGCGGTTCTCATCCAGGTGAATAACATCGTCTATTTGTTGGATGAGTGGAGCAATCGCGCTACTTAGACTCTTCGATGTGGCTCCGGTGATAACAGACAACATTGCTATTTTGTTGGCTTCGAAGCAGAATAGAATTCGGCGTCTAACAGGGGTAGAGATATTATGACATAGGTTAACAATCAAATATAAATACAAACACATAGTTTAAATATAATATAAAATATTTTATTAAAAATTAAAAGTGAAATAAAGTTGAAATTTGAAAAACATTCCACTATAACCTCTAGGTGTGCCCATGAGGCCCCATACGTGGCACACATTGTAATTTGGGGGGAGTTGAACTCAAAACCTCATGGAACTTCATTTTCATGGCACTTTCCAATTGAGCTGCCCCCCGGGGGAAAAAAAATTCATATTTACATAGTGTATGATACAGTTTAATATTACATCAACTCTATCCGAGGCTTATCTAACCATATCATATTAGAGATAGCATTTTTGAAGCATCTCTTTATTGGGACACACACAAATTCTTAAATATCAGTCGGGAGAATAATCTCTTTATTGGGACATGCACAAATTCTTAAATATCAGTCGTGCTTCCGTCTAAGACGGCAACCAATCCTCCCCTACAATGTGAGTCTATGGATAAAAGTCATAATCACGCACAAGAGCTATGTGCATATATATATATATATATATATATAAAGTGACCTTTGCACTATAGAATGGGCACGAAGGGTACACACGGTATTGGACGGTCACCAATATTTATTCTTGTGATGAAAGTTACTTGCAGCGCACTCTCCTTCTATGAATCTACCATGGAAAATATGGAATTTGGTTTGCAAACTAAAGAATTGACCGACCAGAGGCATTTAGCTCTATTGGAAACTAAAAGAATTGGCAGACCAGAGGCATTTAGCTCCATTGGAAACTAAAAGAATTGGAAGATTTTCATGTTGTTATCTAATATGCTATAAGTTTAAATTTATAAGCATTTCAATATTTTACTTTTTGACTTTTCTGATTACTGCATTTTGACCTTCTATCAATCAGGAATTATTAATTCTCGAATGTAATTGAATAGAATGATATGTAGGATAACGTTGTTACTCTTTGACCTTAAAAATAGATTATTACAAGTTATTAACATCGATTAGCATGTGGTTCGTTTTGGGGTTTCTTACTACTTGGTGTTACTGAGAGAGTGCTTTCTGTATGCCCCTCAATTTACCAAATGATGTGTTAATGTTTCTCTGTTTTACATTTTTTTTTATTGTTAAATCATTTTGTGGTAACAAATTAGGTTATGTTGATACAAGCAAAGAAAAATCACCATTTGTCAATAGTAGGGGTTACCCTCGATAAGAAGTCCTTGTTATCCCCATTTTGTGGGATAAATAACTAAGGAAATTATGTCTCGAGGCTCTCAGGTTGTAGATATGGAGTGCTGAGACACTATATGACTAGCAATATCCATTTGCACAGATGGAGACCCTTCTCACCATTACATAGGCCATAGATTTTCTGATGGCATCCACCACACTAGCTAGCTTCCAAGAGGCAATGGACCTTGCTCCATGAGGTACAAGTCAGGTATTATGGTGAGTGTCATTTCAATATTTGAGGCATTTGAGTATGTTGTATCTTAGACTACTTTAGATTTCACGACATATGCTTGGACATTATGTTTTTTTCCCTGTTTCACCTTGGTGGTTGACATGGTGCCCTAGTAAGTGGTCTTCCTTGGGAATGGGTTTTCTACTAGGAAATCCCTTGAAGATCCACCATACCATTCCTGGCCATACTTACCACTTTTCATCACTTAAACCCCCCATTTCCTTATCTCTTGGGATTTTAGGGTGTATTGACCCAATAAGGGGTTGTCCCTCATTCTATGGGAAGAAGGGGCTGAAGGCCCAGAGAGATTGTTGTTGGGTAAAAGATAAAAGCTTATATATAAACCTTCTAGATGATTCCCCCATGGATCCCCCAAGAAAGAAATGAAACGCTTGTTCGTAAGAAAAGGGGGACCCACAAGAATAAAATGATAGAATGCTTAGGGGGTTAGTTGAAGGATATGAGGTCTCATCATGAGCCGAACTATCATGATCATGGGTATCTAGCGATAGGACATTACCATCATATGGCCACCAAGCCAGGGTAGTGGCTCTTAGTTGCACAACTAAGATAAACGCAAGGTATTTGTGAGTGACAATGCCGTTATCTGGACACCACATCAGGACAGTGGCCTTCAACTCATCCTTAAACACATGAAGGAAACAAAGATTGGAAAAATGATGGGCTTGAAAAAATTGCATTGCAAACGAAGGTGCGAAACACCCTCTACAAAGACACCCATGAATGAGACACTACAACCCCTTGTATGTCATAAATCCCATGCCCATTGAGTTTTCGTCCTTAACCACTTCATCCACTTTACATGGCTTAGAGAGTAATCACTTGGGAAACACTCCTTGACCTAGGGAAGATTTTTCCAATAGGACACCTCGTCAACACTCCCATATCCAAGCTTGGAAAGTCACACAATGTCTTTGAACACTTACGTGTTTGACAGGGTAATCGTTGATGCACATGCTTATGTGGCTCATTTATTGATTTGATTTACTCATCATAATATTTTGACTTGAGATCCTTGGAGGGCATACTTATTTGTCTTTGCAGGACTTAGTTGGTGGATAGTTTTGGAGGAACAAGCCTAGCTTTGGCTTCCATGGGGCTTGAAGCCCACAGGTTGGATGTCAAGGGCTCACATGTTGGATGAGAGAGACATACCTTTGGAGGCCTAGCAGACATGGTGGATGATATGACCTAGCCATCACACGCCAAACATTTTTCGTAAGAGAGGAAAACATCACCTTTGGAGGCATGGCATCATCTTGGAGGGCTAGGGTTTGGTGATGAAGTTATTATTCATTGACACAAGGACATTTTTTAGGAGAATGAGGTTTTTACCATGAAGAAATGACCTAGCTGATTGACATGTGGCTTTGGGAAGCCTAACTACACTTCTCCAACACCAACGACTTGCTCCTAGTGTCAAAATGTCCCCTAAAGGGGGTGACATCCCCTCAAGTTAGGGTTTCTTTTTGTGTAAAATCAAATTTTAAGTGAATTTTTTAATATTATCTTTGTAAAGGGGCAAGATTAGGGTTTTTGACCCCTAGTCTTGTGGTTTACCCTAAAACTATGTGGACAAACTATCTTAGTGACATTTTGTATAAATAGAGATCATAAGATCTCATTTTAAATCATAACTCTCTCATTGTGAGAAGGATTGGACTGAAATTTTCGATGTCTTCAGCTAGTTCTCTCTCTTGTGCTTGTGTATGGCTATTTATTTGGTTATTGGTTAATGGAAGTGATGTGCTAGCCTTGGAAGGCTATTCTCTTTCTATTGTGGTGGTTTGTCTTAGCATTTTTCCTTGAATTGGTAAGTCTTTTTTACATTGTCCTATCATTTATTATTTAATTCAAGGTTATTTGCTAGAGCTAGGTGGGGAGTATAATGGCATACAACCCCACCTTAGTCTCTCTTATTTTATGATTACATTTTATTGGTTTAACAAGGGTTTCTAAGAGAAGTATAAGTGCATACAACCTCTTAGCCTAAACCCTAGCTAGAGATACTTTCTTTGGGAAGTAAGAGGTTTTACACCCCCAAGGAGGTAGTACCTCTAGGTATTTTTTTTATTGACTCCATTAACCCAATCATTTAAAGGCACTAGTCATTTACTTGTTGCATTGGAGAAACAAATTGTTTCCTTGGTAAACATGTTTTTTTCAAGTTTTAAAGTTGTCTCTTTGGGAAATTGTTCCTTGAGCCTTTGGCTCTCTTGCCTCATTGAGGCGTCTACTTTCAACCACAAATTCTTGCTTCTGTTACAAAAATAACATACAACCAATAGGGCTGCAGAAAATTAACCCTCTAACCCCTAATAACTCCTAAACTAACCCTAGGATTTAGCCCTAACTCTCTACTAACCCTAACACACTTATCTTGCTAGTTGGAAGTGGTTTTGAGTGGCTAATTTTTCCTCTATAAGGCTTGGTTTTCTACAACTGTAAGGATGATAAATATCACCGCAACAAGCTTTTGTTTCAACCTTACTTTTTGTGCTAGAGCATTTCTTAATTATTGTTGGGTTGAGCTAGGTTTCATTAGCTTGTCTCTTATTTATTTTATCCTATAATTAGAACTTATATTGCAGCCTTTGCTATCTTTATTGAGATAATATATATAATTTAATTTTTTTGCAATTAGGGACAACAAGCTTAACTTGTTTGTCCAACTAGCATATTACATTATATGCTTGGTTTTTCTTGTGTCTCAAGAAGGTACTCACACTTGGTGGGTCACCAAACTCATTTGGAAACCCTTGAACTTTCCCAAGACTCTTTTCCAATCTCTTCCTACCATTTATAATTGACCCCTAGGGACATCCATTCATACTTGTCATTTTCCATCTCATTTCCCCCTAGGGTCACCGGGATTCCCCCCTTGAGTTGACTACCTCACCTCTAAAGTGACGGGAACACTTACCTAAGGTGACAGTGGGTAGGTTCTCTCCTAGTTGTCACCAATTGGTGGTTGGGTCAAGATTTTCCTAACCTAGAACTTGTGCGATAATAGTCCCAATCAGACCTCTCACCATTTGGAATAGATAACCCATTCCTAGATTTGGTTTTACTGGTTGCAAATGGGTCCAAGATGAAGGAGAATGGTTGGAAGGTTAACCAAGTGAAGATGCATATGAAGACTATCTAAAATCATAAAATAAATCTAATCTACTCTAAACCTATCCTAGCATAGTCAAGAGTAGATTATCATAATCAAATGAGTAGTGAAAATGAAACTAACTCTACCAATAGCTTCACTCAGATAGTCGTAATGAAGAAATAAAGTTAGATAACATATGCACATGAATATATAACCAAATAGTCTAAGTAATTATATCACATACATCGACAACTCATATGCTTTGGACATAAAACATGAGAAAGAATAACAAAATTAATTGCATCTAAAAAGTCTATAAGCAAACATGTTCTTATATCCCCATGTGAACAACAAGAATTTTGTTGGAAGTAGTTCACATCAAACAAAAATGCACATAAGTTGTTCTCTCTATCAAAAACTGGCCCTGAGCACTTCTCAATATTAACAGTTTCATGAGTAGTACATCAAAGATCTGAGGAAGGCTATTCAATTTTAGTTAATACCGTATTCCCAAAAATAGTTCAGAAAATGAACAATATTTGAAGAGAGAAAAAAAATAATATTTTTTTAGATACAATCCCCATATTTATTAGAGTTCAACATTACTCTTAGCCTTCCACCTTCCCCCATGAAATTTCATTTACAAAATTTTGTCCTTATCCCCTTCATAATGATGAAAAAACAAAGACATTAGTTACATTTCAAAAAAAAATTCTAGCGCTAGTTAGCCATCATAGATTTCGGCTACAGTGCATCTCATCCACCATAATGATTGGTTTGGGAATTAGGAGCTCTGATCATTATAGGGTTCAAACTCCTTTAGTCATTTGAGTTTGATTTCCTTCGCTGCTCCCCGTTGTTGCGACAATTGTTGTTATTTTTATTGCCCTGTCTTCTTTGGTTGTAGATTTCATTGCAAGGATGTTGAGTAAGTCTACCTTCCCTCGACATTGGTATCTAAAAAAGGCTTTGCACAGAGGAGAGAAACCAATATTGTAGACCCGTGCTAACATTGTTGGAGGAAAATTTGGATACTCATAACTTTGTCATATGATCTATGATTGAAGTATCATCTTTTGCATTGCGAAGAACACAGAGAGGCACTTCTAGTGAGCCAAATCACTATTTCAGTTAACTATTCCATAGGTGAAATGGTTGATAAGGTTGGTTTGGGTGAGAAACCCTTTGTTATTCATTTTGGCACTTCCCAGCATCAAATTTCAATTCTATGAGTTGCATTGGAATCACAATGGAAAACAACATACAATTGGTCTATTTTGGTGATGGAATTTACTTTGACAAATGCCAAAAAATTTCGCTCAAGGCATTTTTTGATGAAAGTTCGTGTCCCATTTCACTACTTCTTTGCCCAAATTTCGTTCCATCATTTTCTATGTCATCTTTGGTATATAAGATCTTATTTCATCCATTGGAGTGGAGGTAATGTGTCGATAGTAGAAAAATATAGACCCACAAAAAAGTCAACTAACAGTTGGAGCGCTTAGTACTGTTTAGGAGATGGGAGGATCGATTTTCTTGTAATATGTGTTTAAAAACTAGTGCAATACCTACATATGCTACATATAAACCATTTGATGATAGATGACACTTTCATGACCATGGTTATCCATAAAATAAAAAAGCGCAAAGTGAACAAGCTGATATGGTACGCAAATGCAAGCTACTGTAAACATAGACAAATTTAAGCCAATCTTTTTGTCAAACAAGAATAAAAAAAGTCAAATGAAAATAAGAAATCTTTGATGAAAATAAAATTAAACTAAAGCATGCCATCACAAACTGCAAACTAAACTAATAATAATTGGTGGATTTTATTGAAGAAACCAAGACAAACCAAAATCTATTCTATACACAAAAAATGAAGCAAACACCTAAACTATGATAGCAGAAGGGAAGTAAAAGAAATACGCTAATCATATTCCTACTCTACCCTACACTGGCTGAAAGAAGGTTAAAATAAAAAATAATTCTAGTGTAGCCAATCATGTAACTCCAAACCTACAACCACATGTTCATTAGAAGTCAACTGCAAAAACTGGAGCAATGAGGGATAAAAGATGAAAAGAATTGAATCAAGAAAATATCCACCCAACATGTTAAATTTCATAGTCTTATGATTCATGGGAAACGTAGACATGTAGGATTCCTCCAACCAAGAATCAATTCCATCATAAAATTTTCAATGATTATCGTAGGACTGTTGGAAGGAAATTGAAAATGAGTGAAATACCTTATGAGACTCATAAATGGAATTTTCGTGCAATATACCTTGTGAGAGAGTCTTGTTTTAGTTAGCATCATTGATTTCAAGGGTCAGAGCAAGACAATAAGGTCCTGACATAATAATCAGTTGAAACTGAGGTGCCTCATTATCTAGGAAAATCCCTTGGGTCCACATTTTACATACCCCACATGTTGAGAGGAAAGGTGATATCTAATTGTTCGAGGGAAAATTTGAATCCACTATTTACATCTTCCTTAAAGCAAGTTTCCACTCATTTACAACTCGTTTTTCCATCATTGTGGAGGCTATTACATTTATAACTAAGGGAAAACCTTTACACTCGTCTGCGACTACTCTCGCAATATGCTCTATCTTCTCCGGAACATGGTCGTATTTGAAAGATACTTTGGAAAATAAATCACAAGCCTCCTCTCTTGGCAGTGGTTGTATTTGCAAGGGCTTGTCTACATTCATTTATGGAATCATACCTCTATTTCGAGTAGAGAATGCAATTTTTCTTTCTCTGTTCTCGATATATTCCATGCCCAATTTTTTAGATTGAGTGTGCTCCACATGCCGTCTAAAATCATAAATAATTTCTTCATACTGAGATGTGTAGAAAACTTCATCTTTCTCATATCAACATCATTATAAGATCAAATAGCAAGGTCTAAATTGATTGTAGAATCCATATGAATCTGCAGCTTCGGAATGGGAAATTATGCAACTACACCCCAAATCACAAGATCAAATAAATCCCTCACCTTGTAGGTGTTGTAGCATTGTTTGAGCAATGCTGATTTTCCAACCCCACTCATCCCGTATAAAAAAAATATCGGATCGTTGGTAGCTTCTGTAAGCCACTTCTCGAGTTGTATCTCTAAAGATTTAATTTCCAATCCTATCATGCCGGTGTCTGGTTCATCTTGAAGAAATAGATTTTCCTGTTGTGGTGTCGCAGACACAATCTATTGAGCATTGAAAAACACAAAGAAGTTGGTTTGACGTGTTCATTGTGGAGCCTGATTATCTTCCTGATTCATAGGTGTTTGTTTTCAACCATGTTTATACCCCATGAAGACTATACATCCCTCCACGCGGGTGGGGGGGGGGGGGGGGTGCAGGGGGGGCTTTCCCCCCATGTGGGGTCCCGGGGAAAGAGGCCCCCCAAAGGAAAAATTTCCTTGTAAATGTATATTGTAATTTCACAATAAATATAGATCATTTATTATAAGGTCGTAGATCTGACTGTAGAAGTTATGTTAGGTTTTTTTGCCCTAGAAGGAAACCCTCTTTTATGAGGGAATTGTATTGCAATTGTGTATCATTACAAATATTGTATTCAAAGAAAGGATATTGTGAGAGAAAGAAGAGGAAGTTACAACATGTGTTTTGTAGGTTGTATCCCTTCATTTTGTTAGATAATAAAAAGGAAGGACCTGGCAATTTGTCTGGTGGATGTAGCCCACACTGGGTGAACCACCTATATCTGTGTCTCTATTGTATTGTGTATCTTCTGTGTTTTATTTCCGCATTTGTTTTATTTTGTTGTTCCATGATGCTGTTATTCTAACAATTGGTATCAAAGTGAAAGGTAACTCACATGAAAGTAGGGTTCCTGGTTCGAGTGGGAGCAATGGCAGAAAATGGAAAGTTTAGGGTCGATAAATTTAATGGCCAAAACTACCAGTTATGGAGGATGCAGATGCAAGTTTATTTATATCAAAAGGATATATTCCTACCATTGGTAGGAATAGAAAATAAGTCGATGACCATAAAGGAAGATGGAAGGTTCTTAACAGAAAGGCAGTGGGAACAATACGACTGTGCCTGGTAGCATTGATAACTTTCAATACTTCAAAAGAAAAGACAATGAAGGAGCTGATGGATGCATTGGATAAACTATATGAAAAAACCTTGGCATCTAATAAGGTATTTATAATGAAGAGATTATTTAATATTAATATATCAGAAGGTGGGTCTATTGCAGATCATTAAAATGAATTTAATACGGTTACTAATCAACTAAGTTCTGTAAAAGTGGACTTTGATGATGATGTTAGGGGGCTTCTAATATTGTGTTCATTGCTAGAAAACTGTCCAGTGGTTTGGTCATGGCTGTAATTAAATTTTTCTCTGGTTCAAAGACTCTAAAATTTTATGATGTTGTTGGTGTTATCCTTAGCAAGGAAATGCGACATAAAAGCATAGGTGAGACATCAGGTAATGCGTTAAACATGGAGAATAGGGGAAGACAAAAGGATAAAGGAAAGGGATCAGGGAACCATGGGAATTCTAGGAAGGGCAGATCCAAATCTAGGATGGTAAAGATAGAGTGCTATAATTTTGGGAAGAAAGGACATATGAAGAAAGAATGCAGAGCTCCAAAGAAACAAAGAGATGGAGAACATGAGAAAAATCAGGAAGCAAATGTAACAGGTGGTGTTACAAGATGCTTTGATTCTTTTTGTAGATAATACTTATGAGTCTTGGGTAGTATATTTAGGGGATTCATTTCATGCCACACCCCATAGGAAACATTTTATAGATTATGTTCAAGGTGATTTTGGACAAGTTCATTTGGGTGATGATGCACCATGAAAAATTGTTGGAATGGGAAAGGTAAAAATAAAGCAAAGGAATGGAAACCAATGGTTGTTAAAAGAGGTAAGACATGTTCTAGATCTAAGTAAAAATATGATTTCAACAGGGAAGTTGGAAAGTGAAGGTTGTATATCCATATTTATAGATAAGGTGTGGAAGGTCACTAAAGGATCACCGGTGATAGCAAAAGGAGAGAAGCTGGGTAGATTGTATTTATGTACTGGTAATACTGACACTTCTATCTCTTTAGCTTCTACATGAGTGGATACAACCCATGGAATTATAGGATTAGACACATGAGTGAGAAGGGGATGCATATACTTCAAAAACTAAATTTGTTGCCATATCTTAAACAAATTGAATTGGATTTCTGTGAGCACTATGTTTATGGAAAACAAAAGAGTCATATTTCTCAGAGTTGGAAAAGAAAAGAAGAGTGAAAGGTTAGAGCTTGTGCATACAGATGTATGGGGAGAAACTCACGTATCATCTCTTGGTGGCTCTCATTATTATGTTACTTTGATTGATGATGCAACTAGAAAAACTTAGGTTTATTGCATTCGATAAAAATCTCATGTTTTTGATACTTTTAAGAAATGGAAAGATTTGGTTGAGAATGAGACAGGAAAAAGGTTGAAGTCTCTCAGATAAGAAAATGGAGGTGAATATTACAACAAGGATTTTGATGACCATGGGATTTGCAGAGAGAAAATAGTTCTAGGAACACCACAAGAAAATGGTGTGTCGCAAAGGATGAACATGACAATCATGGATCGTGCAAGGAGTATGGGATTGCATGTTGGGTTGCCCTTACAGTTTTGGGAAGATGTTGTAAATATTGTTGTTTACTTGATAAACATAGGACACTCAAGCTCTTTGGATGGTGGAATTATAGAGGAGGCATGGACAGGTAAAAAGATAAACTATTCCTTTTTTGAAGACTTTCAATTGTGAAGCATTTGTCCATATTGATAAAGAAAATAGAACAAAGCTTGAGGCAAAATCCAAGAAGTGTACCTTTATTGGATACAATGTTAATGTTTTTGGTTATCGCTTATGGGATTTTGACAATAACAAAATCATTAGGAGTAGAGATGTCATATTCAACGAGAAGGTCATGTACAAAGATCAGTTGCAGGGAAAGAAACAGGAAAAAGAAAAACCAAAATACATAGTGGTTGATGAGATCACTGAAAAATAAATTCCAAAGGTACCAAAAAATAAAAATGTACAACAACATGAGAAACAGGTACCTCAAACTCATACAAGTGTTGTTAGAATCTCTACCAGTTTAAGTAGACTCCTTGAACGATACTCTCCTTCATTGTATTATTTATTGTTGACTGATTATGGTGAACCAAAATGTTATGAAGAGGCAATGCATGTAGACACTAAAAAGAAGTGGGATCAAGGCATGAAAGAAGAAATGGATTCCTTGGTAAATAACCAGACTTGGGACTTGGTTCATTTTCCTATAGGAAAAAGAGCATTGTATAATAAATGGGTTTACAAGTTGAAGGAAGAGGATGGAGGAAAAAAACGGTACAAGGATAGACTTGTTGTAAAGGGGTTTGCACAAAATAAAGGTATAGATTTGGATGAAATATTTTCTCCTGTTGTTAAGATGACTTCAATTAGGACTATTTTAAGTCTTGTGGCAGTAGAAGATTTTCATCTTGAACAATTAAATGTAAAAACAATGTTTCTCCATGGGGATTTGGATGAAGAGATTTATATGCAACAACCATAGGGGTATGAGGTCAAAGGGAAAGAAAATTTGGTATGCAGGTTGAAGAAGAGTTTGTATGGCCTAAAGAAATCTTCAAGGCAATGGCATTTGATGTTTGATAGGTTTATGATAGAACATGGTTATAGTAGATGTCATTCTGATCACTGTGTTTATTTTAAAAGGATAGAAAATGGAAGCTATATTATCTTGATATTGTATGTAGATGACTTGCTTGTTGCAGAGTCTAATATGCAGGATATAAATGTGCTCAAGAAGAAATTAACTAATTCATTTGCGATGAAGGATTTGGGTGCTGCAAAGAAAATCCTTGGTATGAGAATAACAGGAGACATGAAAAATCACAAATTGACATTGTCTCAAGGTGAGTACATATAGAAGGTGTTTGAGAGGTTTAAAATGAAGAGTGCAAAACCAGTTAGTAAAACTTTGGCCATCCATTTCAAATTAACCAAGGAAATGTGTCCCCAGACACATGAGGAGATACAATACATGTCTAGGGTACCTTATTCATCAGCAGTTGGCAGCTTGATGTATGTGATGGTTTGCACAAGACCATATATTGCACATGTAGTGGGATTTGTGAGTAGGTATAAGAAAAATCTAGGTAAAGAATATTGGGAGGAAATAAAGTGGATTCTTAGGTATTTGAGAGGTACTTCTACTCATGCATTATGTTTTGGAGGTTCAGACATTATTTTACATGGATATGTTGATTCAAATATGGTAGGTGATCAATATAGTAGGAGGAGCACCACATGGTATGTTTTTACTGTAGGTGGAACAAAAATAAGTTGGATTTCAAAAAAAAAAAAAGGTTGTTTCACTTTCAACATCAAAAGTAGAGTATGTTGTTGCTACAGAGGCTAGTAAAGAAGTGATTTGGTTATAGAGGTTTATAGAGGAATTGGGAAAGAAGTAGGAGAATAAGAAGTTGTATCGTGATAGTGAGATTTCCATTCATCTTGCAAAGAAATCAACCTTCCATTCAAAGAATAGGAATATACATATCAGGTACCATTCGATACAATCCATCTTGGAAGATGGACATTTGAAGTTGGAAAATATACATACTAGCTAAAATCCTGCAGACATGTTAACAAAGGGAGTAACCAGGGAGAAACTAAGTTCCTGCTCAGTTTCAGTTGGTCTTCAAGCATGAAGGTGAAGATGAGAAATTTTTCAGGTCCAAGAAGGATCATAGTCCAACAGATACAACAACAGTGGAGTTGTTGTGATCAATCTCCAAGTGGGAGATTGTTGGTTATGGAGCCTGATTATCTTCCTGATTCAAAGGTGTTTGTTTTCAGCCATGTTTATAACCCATAAAGACTGTACAACCCTCCATGTGGGGGGATTGCAGGGGGGGGAAGTGGGCCCCTAACAGGGTTTCGAGGGAAACTTCCCCGATGGAGGTTCGAGGGCGAAGCTACCGAAGGAAAATTTTCCTTGTAAATGTATATTGTAATTTCATACTAATTTTGGACCATTCATTATAAGGTCTCAGATCTAATGGTAGAAGTTATGTTAGGATTTTTTTCCCTAGAAGGAAACCCTCTTTTATGAGAGATGATACTATGAGGGAAAAAAGAGGAAGTTACAGTGTATGTGTTGTAGGTTGTATCCCTTCATTTTGTTGGATAATAAAAAGGAAGGACTTGACAATTTCTTTGGTGGACATAGCCCACACTGGGTGAACCACGCATACGCATGTCTCTATTGTATTGTGTATATTCTTTGTTTTATTTCCGCATTTGTTTTATTTTATTGTTCTGCAATCCTGGTTTTATAACATGGAGATTCTGAAAGAGCTCATCAAAAGTTTTCTTCCACTTTCGGATTTCTCTAGATATTTTAGGATTGCAAAGGAGGCAGTCAATAAACCACTTCCACCTTTGAGAGTGATCAATAAACTCTCTTTCTCTTGAAACAACACCTTGCATCCTAAGCACACAATTTTCCAACGACTTAGGGGACATCTTTTTCCAATCTTTAAATTGATCACTGATATCGAGTAAGAGGCTCTTCATACAATTTAAGTGCTCTTCCAAAAGCTGACGGTTCTCATCGAGGGGAATAACATTATCTATTTGTTGGATGAGTAGAGTAATAGTGCTACTTAGAGTCTTGGATGCGTCTCTAGTGATTATAGCCAACATTGTCATTTTTTAAGAATCAAATATAAATACAAACAAAGAGAGATTTGATATTTAAATATAATATAAAATATTTTATTAAAAAATAAAAATGAAATGTATTTTTTAAAGGCTATAAATTAGTAGTGAGGATAATCATCAATAATGATAATTTGGTAAAATACAATATTTGTGAAAATTATTATAATATAATTTTAAATATTTTAACAATAATCATTTTATTTTTTTATAATTAAATATAAGTTGTTAAATTTCAATTTTATAATAATAATAATAATTCATTTTTAAGGTCACGACCAAGCCAGACATCAAATTGGTGTATGAGACCCCCTTGTTTGTATGAGAATATAATTAATTTAAATTTATTTTAAATAATTATAGAATTTGTGAGACAAGTTTGCGACCTTGAACGAGGTATGTGTACAATTTTAATAAATAATAGTATGGCGTAATATTTAATTATATGTCAAACGATGGAAAAAACATATTTCTTTTCACGATGAAAAAAAAATTAAATATAATTGAAGATATTTCTTTATAAGTATGTGTTTTAACCTTCAAATGTAAACTGTGTAAAATTTATATACCTTATAAATAGTAAATAAGTGAAATGATTTTCGAATAAATTAAAATAAGTCATTCCTAATATAAAAACTTCATAAATAATGTGAATACTTTTTTTAGTTGATTCAAAGTTTTTTTCCTTATAATTAAGATATTAGTTAGTGCATTGCAATTAATAAAAGGAATATTGAGCACTTGGGCGGGTAATCATAAATAGATATTTTTAAATGAAATCCAAAATAACAATTGTTACTTATTTTCTCTTCTTTTCAATATGAGAACTGCACCACCTATTCCAAAAACGCATCCTCTCAGGGGGAGACCCCCCAAAGTCATCCTAGAGAGCCTTTACGAATATATGGAATCATTAAAAAAAAAGAGAGAAGAAAGAGATGTCAAACTCCAAATAGAGCTAGAGACAATGCTTGATAAAAAAATTAGACCCTTCGATGATATGATTAAAATTATACAAGATAGTTTGGTAGGGTTCAAGAGTCAATTGTAGACAATGGAGGATAGAATTCAAGAAATGGAAAAACAAAAACATTCAACC
>JZKD02S0100137.1:450816-462468 GCA_000966675.3 Picea glauca
AGCATGGTTGACTAGTGATGACCAAGTAGACCATGGTTGACTAGGTTGAATATGGTTGACCTCAACCTTCCTCTCCGTGTTATCGACTCTGTTCACATAAACCATTGAGATTGATGGAGTACTGGGTAGGGGAAGGGATAGTTGAATGGGGTCTAGCTCCTATTGTAAAGTCTCCACCTTAGCTAGGACGCAATTCCTTTATGTTCAAAGCCAAAAATAAGGCTTTGAAGGAGGTCCAACCAAGAAAACTATTGACCATATCTAGGGCACTTAGAGCCTTTAAATGTGAGAGGAGTAGGGGGTGCCCTCAAGAGACAATCCCTCAGAAGAATCTTCTTACCATGTAATCCTTATATTATTCTTTTGCAGAAAACAATGGACGTCGGGGCCAAGGCAATCGAATGTTTTTCGCCTCTCTTTCCAAATTGGAGTTTTAGCACACTAGATGTTGTTTGTATGTTCGGGGGGTTGTTAATAGCTTGGAATTATTCCTTTATAGTTTTAAACACAAGTTTCATTGACTCAAGTATCACGCTGGAAGGGGAAGATAAAGAGTTGGGACAAGTATTGAAAATACTTAATCAACATGGACCATATGTGGGTTGAAAGACTTATTGGGACTCATTGATTGGTCAAGGGGTTTTGATGGAGAATAACCTTATTCTCGTTGGTGACTTGAATTTGACAATATCCCCAAGAGATATTTGGGGGCATTCAACAAGGCAAGATTCACTGGCACATTATTTCTTTCATGTGTTTGAAGACTCTAAGCTTGTTGACATATAACTTGTTCCAGTGGCTTTGAATTGGAGGAATGGATGAAGTGGTGCATCAGGGGTTTCCAAGCGTTTAGATATATTTTTGTTGGCATAACATCTGGTGGAGGAAATTGAATGATATAGGTCTTGGATAAGAGTGGGTGGCTCTTTGAACCATTTTACAATACTTATTCAACTAGAAAAAGAAGATGAGAAACCCCCCAACCCCTTTAAATTTAATCATGCTTGGATAGAAGAGGAGGATTTTTGGAGGCTTGATTATGATAACTGGAAACCTTTTAACACTTTAAAATAGGTGAAACTGCAATGTATCAATTTGTTGCAAATTTGAAGCATGTTAAGAAGTTGGTTGCAAAATGGGACAAAAAGAAAAAGGTTGATTGTCAGGATGATTTGTTGAAGGTCGAGGAGAATAGAGCTAGGGTTTTCTCTTAAAATCCGGTGGGGGTACTTACCCCCGAAGAACAGGAAGAGATCAAATCTCTGGAAGAACATAAATGTTATCTCTTGGCCATTCAAGAAGCCACATGGAGGATCAAAAGTTGGACCATTTGGCTCGAGAAAGGGGACAGTAATACAAATATTTTTCACAATTTTGCTGCCCATAGGAAAGGGTTCAATACCATTTGGGAATTGGATTGTCTAGATGGTAATACAATTAGGTATTTAAAATAAATATCAGCTACTATATGGCTCACCTCAAAACATTTTCAGAGAACAAACAAAGAATCACATAGTTTAGTAGATGAGAGTGATCTGACTGTTCCCTAGGTTTTTTTTTTTTTATAATCAATAAATGAATAACAAAATGACACTCCCATTACAAAGGATGATATGAGGAAGTAATAGTAGATTTCAAAAATTCAAAGAGTCCAGGTCCAAATGGGTGGACAATGGAGTTTTATGTTGGTTTTTATGATCTTTTAGAGGAAGAGATCCTTAGGGTAGTGGAGGAATCAAGGATTTATGGCAGAGTTTTAGGGACTATCAATGCAACCTTTATTTCTTTGATTCCTAAGAGGTCGGACCCAAGCTCCTTTAATGACCTCAAAACTATTTCTCTCTGTAACCTAATTTACAAAATAATAGCTAAAATAATTGCTAGCAAAATCAAAGGGGTCTTGTCGACTTTTATATTGGAGGAACAATTTGGTTTTCTCTTTAACATGTAGATATTGGATTTAGTTGGCTCAACATAGGAGGGTTTTCAGTGCATTAGGTTGAAAAATATACTAGCAACATTTATGAATCTTGGTTAAAAACCTACAGTAAATTCAATTGGAGTTTTCTTAGGCTAGTCTTGCTCCATGAAATAGGCTTGAGGTTAGAGGTAGTCAATTGGATCTTGGATTGTGTGTCATCGAATTCATTCATGGTACTCATAAATGGAACTCCTTTGGGGATTTTTAAATCCTCAAGGGGCTTGAGACAAGGCTTCTCTTTTTCCCCTTTTCTGTTTCTTCTTATAGCTGAGAGTTTGAGTAGGTTAATTAAATTTACAAGACTTAAAGGTTCAGTCAAGGGCATCATGGTAGCAGAGGAAAAAAATCTAACACATATGTTATTTTGTAATGGGGTTATTTTATTTCGGGATGGAATAGTAAGGGAATGGAGGTATTATAAGAACATTTTAGAGAATTGTTTTTATGGCGATTGGGATGGAAATAAATGATAGAAAAACTCTAATCCTTTGTAATGAATTATTCCCTAAAGTGGAAGAACATATCCTTCATCAATACTCCTTTCATTTTGAGCCTTTAGATAATGGTTTGAAGTATTTGGGATATCATTTGAAACCAAAGGATTATATAGTGCCATACTTAATGTGGCCTTTTAGAAAAATTGATGCTAGGATTACCTGTTGGTGTTATAGGTGGCTTACTATTGGTGGAAGGATAGTTTTTCTAAAGGTTGTTCCTGAGATAATTCCTATCTAATAGCTCTCCTTAGCATATCACAAATAGCATATTAGAAAATATAAGAAGGAGATTCTTTAGTTTTCTATGGATAGGTAAAAATAAGAAGGTGAGTATTCCACTTGTTAGTTGGAAATTTTTTGCAAAACCAAAAAAAGGGGGAGAGTGAGGTTTAAAGAAGATCCACTTGTTCAGTTAGGCACTAGCAACCAAGAGTTTGTGGAGACTTTAATTCAACGAAGGACTATAGGGAAAGATTATGAAACACAAATATCTCAAGGATTATACAGTGGAGTAGTGGATCAAGGTATGACCAAAATCTATCAAAGTAGTTTCTAACATCTAGAAAGGGTTGGTTTGAGCCTTCCCGGTGCTAGGTCAATGGGTGCCTTGCAGTGTTGGTAGACATGATTGGGTCAGACTAGGGGAAGTTCGATGGGTTGGTGCTGTTGTAACCTTTGAGATGTTTCTGGCTAGTAAACTATGCCAAGGCATCCATGTCAAGATTAATCAAATTGGATTATGAGTTTTCTTTTTAATTTGTCTTAAAACATAGAAATTTTTAAGATTGAACTATTTCACTTTGAATAATGACCTCTGATGTTTAACAAATGAAATGATTGGATATTGAAAGGCATGATCCCAATATTTTAAATGATTTTATAATTTTAAAGGAATGGAAAGAAGAATGTAGGATTGCATAACTAAAAGTAAAACAAGGTATTCTTAAATGAATAATTCTTGTTTTTATTTCAATATAAGAATTGATAAACAAAAGTGTATATGAGTTAATAAATAATACATGAACATAAATAAATATTTTACAATTCAAAATGACCAATGAATAAGATACATGTCACAATAAGACTCACAATACCATTGATGAAATCTGTAATCTTTAATAATTGTCCTTCTTAATTTGTAACAATGGTGGTTGTACCAAATTGTTACCTTTATAACATCATATGCATACTTTAAAGAAAATGTATACTTAAAAAAAAATGTTATGGAACATTGGAACTCATGAAAACTGGAAATACACATACTAAACCAACTGAAATCATGAATCTCTCAAGATATCAGAATAAAAGATATTTTCATTAAAATCTTTAGTCTTTCTTCCACCAGGAAAAAACCCCCTATTTACATCGAGTCTTTGTTATTTTATACAAATTGTGACCATATAAGAAATTGGTTATTTTGAGATATTTTATAGTTCTCCAAAATATAAAATAATCTTTGACTTTACAAAAATAGAGGCTTGAGCTTTCCCTTGAGTTTTCTGTGATTGTTTTGTTGATTCATTGTTGTAATGTTGCTTCTAGCTAGCGATTTCTTTCAAAAATGGTGCAACTAGATTCCAACTTTTAAATTATCTCGAAATTTCTCTCTCTATCCTTTAGTTACTTCATTCTCATAATCTCCATTGAATGGATTTTTCTAATTCATTCAATAATGGTCAGGATTTTTCAGTCTTCGAAACCTCACCAATTAACATATTTGTTAACCAATCATCGACCATTGACTAAATATTCTTTTTACTTTTTATTTTTTTCTAGTTCAATTGCCAGACTTTATTTGATGGAAAATCAAAGGTTTGTTAACCGGGCCACCAGCCACCGAAGAAATGAACTCTCGAACCCAAATTATTTAACTCATTCGGATTGTCAACTCACGAACTTAATTTTGTGAACAATTCTGCTAACCGACCGCTGAATCACCTTCTTTGTTTTGTAACTGGCCACTGGGACACCAAAAAATTCTCTGCTTTATAATCAACCACCATGCCACCAAGACACCATAACCTTCTTTTCTCTATAACCGACCACTGGGTCACTGTAACCTTCTATTCTCTATAACCGACCACCAAGCCACCATCTCACCGGAATCAATAAATACTTATTCCTTGTGAAAGATTTAAAGGTTGGTTCGGTTGAATTGGATCCCTCTAAAGATAGTGATTCCGCTAGATTTATCCCCTTTTCATACAATATCATATTTCCACATCAAATCCATGCCACTACTACCTTGGCACCACATATGTCAAATCCATGTTGCGTCAACACCTTTGAAATATTTGTTTATGGTTGTTTTAGGGGAAGGAGGGAGGGGAGCAGGCCCCATGTTTATTTAATATTAACTGTTGATTCATTTTCAATATTGCACCTGATCAAATATGCATTTATTCAAATCGAAAATTTATTATAATATAATAAATGGATATACTATAAAGTTTTGTTAATTTTATTCAAAATTTCAAATAATTCAAACAACTAACTTAAACAATTAAAACATAATAAATTTAAATTTATCCTATTTATTAAAAATCACCTAATTAATATTAATTAATGCTACTAACTTTATTATTAAAATTAAAGAATTTTAATAAGTTTACAACATTAGGCTCTATCTGAGGATTGTGTTTCCCCACTAGACACAAAAGAACGAGACACAAAAGAACAATAGACTCCGTGCCTCTTATCATTGGGTATTGAGTCATTATTCTAATAAAATCTTATTCTAATAAAAATAAATTTTTAAAGAAAATGCATTCCTTTAAATAAATCAATAGAACCTTTTCTCTATATCCTGAAGATTAATCTATAATAGAAGTGAAAACACTACTAATAATTATGAAGGTTAACACACTAGTAGAATTTGACAGATAAATGACTACGTGACTAAAACATTTAGTCACGACATGAAAAAATGACTAAATTCTACCTTACAAATGACTAAATAGATGACTAATTTGATTGTCGAGAAAAAAAACACATATAAATAAATAGTCACACAAATAACAACGACTAAATAAATGACTAATTTGATTGTTGAGTAAACACAACTAAATAAATATTAGTCACACAATATAGTTTGAAAACTTTATATACACTATAGCTGTGAATGATTTAAAATATATTAATCAATGGTTATGAAAAATATATCATATTTTGTAATATTATAATATTGTTTTTATAATAGTTCCCTGCTATCATTTCACTCATTTCATGACATACTTTCACGACAAATGACAAATGTTGACAATTAATGTATTCAGACTACTCTTTGAAGTGGTGGGAGAATAGGGTACTGATCACATTCATAATTTGATGAGGGCGCATAAGGTGGGAGACTACAATGCTCTTCATAATTTGACGAGGGTACAGAGAAGGTGGGAGAATACAATGCACTTCAGGTAATTATATAGCTAGTCCATGGGTGCAGAGGGCATGGGTGCATTGGTAAATACGGGGCAGAGGGAGGTGTGTTTGGGGTTTTAGGTAATTATACAACTAGTCCATGGGTGCAGAGAGAGTGGGTGCAATGGTAAGTATTCGACGGGGCAGAGGGAGGTGCATTTGGGGTTTCCGACCTAACCAATATTGCGTAGAGGGAGTGGGTGCAGTGTTAAATATTCGACGGGGCAGAGGGAGGTGTATTTGGAGTTTTTGACCTGACCAATATTGGAGCCCATGAGCAGTATTGGAGCCAGTGAGGTCTGAATTGGAGCCAGAGCCAACCAGAGGAGAGGGGTTTTAGTTAATTGGACCATTGGAGCTTGGAGCCGACCAAAGGAGAGGGGTTTTAGTTAATTCGAGCATTGGAGGTTGTATAGGTATATAAGAAACCACCATGGAAAATAAAAATTCTATGGAGAGGACGTGGAGACTTCTCAAAAGACAAAGTAAGAATCTGAATTTGCAAGGGCCTTTTGCAGCGAAGTCACAGGTAAATAGATTTATGTTTGCAAACCCTAGATGTATGTTTTTATTTTCTATTTTTGTATTGGGATCTATTCCTTTCTGGATATTTACATTTGAAAACCATATATATTTATGTGGATTATGAATTTGGTTTGACACATTCGGTGTTACTATATCTTCCACATCTGTCAATTGAAAACTACCATCACTTTCCACCTCGTTGAAAATTGATCAACTTGTTTTCATGGGGTGGGTGATTCGTTGCTTGTGAGGATAAGTCTGATGGTTCCAATTTCTAGTTCTTAGGTGAGGTGAGGTGTTGTTTTGTGAGAGGTGAGGGGCTAAAGGATAAAGGAGAATGGTTTAAATTGGAAGTCCAAAGGTGAAATGCTTCTATTGAAAGGTGAATGGAAGGATTTTGGTTAATGGTGAAAGGCTCTCTCAAGTCGCTACCCTTGAGAGATCCTTTCACCATTATGTATGCCTTTGAAGGCCTCACCCTTTGTAGACAACACAAGCACTAGAAATCCTTGACATCCTGTCTTTTGTTTAATGTTGATACTCTTAAATTTCTAGCATATTTCTTGTACTTTCACCTTATTTATATTTTCTCTTAGTTAAAAATTCAATTTTTTGATAGACACTTAGTTCTTTCTCTCTCTTCTTTCAATATTGATTGGTTTGTTTCTTTTTCACTCCCACTTTTTGTGCCTACATTGCATGTATTTTTATATGGAGAGTAAGGAATAAGTTAATATTTGAGGGAGGGATGATCAATCCACTCCATGTCTTTCATAGGATTATGTATGTCTTTGAAGGCCTCACCCTTAGTAGCCAACATGAGTACTAGAAAGCCTTGACATCTTCTCTTTTGTTCAGTGTTGAGACTCTTAAATTTCTATCATGTTTCTTATACTTGCACATTATTTGTATCTTCTCTTAGTTAAACATTGAATTTTTTGATAGACACTTACTTCTTTCTCTCTCTTCTTTCAATATCGATTGGGGAGTTTCTTTTGCACTCTCACTTTTCATGTCTACATTGAATGTATTGTTTTAGTCTCATTGACCTACTTTTATGGTCATTCAGTGGACATTACTAAAATTATATTACCTTACCTTATCTTATAAAGACTCAAATTGACATCGATGATTCCAAAGAACTATTGCAACACATTTGAGCTTAATGTTTCTAAATGACTACTGCAACACTTTTAAGGAGAAGACACGTCACAAGCAATTTTCAGATGGTATTGTATGAATGTATCATTATATGATGTGTGGATTTACCTATTTAAATTTCAAATTGTATGATTGGATGATGCATTGTCTTCATTTGTTATTAGTCATAATTCATTATTAATAAAATTACAATTTTTTTTTTTTATGTTTTCTATACATATTATTTATAAGCGAGATAAAATAAATTCCCTATATTCTTTACCCTAATGTACTTTGAAATTTGATGAATCACTCTAGTGATTCTCAAAAATTGTGTCCCCATCTTCCTTTCCTTGAATCTTTATGAATATGAGAAACACATAAATAGGTTTGTAATGCATCATTGGAACTAAACAAATAGTTGTAACCCTCAAGAGCAATGAAATAAAGGCCTTAATGAGTATGTACTATGATTTCAAAAAATTTATAATTACATGAGACCAAAATTTTAGATGAAAGGATAAAATATGGACATAGGAAATTCCTTTGCCGGGAGAGACGTAATATCAGTAATCGCGCTACTTAGACTCTTCGATGCGGCTCCGGTGATAACAGACAGCATTGCTTCGAAGCAGAATAGAATTCGGCGTCTAACAGGGGTAGAGATATTATGACATAGGTTAACAATCAAATATAAATACAAACACATAGTTTAAATATAATATAAAATATTTTATTAAAAATTAAAAGTCAAATATTTTTTTCCAAGATTGTGAATTAGTAGTGAGGATAATTATTATTAAGGATAATCAGTCAATTAATATTAAAAATAATAAGTAATCAGTAGTAGTAAAAATAATCTAACAATAATATTAATTTTTTTTATTATAAATATAATATTTGAAAAAATATTAAAATATAATTATAAATATTTTAACAATAATTAAAATTATTTTTTTATATTTAAAATTTATTTATATATATAATTAAATAAAAGTGGTTAAATTAAAATTTTATAGAATTGATTAAGAATATATTTAACTTAGATATATTTTAAATAATTATAAAATTTGTTTAAATTGATTAACATATTATTTCATTTTAAAATATATATCTTTTTATTTAAAAATCATATAAATTTTTAATATTCATTTTAATATAAATATTTTTAATTGTAATAAAATGAAATTTTAAATTAAAATTGTTTAATTCTATAATTTTTTGGCTACCTTCCAACCCTAAAAAGCATTCCACTAATCATTCTTTATAATTTTAATACTAAAATTTATTTTTTTAATATAAATCATATTGAATACTATGATATTTCCATTTCTTTTTTTATATAATTTCTTGGCAATCTTCAAATTTGATCATTATAGAATTGGAATTTGAAAAACATTAAACTAATCATTCTTTACAATTTTGACACTAACTTTCACCTTTTTTTTTTCTAATATAAATCATATTGAATACTACCATATTTCCATTTTTTCTTTTTCTGTAATTTCTTGGCAAGCTTCCAACTTTATTATTATAGAATTGGAATTTGAAAAGCATTCCATTAGTCCAACCAAGTTAGTGAACCTACCATTTTTTCACCTATTTTTTTGGTCTCCATGTCCTCAATCAAATCAAATTAATATAAAGAATACTGTCATATTTAGTTTTCTCCTCTTGTGTAATTTCTTGGTAATCTTCCAACTATAGTATTATGAAATTGGAATTTGAAAAGCATTCTACTAATTATTCTTTACAATTTTAACATTAAAATTGATTTTTCTTTTTAAATATAAATCATATGGAATACTATCATATTTGGATTTCTCCTTTTGTGTAATTTCTTGGTAACCTCCCAACTCTATCATTATAAAATTGAAATTTGAAAAGCATGAACTATTAATCATTCTTTACAATTTTGACATTAAAATTCAATTTTTTTTTTTTTTTCAATATAAATCATATTGAATACTACTATATTTCCTTTTTTTTTTTTTAATTTCTTAATAACCTTCCAATTATATCATTATAGACTTGAAATTTGAAAAACATTCCACTACTCTAACCGAGTTAATGAATCTACTATTTTACCACCTATATTTTTTTTTGCATGGTTAAAAATTTTCATATTTACATAGCGTATGATACAGTATAATAGTACATCAACTCTATCCGAGGCTTATCTAAGCAGATCGTATTAGAGATAACATTTTTTCTCTTTATTGGGACACGCACAAATTCTTAAATATCAGTCGTGCTTCCGTCGTAATCACGCACAGGAGCTATATATATATATATAAAGTGACCTTTGCACTGTAGAATGGGCACGAAGGGGTACGCACGGTATTGGATGGTCACCAATATTTATTCTTGTGATGGAAGTTACTCGCAGCGCGCTCTCCTCCTGTGAATCTACCATGGAAAACCCTAAATCTCATTTCATTGAATTTCATTGGGCATAGACACTCGAATTACCCAAAATTTCATTTCATTGAATTTCATTGGGCATAGACACTCGAATTACCCAAAATTTCATTTCATTGGGCATAGGCACTCGATTTTTTTTTAGTACAATCAAAATCAAATTTGGCTTTAGAGTATATATATATATATATATATATATATATATATATATCGAATTTGGTTTGCAAACTAAAAGAATTGACCGACTAGAGGCATTTAGCTCCATTCGAAACTAAAAGAATTGGCAGACCAGAGGCATTTAGCTCCATTGGAAATTAAAAGAATTGGAAGATTTTCATAATGTTATCTAATATGCTATAAGTTTAAATTTATAAGCATTTCAATATTTTATTTTTTTATTTTCCTTATTACTGCATTTTGACTTTCTCTCAATCAGGAATTATTAATTCCTGAATGTAATTGAATAGAATGATGTGTTAATGTTTCTCTCTTTTACATTTGTTTTTACTGTTAAATCATTTTGTGGTAACAAATTAGGTTATGTTGACACAAGCAAAGCAAAATCACCTTTTGTCAATAGTAGGGGTTACCCTTGATAAGAAGTCCTTGTTATCCCCATTTTGTGGGATAAATAACTAAGGAAATTATGTCTCGAGGCTCTCAGGTTGCAAATATGGAGCGCTGAGACACTATATGACTAGCAATATCCATTTGCATAGATGGAGACCCTTCTCACCATTATAGAGGTCATAGATTTTCTGATGGCATCCACCACACCAGTTGGCTTCCGAGAGGCAATGGACCTTGCTCCATGAGGTACAAGTCAGGTATTATGGTGAGTTTCATTTCAATATTTGAGGCATTTGAGTATGTTGTATCTTAGACTACTTTAGATTTCATGACATATGCTTGGACATTATGTTTTTTTCCCTGTTTCACCTTGGTGGTTGACATTGTGCCCTAGTAAGTGGTCTTCCTCGGGAATGGGTTTGCTACTAGGAACTCCCTTGAAGATCTGTAATGATCCCAAGCCAAATTCAGGCTTGGAATCACTAACTACCACTGGTTTGTCGAAGTGCAGGTGTTTATTGAGTTATTAAGTGCATACAAGATTCATTCAACACATGAAGATCATCATACATTCAAGATATAGAAGCACACACAAAGATTTGACCCTTTTATTATAAGCAATGTAGGATCAATACAATAGATGACCGATCTGGCATAAACCTCAGATGGTCGTACAACAATAGATATGAGCTGCTACAAAATGCTCCTGTCAATACAAAAGAAGCCTCTAAAGGCTGGATAAGTAATGAATACCAGTACCAAGCATATCTGAATGTCAAACCCTCTAACTAGAGAGTGCCACACTCCAAGTGGGGATTGAAGCCCTCAATAATTCGACCCTGATGGAAGAATGCTCCAAATGAGCCCAAACTCGGTCAAGTAATAGATCAGGGCAGCGGGATCCTCCTCCTGAAGTTTCAAACCCAACATCCAATGCAAACCTCTCCAACTGCGGAATCTTCTAAGAGAGTTGCGCCCTCCTGAATAGCTCAATCAAACCCTCCTCAATGGTATGGTGCGCCCTTGTTGGAAATTCCCCAACAGTACGGCCCTGCTATCTTCTGAAGCTCTAGAAGGAGATATGCTGAGAGTAGAATGGTG
>JZKD02S0100137.1:465497-479520 GCA_000966675.3 Picea glauca
GTGGGCAGTGAGCGTGGGAGATTCCTGGGAGAGCTTTCTTCCTGGTGGTTGTGTATGTGCTATCTTCCCTGTAACCTCAGCCTGAGTCTAGATTCCTTGCCTTGGGGTGGAGCTCAGTCCCAGCTCGGGGGTGACCCACTGTTGAGCTGATGAACAGTGTGGTCTAAGGTTGGGAGGTTCGTGGAAGGCCTGCACTTGGTTGGTGAACTCTACAGCTGTTAAAAGATAAGTATATTGAATTATGCTTTAATCATGTTGAGAATGACTGTGCTGTTTATGTATCATGTTTTCCCCTGTGTAAATGAATTAATGTTGAATGCTATGGCTTGTTTAATTATAGCAGTACCCATATATTTTACTCTGAGTTTTAAGTGTGTTTAATTGTGTTAAATGCATTTTCTTATAAAACCCAGTATGAATTGTGTAAATTCCATGTACAGAACGGTAACTGAGAGGTTTGGAAACCTCGGTAGTGAAAGGCTACACTACAGGGCATTACCAAAAATTTGTAATGGTCGTAGTGACACCTAAAGGCTGTTTTTGAGATGTCCTCCTCCCTCATCTTGATTTGATGGTAGCTCGAATGAAGTTCAATTTTTTTGAAATAGATAGCTCCATGCAGCTCATCCAGCAACTCATCAATCCTGGGTATGGGGTACCTGTTTTTGATTGTCTTTTTATTCAAAGCTCAGAAGTCAATGCACATTCTCATCGTTCCATCCTTCTTCTTAACTAAGACTACTGAAGAAGCAAACATGCTTGAACTCGGCCTGATGTGTCCCATGTCTAGAATCTCTTTGGTGGCCTTCTCCATCTCGTCTTATACTTCTTAGGATGCTTATAGGGTGTGGTGATAACGGGTTTAGCCCCTGCTTCTAGCCCGATGATGTGCTCAAACCCCCTGTCTGGTGGCACACCTGGAGGAATTGGCTTGCCTTATGGTGACTGTCAAGGATTCTTTTAATCTCTGGTGTGTAGTGCACCTTTCCCTTCTCATCCACCCGTGTTGAGATCTTGCATTCTGCTGCGTATACGATTTCTTCCCTTCTGAAGATGGATTCCATCCTCTTGGCTGTGACCACTCTGGCAGAGTTACCTATCATGCCTCTGAGCACAACCTTTCATCCTCCTTCCTCTACAAAGGACATTTCCATGGTCTTGTAATTGGTGGTGATGGGTCCTAAAGTGCTGAGCCACTGCACCCCTAAGATGATGTTGGTATCGGGAAGATCCATCACATACACATCCTGAACTAACTCATGCCTTCCCAAGGTAAGTTTCATACTTGGTATGTATCTGTCACAGGGCATAGTACTCCTACCTGCTACCTCCACTTTGAATCCTTCAAACTCTATTGTAGGTATGTGCCTCCTCTTCAGTAATGCTGCATCAATGAAATTGTGGGAAGCTCCTCCATCAATCAGAACCGAGACTCTTTGTCCTTGCAAGACCCCTCTCATCCTGAAGGTGTTGAACTTGGGTACCCCACTGATAGATGCCAAGGTAGCCTTCTCTCCAGCCGCACAGTCAAGTTCTATAACCTCCTCTTCTACTGTCTCTGAAGTTTCGGCCTCAATGTTTTGTATCTGACCATACTCTTCCTCCTCTTCATTTTCCGAGGTAACTTCTATATAGTGAACTTGGCCACATCCCATGCACTTATGTGACGGATTCCACGGTTCTTTGCAAGTGAAGCAGAGTTGCTTTCTCCTCAGTTCCCTTCTGGTGTTGTCATCTATCCTACCATGACCCCTGTCAAACCCTTTAGGGTCACGTCCTGCCTGATTCATTGGGGGTCTCTAATCTCTTCCTCCACTGTTAAGAGGTGGTTTGGGTATGAAGTTAGGCTTCGCAGCTGGTCCCAAATCCCTCGTCTTCCAAATGGCCTCTTGTAGGTTGTTGGGTTTAAAAGTCTTCACCCAACCCTTCAAGGGTTCCATCAACCCTTCTGTGAAAAGCATCATGAGCCTGGTCGGGGACATATCCTGTACCATAGCTGCCAACCTATGAAATTCATCAATATATACTTCAGCTGTACCTGTTTGCTTGAGTTGGGTGAGCTCCCGGAAATGCAACTCAGGATCTCCTTGATCAAATCTATCAATGAGCCTCTGGGTGAATTTTGTATAGGATACAATCTGATTGTGGCCAAGTGTGGTGAGTCCATGATACCACCAGTCATGAGCCTTTCCATCCAAGTACATCGTGGAAAACTTGATGGCCTCCATCTCCCTCATGGGGTTGAGCTGTAAGTAGGTATCCAACTTTTGTACCCAAGACTGTGCTGTCATCTTGGCTGTACCATAAAAGTATGGAATTTCTATCTTCCCTGCTCTACGCTCAAACTCAAGACTACCCCTATGGTTTGACCTAGGTTGATTTCTGAACCTGAGTTGGCAATACTGATCTAGGGACATCTATTTTTGGACCTTCATATCCAAACTGTAGTATTCTTTGGTACTCCTTTCCATTTGTTCCACAAATTCTTCTACCTGTTCCTGTTGCCCTTGCTCATCTGTGAATGTGGACATGTAAGGTCTAGGGTTAGCTCTGCTACCTGAATGTCAACCAATATGATCATATGTGAACGTGGGTATGTATCGTCTCTGATTGACCCTGCTACCCATCTAACCCTGGGTCGTGTCTCCATCCAGACTTCCTTCGGATCTAACTTCTTTCTCCGGATTATACCTGATCTCCTCATGGATTTCCCCGAATCCACCAGCCTCCTTATTCCCATACGTATCCGGGTTCCTCCCTTGATGAGTTACTTGCATTAGAAGTTCATTTAGCTTGGATTGATTCTTGTTCATTATCTGCAGTTTTTCGTCAACCCTCTTCAAAGTTTTAGAGAGTTCGACCTGTCCCCTTCTGTTGATTTCATGGTACTCATCCAAGTGTCGGACCAATGTTCTTTCCGTACGATTGACGGATTGCTGGAACTTGTCAAATTCTGCTGCTATGCGAGCCAAGCCTATAGACTCATGGTCATCCCCTGACCCTTCCATTTCGGCCTTTGTTTCACTGCTCGGTTTCGTCCTTCTACCCATGAGAGAACCACTGGACCTCTGTATGCACTGATCCTTCCACAAGTTTGGGGGGATCAAAGCTTTGATACCACTGTAATGATCCCAAGCCAAATTCAGGCTTGGAATCACTAACTACCATTGGTTTGTCGATGTGCAGGTGTTTATTGAGTTATTAAGTGCATACAAGATTCATTCAACACATGAAGATCATCATACATTCAAGATATAGAAGCACAAGCAAATATCTGACCCTTTTATTATAAGAAATGTAGGATCAATACAATAGATGGCCGATCTGGCATAAACCTCAGATGGTCGTACAACAATAGATATGAGCTGCTACAAAATGCTCCCGTCAATACAAAAGAAGCCTCTAAAGGCTGGATAAGTAATGAATACCAGTACCAAGCAGATCTGAATGTCAAACCCTCCAACTAGAGAGTGCCACGCTCCAAGTGGGGACTGAAGCCCTCAATAATTTGGCCCCGATGGAAGAATGCTCCAAATGAGCCCAAACTCGGTCAAGTAATAGATCAGGGTAGCGGGATCCTCCTCCTGAAGTTTCAAACCAAACATCCAATGCAAACCTCTCCAACTGCGAAATCTTCTAAGAGAGTTGCGCCCTCCTGAATAGCTCAATCGAACCCTCCTCAATGGTATGGTGTGCCCTTGTTGGAAATTCCCCAACAATATGGCCCTACTGTCTTCTGAAGCTCTAGAAGGAGATATGATGAGAGTAGAATGGTGTGGAGGAATATTTCATCCCCGAGACCAAGCTGTGGAACAAGGTGAGTGGACATTTCACCACTGAGTTGCTCACAAGGGTTTGTACAACAAACCCCCAAACTGAATGCTCAAGAGCACTAACAAGAAATGTACCAAAAACAGAATGCCTAATAGGTGTGCCCTAGCCTCTTACTTATACTTTTCCTTCTAATCCTCTGTTGAGTTAAGTTATCTCCCAGGGTTAACTTCTATGCTTCTGTTGAGTTATCTTTCCCTCCTTTTATCCTTTCCCTTTCTCAAGTCAACTTAAAAATATAACTTTAATCTAGTTGACCTCCCCCCTCAGTGTGAGACTATGACCTAGTGGGGGTGCCCAGGCCACTGAGTCTCCTCATCACCTCCCTAAGAGGTGGGGGACATTACAAGATTCACCGTACCGTTCCCGACCATACTTACCACTTTTCATCACTTAAACCCCCCATTTCCTTATCTCTTGGGATTTTAGGGTGTATTGACCCAAGAAGGTGTTGTCCCTCATTCTATGGGAAGAAGGGGCTGAAGGCCCAGAGATATTGTTGTTGGGTAAAAGATAAAATCTTATATATAAACCTTCCAGATGCTTCCCCCATGGATCCCCCAAGAAAGCAATGAAACACTTATCTGTAAGAAAAGGGGGACCCACAGGAATAAAATGATAGAATTCTTATGGGGTTAGTTGAAGGATATGAGGTCTCATCACGAGCCGACCTATCATGATCATGGGTATCTAGCGATATGACATTACCATCATATGGCCACCAAGCCAGGGTAGTGGCTCTCACTTACACAACTAAGAGAAAGGGGGTCTCATCACGATCCATCCTTCTCATTTCCACAAGGTATTTGTGAGTGACAATGCCATTATTTGGAAACGACGTCAGGACAGTGGCCTTCAACTCTTCCTTAAACACATGAAAGAAACAAAGATTGGAAAAAATGATGGGCTTGAAAAAATTGCATTGCAAACGAAGGTGTGACACACCCTCTACAAAGACACCCATGAATGAGACACTACAACCCCTTGTATGTCATAAATCCCATGCCCATTGAGTTTTTGTCCTTAACCACTTCATCCAGTTTACATGGCTTAGAGAGTAATCACTTGGGAAACACTCCTTGACCTAGGGAAGATTTGTCCAATAGGACACCTCGTCAACACTCCCATATCCAAGCTTGGAAAGTCGCACAATGTCTTTGAACACTTACGTGTTTGACAGGGTAATCGTTGATGCACATGCTTATGTGGCTCATTTATTGATTTGATTTACTCATCATAATATTTTGACTTGAGATCCTTGGAGGGCATACTTATTTGTCTTTGCAGGACTTAGTTGGTGGACAATTTTGGAGGAACAAGCCTAGCTTGGGCTTCCATGGGGCTTGAAGCCCACAGGTTGAATGTCAAGGGCTCACATGCTGGATGAGAGAGACATACCTTTGGAGGCCTAGAAGACATGGTGGATGATATGACCTAGCCATCACACACCAAACATTTTTCCTAAGAGGGGAAAAACATCACCTTTGGAGGCATGGCATCATCTAGGAGGGCTAGGGTTTGGTGATGAAGTTATTATTCATTGACACAAGGACATTTTTTATGAGAATGAGGTTTTGACCATGAAGAAATGACCTAGCTGATTGAAATGTGGCTTTGGGAAGCCTAACTACACTTCTCCAACGCCAACAACTTGCTCCTAGTGTCAAAATGTCCCCTAAAGGGGTGACGTCCCCTCAAGTTAGGGTTTCTTTTTGTGTAAAATCAAATTTTAAGTGATTTTTTTAATATTATCTTTGTACAGGGGCAAGATTAGGGTTTTTGACCCCTAGTCTTGTGGTTTACCCTAAAACTATGTGGACAAACTATCTTAGTGACATTTTGTATAAATAGAGATCATAAGATCTCATTTTAAATCAGAACTCTCTCCTTGTGAGAAGGATTGGACTAAAATTTTCGATATCTTCGGCTATTTCTCCTTCTTGTTCTTGTGTATGGCTATTTATTTGGTTATTGGTTGATGAAAGTGATGCGCTAGCCTTGGAAGGCTATTCTCTTTCTATTGTGGTGGTTTGTCTTAGCATTTTTCCTTGAATTGGTGAGTCTTTTTTACATTGTATTATCATTTATTATTTAAGTCAAGGTTATTTGCTAGAACTAGGTGGGGAGTATAATGGCATACAACCCCACCTTAGTCTCTCTCATTTTATGATTACATTTTATTGGTTTACCAAGGGTTTCTAAGAGAAGTATAAGTGCATACACCCTCTTAGCCTAAACCCTAGCTAGAGATACTTTCCTTGGGAAGTAAGAGGATTTACACCCCAAAGGAGGTAGTAGCTCTAGCTATTTTTTTGATTGAATCCATTAACCCAATCATTTAAATGCACTAGTCATTTACTTGTTGCATTGGAGAAACAAATTGTTGCCTTGGTAAACATGTTTTTTTCAAGTTTTAAAGTTGTCTCTTTGGGAAATTGTTCCTTGAGCCTTTGGCTCTCTTGCCTCATTGAGGCGTCTGCTTTCAACCACAAATTCTGGCTTCTGTTACAAAAATAACCTACAACCAAGAGGGCTGCAGAAAATTAACCCTCTAACCCCTAATAACTCCTAAACTAACCCTAGGATTTAACCCTAACTCTCTACTAACCCTAGCGCACTTATCTAGCTAGTTGGAAGTGGTTTTAAGTGGATGATTTTTCCTCTATAAAGCTTGGTTTTCTACAACCGTAAGGATGATAAATATCACCACAACAAGATTTTGTTTCAACCTTAGTTTTTGTGCTAGAGCATTGCTTAATTATTGTTGGGTTGAGCTACGTTTCATTAGCTTGTCTCTTATTTATTTTATCATATACTTAGAACTTATATTGCAGCCTTTGATATCTTTATTGAGATAATATATATCATTTAATTTTTTTGCAATTAGGGACAACAAGCTTAACTTGTTTGTCCAACTAGCATATTACATTATATGCTTGGTTTTTCTTGTGTCTCATGCAGGTACTCACACTTGGTGGGTCACCCAACGTATTTTGAAACCCTTGAACTTTCCCAAGACTCTTTTCCAATCTCTTCCTACCATTTATAATTGAACCCTAGGGACATCCATTCATACTTATCATTTTCCATCTCATTTCCCCCTAGGGTCACCGAGATTCCCCCCTTGAGGTGACTACCTCACCTTTAAAGTGACGAGAACACTTACCTAAGGTGACAGTGGGTAGGTTCTCTCCTAGATGTCACCAATTGGTGGTTGGGTCAAGATTTTCCCAACCTAGAACTTGTGCGATAATAGTCCCAATCATACCTCTCACCATTTGGAATGGATAACCCCTTCCTATTTTTGGTTTTACTGGTTGCGGATGGGTCCAAGATGAAGGAGAATGGTTGGAAGTTTAACCAAGTAAAGATGCATATGAAGACTATCTAAAAGCATAAAATAAATCTAATCTACTCTAGACCTATCCTAGCATAGTCAGAAGTAGATTATCATAATCGAATGAGTAGTGAAAATGAAACTAACTCTACCAATAGCTTCACTTAGATAGTCGTAATGAAGAAATAAAGTTAGATAACATATGCACATGAATATATAACTGAATAGTCTAATTCATTATATCACATACACGACAACTCATATGCTTCGGACATAAAACATGAGAAAGAATAACAAAATTGCAAGAATACATTAATTGCATCAAAAAAGTATATAAGAAAACATGTTCTTACATCCCCATGTGAACAACAAACATTTTGTTGGAAGTAGTTCACATCAAACAAAAATACACATAAGTTGTTCTCTCTATCAAAAATTGGCCCTGAGCACTTCTCAATATTAACAGTTTTAGGAGTAGTACATCAAAGATCCGAGGAAGGCTATTCAATTTTAGTTAATACCGTATTCCCCAAAATAGTTCAGAAAATGAACAATATTTGAAGAGAGAAAAAAACAATATTTTTTTAGATACAATCCCCGTATTTATTAGAGTTCAACGTTACTCTTAGCCTTCCACCTCCCCCCATGAAATTTCATTTACAAACTTTTGTCCTTATCCCCTTCATAATGATGAAAAAACAAAGACATCAGTTACATTTCAAAAACAAATTCTAGCGCTAGTTAGCCATCATAGATTTCAGATACACTGCATCTCATCCACCATAATGATTGGCTTGGGAATTAGGAGCTCTGATCATTATAGGGTTCAAACTCCTTCTTTAGTCATTTGAGTTTGATTTCCTTCACTGCTCCCTGTTGTTGCGACAATTGTTGTTGTTTTTATTGCCCTATCTTCTTTGGTTGTAGATCTCATTGCAAGGATGTTGAGTAAGTCTACCTTCCCTTGACATTGGTACCTAAAAAAGGCTTTGCACAGAGGAGAGAAACCAATATTGTAGACCCGTGCTAATGTTGTTGGAGGAAAATTTGGATACTCATAACTTTCTCATATGATCTATGATTTAAGTATCATCTTTTGCATTGTGAAGAACACAGAGAGGCACTTCTGGTGAGCCAAATCACTATTTCATTTAACCAATCCATCGATGAAATGGTTGATAAGGTTGGTTTGGGTGAGAAACCCTTTGTTATTCATTTTGGCACTTCCCAGCATCAAATTTCAATTCTATGAGTTGCATTGGAATCACAATGGAAAACAACATACAATTGGTCTATTTTGGTGATGAAATTCACTTTGACAAATGCCAAAAAATTTCGCTCAAGGCATTTTTTAATGAAAGTTTGTGTCCTGTTTCACTACTACTTTGCCCAAATTCTGTTCCATCAGTTTCTATGTCATCTTTTGTATATAATATCTTATTTCATCCATTGGAGCGGAGGTAATGTGTCGATAGTAGAAAAATATAGACCCGCAAAAACAGTCAACTAACAATTGGAGCGCTTAGTACTGTTTAGGAGCTGGGAGGATCGATTTTCTTGTAATATGTGTTTAAAAACTAGCGCAATACCTACATATACTATAGATAATCCATTTGATGATGGATGACGCTTTCACAACCATGGTTATCCATAAAACAAAAAAGCGCAAAGTGAACAAGTTGATATGGTACGCAAATGCAAGCTACTGGCAACATAGACAAGTTTAAGCCAAGATTTTTGTCAAACAAAAATGAAAAAAGTCAAATGAAAATAAGAAATCTTTGATGAAAATAAAATTAAACTAAAGCATGCCATCACAAACTGCAAACTAAACTAATAATAACTGGTGGATTTTATTGAAGAAACCAAGACAAACCAAAATCTATTCTATACACAAAAAATGAAGCAAACACCTAAACTATGATAGCAGAAGGGAAGTAAAAGAAATACGCTAATCATATTCCTACTCTACCCTACACTGGCTGAAAGAAGGTTAAAATAAAAAATAATTCTAGTGTAGCCAATCATGTAACTCCAAACCTACAACCACATGTTCATTAGAAGTCAACTGCAAAAAATGGAGCAATGAGGGATAAAAGATGAAAAGAATTGAATCAAAAAAATATCCACTCAACATGTTAAATTTCACAGTGTTTTGATTCATGGGAAAAGTATACATGTAGGATTCCTCCAACCAAGACTCAATTCCATCATAAAATTTTCAATGTTTATTGTAGGACTGCTAGAAGGAAATAAAAAATGAGTGAAATACCTTATGAGACTCATAAATGGAATTTTCGTGCAATATACCTTGTGAGAGAGTCTTGTTTTAGTTAGCATCATTTATTTCAAGGGCCGTAGCAAGACAATAAGGTCATGACATAATAATCGGTTGAAACTGAGGTGCCTCATTATCTAGGAAAATCCCCTAGGTCCACATTTTACATACCCCACATGTTGAGAGGAAAGATGATATCTAATTGTTCGAGGGAAAATTTGAATCCACCATTTGCATCTTCCTTAAAGCAAGGTTCCACTCATTTACAACTCATTTTTCCATCATTGTGGAGGCCATTACATTTATAGCTAAGGGAAAACATTTACACTCGTTCGCGACTACTTTCGCAATATGCTCTATCTTCTTCGAAACATGGTCATCTTTGAAAGATACTTTGGAAAAAAAATCACAAGCCTCCTCTCTTGGTAGTGGTTGTATTTTTACGGGCTTGTCTGCATTCATTTATGGAATCATACCTCTATTTCGAGTAGAGAATGCAATTTTTCTTTCTCTGTTCTCGATATATTCCATGCCCAATTTTTCAGATTGAGTGCGCTCCACATGCCGTCTAAAATCATAAATAATTTCTTCATACCGAGATGTGTATAAAACTTCATCTTCCTCATATCAACATCATTATAAGATCAAATAGCGAGGTCTAAATTGATTGTAGAATCCATACGAATCTGCAGCTTCAGAATGGGAAATTATGCAACTACACACCAAATCACAAGATCAAATAAATCTCTCACCTTGTAGGTGTTGTAGCATTGTTTGAGCAATGTTGATTTTCCAACCCCACTCATCCCATATACAAAAAATATCGGATCGTTGGTAGCTTCTGTAAGCCACTTCTCGAGTTGTATCTCTAAAGATTTAATTTCTAATCCTATCATGCCGGTGTCTGGTTCATCTTGAAGCAATAGATTTTCCTGCTGTGGTGTCACAGACACAATCTATTGAGCATTACAAAACAAAAAGAAGTTGGTTTGATGTGTTCGTTGTGGAGCCTGATTATCTTCCTGATTCATAGGTGTTTGTTTTCAACCATGTTTATACCCTATGAATACCGTACACCCCTCCACGCGGGGGGGTTGTAGGGGGGGCTTCCCCCCCCTGTGGGGTCTAGGGTAAAGAGGCCCCCCAAAGGAAAAATTTCCTTGTAAATTCATATTGTAATTTCACAATAAATCTAGATCGTTCATTATAAGGTCGCAGATCTAACTGTAGAAGTTATGTTAGGTTTTTTTTCCCTAGAAAGAAACCCTCTTTTATGAGGGAATTGTATTGCGATTGTGTATCGTTACAAATATTGTATTCAAAGAGAGGATATTGTGAGAGAAAGAAGAGGAAGTTACAACATGTGTGTTGTAGGTTGTATCCCTTCATTTTGCTAGATAATAAAAAGGAAGGACTTGGCAATTTGTCTGGTGGATGTAGCCCACACTGGGTGAACCACCTATATCCGTGTCTCTATTGTATTGTGTATCTTCTGTGTTTTATTTACATATTTGTTTTATTTTGTTGTTCCGTGATTCTTTTATTCTAACAACTGGTATCAAAGAAAAAGGTAACTCACAAGAAAGTAGGGTTCCTTCTTCAAGTGGGAGCAATGACGGAAAATGGAAAGTTTAGGGTCGAGAAATTTAATGGCCAAAACTACCAGTTATGGAGGATGCAGATGAAAATTTATTTATATCAGAAGGATATATTCCTACCATTGGTAGGAATAGAAAATAAGTCGACGATCATGAAGGAAGATGGAAGGTTCTTAACAGAAAGGCAGTAGGAACAATACGGCTGTGCCTGGTAGCATCGATAACTTTCAATACTTCAAAAGAAAAGACAATGAAGGAGTTGATGGATGCATTGGATAAATTGTATGAAAAAACCTTGGCGTCTAATAAGGTATTTATAATGAAGATATTATTTAATATTAATATATCAGAAGGTGGGTCTATTGCAGATCATTTAAATGAATTTAATACAGTTACAAATCAGCTAAGTTCTGTAAAAGTGGACTTTGATGATGAGGTTAGGGCTCTTCTAATCTTGTGTTCATTGCCAGAAAACTGTCCAGTGGTTTGGTCATGGTTGTAATTAACTTTGTCTCTGGTTCAAAGACTTTAAAATTTTATGATGTTGTTGGTGTTATCCTTAGCGAGGAAATGCGACGGAAAAGCACAAGTGAGACATCAGGTAATGCGTTAAACATGGAGAATAGGGGAAGACAAAATGATAAAGGAAAGGGATCACGGAACCATGGGAATTTTAGGAAGGGCAGATCCAAATCCAGAATGGTAAATATGGAGTGCTAGAATTGTGGGAATAAAGGACATATGAAGAAAGAATGCAGAGCTCCAAAGAAACAAAGAGATGGAAAATAGGAAAAAAATCAGGAAGCAAATGTAACAGGTGGTGTTACAAGATGCTTTGATTCTTTTTGTAGATAATATTACTGAGTCTTGGGTAGTATATTTAGGGGATTCATTTCATGCCACACCCCATAGGAAACATTTTATAGATTATGTTTAAGGTGATTTTGGACAGGTTCATTTGGGTGATGATGCACCATGAAAAATTGTTGGAATGGGAAAGGTAAAAATAAAGAAAAGGAATGGAAACCAATGGTTGTTGAAAGAGGTAATACACGTTCCATATCTAAGGAAAAATATGATTTCAACAGGGAAGTTGGAAAGTGAAGGTTGTATATCCATATTTACAGATAAGGTGTGGAAGGTCACCAAAGGATCACCAGTGATAGAAAAAGGAGAGAAGGTAGGTAGATTGTATTTATGTACTGGTAATAATGACTCTTCTATCTCTTTAGCTTCTACATGAGTGGATACAACCCATGGAATCATAGGATTAGACACATGAGTGAGAAGGGGATGCATATACTTCAAAAACTAAATTTGTTGCCATATCTTAAACAAATTGATTTGGATTTCTGTGAGCACTGTGTTTATGGAAAACAAAAGAGAGTCATATTTCTCAGAGTTAGAAAAGAAAATAAGAGTGAAAGGTTAGAGCTTGTGCATACAGATGTATGGGGAGAAACTCAGGTATCATCTCTTGGTGGCTCTCGTTATTGTGTTACTTTGATTGATGATGCAACTAGAAAAACTTTGGTTTATTTCATTTGATAAAAATCTGATGTTTTTGATACTTTTAAGAAATGGAAAGATTTGGTTGAGAATGAGACAAGAAAAAGGTTGAAGTGTCTCAGATAAGAAAATGGAGGTGAATATTACAACAATTATTTTGATGATTACTATTCATACCGTGGGATTCGCAGAGAGAAAATAGTTCCAGGAACACCACAAGAAAATGGTGTGTCGCAAAGGATGAACATGACAATCATGGACCGTGCAAGGAGTATGAGATTGCATGTTGAGTTTCCCTTACAGTTTTGGGAATATGTTGTAAATATTGTTGTTTACTTAATAAACATAGGACCTTCAAGCTCTTTGTATGGTGGAATTATAGAGGAGGCATGGATAGGTAAAAAGATAAACTATTCCTTTTTTGAAGACTTTCGGTTGTGAAGCATTTGTCCATATTGATAAAGAAAATAGAACAAAGCTTGAGGAAAAATCCAAGAAGTGTACCTTTATTGGATACAATGTTAATGATTTTGGTTATCGCTTATGGGATTATGAAAATCACAAAATCATTAGGAGTAGAGATGTCATATTCAACGAGAAGGTCATGTAAAAAGATCAGTTGTAGGGAAAGAAACAGGAAAAAGAAAAACCAGAATACACAGTGGTGGATGAGATCACTAAAAAATAAATTCCAAAGGTACCAGAAAATAAAAATGTACGACAACATGAGCAACAGGTACCTCAAACTCATACAAGTGTTGTTAGAAGCTCTACCAGTTTAAGTAGACCCCCTGAACGATACTCTCCTTCATTGTATTATTTATTGCTGACTGATTCTGGTGAACCAAAATGTTATGAAGAGGAAATGCATGTAGACACTAAAAATAAGTGGGAGCAAGGCATGAAAGAGGAAATGCATTCCTTGGTAAATAACCAGACTTGGGACTTGGTTCATTTTCCTGTAGGAAAAAGAGCATTGTATAATAAATGGGTTTACAAGTTGAAGGAAGAGGATGGAGGAAAAAAGTGGTACAAGGATAGACTTGTTGTAAAGGGGTTTGCACAAAATAAAGGTATAGATTTGGATGAAATATTTTCTCCTATTGTTAAGATGACTTCAATTAGGACTATTTTAAGTCTTGTGGTAGTAGAAGATTTTCATCTTGAACACTTAGATGTAAAAACAATGTTTCTCCATGGGGATTTGGATGAAGAGATTTATATGCAACAACCATAGGGGTATGAGGTCAAAGGGAAAGAAAATTTGGTATGTAGGTTGAAGAAGAGTTTGTATGGCCTAAAGAAATCTTCAAGGCAATGGTATTTGATGTTTGACAGGTTTATGATAGAACACAGTTATAGTAGATGTCATTCTGATCACTGTGTTTATTTTAAAAGGATAGAAAATGGAAGCTATATTATCTTGCTATTGTATGTAGATGACATGCTTGTTGCAGAGTCTAATATGCA
>JZKD02S0100137.1:479570-510636 GCA_000966675.3 Picea glauca
GTATTTGAGAGGTACTTCTACTCATGCATTATGTTTTGGAGGTTCAGACATTATTTTACATGGATATGTTGATTCAAATATGGTAGGTGATCAATATAGCAGGAGGAGCACCACAGGGTATGTTTTTACTATAGGTGGAACAAAAATAAGTTGGATTTCAAAACTAAAAAAGGTTGTTTCACTTTCAACATAAAAAGTAGAGTATGTTGTTGCTACAGAGGCTAGTAAATAAGTGATTTGGTTATAGAGGTTTATAGAGGAATTGGGAAAGAAGTAGGAGAATAAAAAGTTGTATCATGATAGTGAGATTTCCATTCATCTTGCAAAGAAATCATCCTTCCATTCAAAGAATAAGAATATACATATCAGGTACCATTCGATATGATCCATCTTGGAAGATGGACATTTGAAGTTGGAAAATATACATACTAGCCAAAATCCTACATACATGTTAACAAAGGGAGTAACTAGGGAGAAACTAAGTTCATGCTCAATTTCAGTTGGTCTTCAAGCATGAAGGTGAAGATGAGAAATTTTCCAAGTCCAAGAAGGATCATAGTCTAATAGATATAACAATAGTGGAATTGTTGTGATCAATCTCCAAGTGGGAGATTGTTGGTTGTGGAGCCTGATTATCTTCCTGATTCAAAGGTGTTTGTTTTCAACCATGTTTATAACCCATAAAGACTGTACAAACCTCCACATGGGGGGGTTATAGGGGGGGCAAGTGGGCCCCTGACAGGGTTTCGAGGGAAACTTCCCCGATGGAGGTTCGGGGGCGAAGCTCCCGAAGGAAATTTTTCCTTGTAAATGTATATTGTAATTTCATACTAATTCTGGACCATTCATTATAAGGTCTCAAATCTAATGGTAGAAGTTATGTTAGGATTTTTTTCCCTAGAAGGAAACCCTCTTTTATGAGGGAATTGTATTTCGTCTTTGTATCATTGCGAATATTGTATTATGAGAGAGGATACTGTGAGAGAAAGAAGAGGAAGTTATAGTGTATGTGTTGTAGGTTGTATCCTTTCAGTTTGTTGGATAATAAAAGGGAAGGACTTGAAAATTTCTCTGGTGGACGTAGCCCACACTGGGTGAACCACGTATACCTGTGTCTCTATTGTATTATGTATCTTCTTTGTTTTATTTCCGCATTTGTTTTATTTTATTATTCTGCAATCTTGTTTTTATAACATGAAGATTCTGAAAGAGCTCATCAAAAGTTTTCTTCCACTTTCGTATTTCTCTAGATATTTTAGGCTTGCAAAGGAGGCGGTCAATAAACCACTTCCACCTTTGAGATCGATTAATAAAATCTCTTTCTCTTGAAACTGCACCTTGCATCCTAAGCACACAATTTTCCAGTGACTTAGGGGGCATCTTTTTCCAATCTTGAAATTGATCACTGATATCGAGTAAGAGGCTCTTCATACAATTTAACCGCTCTTCCAAAAGCTGACGGTTCTCATCGAGGAGAATAACATCATCTATTTGTTGGATGAGTAGAGTAATAGTGCTACTTAGAGTCTTGGATGCTGCTTTGGTGATTATAGCCAACATTGTCATTTTTTAAGAATCAAATATAAATACAAACAAAGAGAGATTTGATATTTAAATATAGTATAAACTATTTTATTAAAAAATAAAAATGAAATGTATTTTTTAAAGGTTATAACTTAGTAGTGAGGATAATCATCAATAATGATAATTTGGTAAAATACAATATTTGTAAAAATTATTATAATATAATTTTAAATATTTTAACAATAATCAGTTTATTTTTTTATAATTAAATATAAGTTGTTAAATTTAAATTTTATAATAATAATAGTAATAATAATAATGATAATTCATTTTTAAGGTCACGACCAAGCCAGACATCAAATTGTTGTATGAGACCCCCTTGTTTGTATGAGAATATAATTAATTTAGATTTATTTTAAATAATTATAGAATTTTTGAGACAAGATTACGACCTTGAACGAGGTAAGTGTACAATTTTAACAAATAATAGTATGGCGTAATATTTAATTATATGTCAAACGATGGAAAAAATATATTTCTTTTCACGATGAAAAATAATTTAAATATAACTGAAGAAATTTCTTTCTAAGTATGTGTTTTAACCTTCAAATGTAAACTATGTAAAATTTATATACCTTATAAATAGTAAATAAGTGAAATGATTTTCGAATAAATTAAAATACGTCATTCTTAATTTAAAAACTTCATAAATAATGTGAATACTTTTTTTAGTTGATTCGAAGTTTTTTTCCTTATAATTAAGATATTAGTTAGTGCATTGCAATTAATAAAAGGAATATTGAGCAGTTGGGCATGTAATCATAAATAGATATTTTTAAATGAAATCCAAAATAACAATTGTTACTTATTTTCTCTTCTTTTCAATATGAGCACTGCACCACCTATTCCAAAAACTCATCCTCTCAGGGGGAGGCCCCCCAAATTCATCCTAGAGAGTCTTTACGAATATATGGAATCATTAAAAAAAAGGAGAGAAGAAAGAGATGTCAAAATCCAAATAGAGCTAGGAGCAATGCTTGATAAAAAAATTAGACCCTTCGATGATACGATTCAAATTATACAAGATAGTTTGGTAGGGTTCAAGAGTCAATTGTAGACAATGGAGGATAGAATTCAAGAAATGGAAAAACAAAAACATTCAACCCAAGAAGGAGAGGTTGAAGAAATCACAACTTGAGAGATAGGATTAAAGGGCTAGAAGAAAAACTAACCAATGATTTGACCCTGAGTAGTCTAGAAAAAAAATTGGATATCAAACCCAACAAAGAGGAAATCAATAAGCTAATCGAACTGGACTATGAGCATAATAAAAGATCCTTTAACCTCATATTTTTTGGTATAAAAGAACGACAAGAGGAGGATACGCTATAAGTAAAAGAAGAATTAAAAAGTAAATCACAAATCGAAACAACGTACCTCATAGAAGCAAAGAGGCCAGGAAAAGTAATTGATCATAAAGATAGGTTGATCCGTGTCAAAGTAAGTTCTAATGACCATAAATATAGAATTCTTAGAAAATCTCTGAGCTTAAAAGGGTCAAGACTATTTATAAATGAAGACGCCATTTCCAAAGACCAAGTTGAATTAAGGAAGGAAGTTCAAAAGGTAAAAGAGGCCAGGAAAGAAGGAAAATGGGAAATAATTAGAAATAAAAAAATCTGTTGTTAGGGGTAGAGACTAGAAGGATAATAATAAATAAGAATTTGGGACACTCATGATCCTTTTTTGGAACTGTCGTGGCTTTCCATGGAACAAAGGTCCTATGATAAGTTGGATCCTGAGTGATATTGATGTTATTTGTCTAGTTAAAACTTGGGAGTGTGAAGAGTCTAAGGTACCTAACATAGAATGATTTTTCCTGTGGTCGACATGGAACAAAAAGTCCTACCGTAGAAGGATAGGAGGCACAGTTTGTTATATTAGAAAGATAATTTATCCTCACATTCAACTTCATAATATCGACCCTCTCAATCAATACATTTGGATAGAAATATCATACATCAATGCTAAGAAGATGCATATAGAAATTTTTTATTTTGCACTTATTAATTCTACTTTTTATAAGAAAAACAATCTAGATAGAAATCGTCCCTATAATAATTTAGAACAAGACATTTATAGTTTTAAAAATGAAGGTATTGTTCTCCTTCTAGAAGACTTTAACGCTAGGACCACAACTAACCAAGCTACTCTTTTAAGCAATGCTTCCAACCATAATCCTTTATGGCTAGATGAGGACCTTGTTTTATCTAATAGCTACAAAAGAAGCTTTGAAGACCTAAATGAGAATTATTTTAGTACTGAGTTGGTCAAGCTCTACAACTCTCAAGGCCTAATTATTTGCAATGGAGTAATGAAGTGGCCAAAATCCAACCATATGACTTGTATTCATGGGCTAGGTAGTAGTGTTGTATATTATGTGATATATGATTTCCCTATTTCCAACCAAATAGTAACTTTTGACCTTTTAAATGACCATGAACCCGACTCTGATCATAGACCTTTAACCCTAACTCTAAACTTTGCCATGCAAAGGAGAGCCACTGAAGAGAATTCTAATAACCAAAGGAAATTCCTCTTTGAAAAAAGTAAAGTCGACCTTTTATTAAAGGATTTAAATAGGGAATTACATATCCTAACTTATAAGGACAAAATTGAATACCTCTATCATAATTTCACAACAACCCTTTCCACTTCTATTAACAAGTTCTCTTTCGAGGTGTCTTGTAAAAAGAATAATAGAAAAACCAACCCTTAATATGATAAATAATGTAAAATTACTAGGAAATCCATTAGGGATGCTTCTAATGATAACCGAGGAGGATCTTAGTGGCCACCCACCTTTTCCAATTGGCTCAAAACAATTTTTTTTCAACTTACTATTTTTAGCAGTTTTTCGATTCCTGAACTTTCGGGGCCATTTTGAGGGCCTAAACGATGATTTTTCGCGGTCGAGAACCTCAATCATAGCCAAAGGCTCTGATGGATCCCCCTAAATGAATCTCCTCTTCAATACTTTTACAATGAGCTATCTTTCACTGTAAACGTAGATCGTATGCAAAAGATATGACCCTAGGAAGTTGATGTACTAACTTACCCCAACAGGGCCCACATGAATTTTGGTGCTTCATCTCTTAGGGTTAGTTTTTTGGATGTCTAGGGTTTTGGAATTAATGTTTATTGTAAAAAACGACTTCAAAGCCTCGTTGTACTCATCTTCTTGTGAATGAGTGTATTCGTCACATCTCTTCTCATAGATAAGCCACCACCATTCTAGCAAGATTGTTTCTAGTCCACATTTTACAGTTTTTAGCATATTTCTTATTTAATAAAAGTCAAGTTTTATTGTATCTATGTTATTTTTCACTGTGTATCTAGGTTAATATTATAAATATGTGGTTTCATTTCGTTCTTCTCATAAATCTAGATCAGTGGTTTCAGAGCAGTTTACTCCTTGTCATTTTTTTAATGCATGTCCGCAACGCAGTCAGGGTATAGAGAGTTGGGTCTCGATCTTGTTTCTCTTGAGTAAAACTACTCTCGGATGCCTAAGAATCCATCCATGGCAGGAGAGAATAAAGACGATGGGATAGGATATCCTTTCAAAATGTTTCTCAAGGAAGCCCTTGAGTGACAAAGGAATGAGATGATGGACAACTTTGCACAAATCCTTCGACGGTTGCCAACAAGCGATGCATCCACCTCAAGTAGAGGCACCGCCTCCTTCAAGGTACACATCAATTTTGATATTCCTATATTTGAAGTTCAAATGGATGCAAATGTCGTAGATAAATGGTTAAACCTTCTAGAAGGGTATTTTTCTGTCCACAACTTTTCCAATAGAGAAAATATTACATTTGCGCTCCTCAAGGTCGTCCCCCATGTCAAATATTGGTGGGAGACTTTCTGTGAGCAAAAGGAAATAGAGGGATCCACATTATTTGTGGTTGCACCCACTTAGGGTTCCTTCATGGATGCTATTAAGGAACAATACTACCATGTTGGGAGTTATGATGACTTGTATACAAGCTGGACCACTCTGCGACGAGAAAGAGACCAAACAATGTTAGAGTTCATTGTTTTCTTCTATACCTTGCACACCAAGCTGGCTATCAAATATTTTGATCAACATCTGGTGCTCAAGTATCGTGGTTGTGTGCATAGATACATCCATACAAAAATGGATTTTTTGGACATCTCATCCTTGGGCATGGCCTATCGATATGCTATCAAAATATAGCAGAAGCTTAAACAAAAGACGTGACAGTTTGGGTCTGGGAAACTCTTACAACATAAGAAAGGAAAGGGCATACCAAACCCGTAGAACGAAGGATAGAGAAAATATGGTCAGCCTTATGAAAACTAGTCCAAGCCGCAAGAAAAGAAGGACAATGGGAAGATGAAGAAAGATACCGAGAAGTGGTTCGACTTCCATAAGAGCCCCTGACATAACATTGCTGATTTCCGCTCAAAGAAGTCATTGGTGACTGAGGTAAAAGCCTCTGGATCAGATGCAAGTTCTGACTTTGAGTTAAAGATAGAAAAGGGGAGATGGATCATTGACGTGGAACCGAGTGCCACCATTTCTACCACCAAGATCCATCTTGGTGAACCCAATGAGCCAGAGGAGGGCGAGAACCTCTTTCATTCACAGATGTGGGTTTAAGGCACTCCACTACACTTCATCGTTGATAGTGGTAGCTAGAAGAACCTCATATTAGCAGAGGTGATCAAGTGGCTAGACTTGCCGACGACGCCACACCTACAGCCCTACATCATTAGATGGATCCATCAAGGAAGTGATCTTCGCATCAACCAACAATGTCACCCGTTGTACGACATCAAGCCATCCAAAGATGAGGTATTGTGTGATGTTTCTCCTGTTGAAGTTTGTGATGTTCTTTTGGGCCAACCTTATTTATGGAAACGTCATGATGTATATGAGTCTAGGCCTTGCAGTGCTATTATTACTTTGAACAGGAAATTATACAGGATTCATAAGGTAGTCCCACCTAGTGTTATTTCCTTGATCTCTTCCAGGCAATGCAGGAAGGTCATTTCTTAGACCAGGAATTTTTTCTTCTTCATGATTCACTCTCAGAGTGAGAAAAAGGTTGTAGCCACATCCATGGCCTCCGTGGCCAACCTATTCATGCAGTAGAAGAAAGTGCATAAGGTTGTGGAAAAATACAAAGGCATCTTCTCATCAACTACTTGGGTACCTCTACACTTTCAGGTCAAGCATCCCATCTATCTAACCCTTAGCACACTGCTACCCAATGGGCTGGTCCAATGCCCCTCTCTACTAGAAAATAAGGAGATCAAGCGTGAGATCCAAGAACTGCTCCACAAGGGGCACATCCGACTCACATCATCACCTTGTGGAAGCACAATCATGTTGGTGTAGAAGAAAGGTGGGACTTGATGACTCTACATTGATTACTGAGCCCTAAATAAAATCACAGTCAAGAACCGATAATCGATTCCTCGAATTGGAAATCTCCTTGGTCATCTCAAGGTGGCCAAATACTTCAATAAGATTGATCTGAAGTATGGCTACCATTCAATTCAAAATAATGTCTTTTTGAATGGTTGGTCATGCCCTTTGGTTTGACAAATTCCCCAACAACTTTCATGAGGATGATGGATGCTATCTTGCGGCCTTTCACTAATTCTTTTTTGGTTTTGTATCTAGATGACATCCTCATATACAACAAGAATTAGACATAATGCTTGCAACATATTCATCAAGTTATGAACACTCTGCGACAACACAAGCTATATTCCAACTTGGAAAAATGCTCCTTCGACATGGACAAGGTCCAGTGCCTAGGCTACATTTTTAATGTGCATGGTGTGCATGTTGATCTAGCCAAGATCCAAATCATCTGTGGCTAGCTAACCCCAACCACGCTCACTAAGCTTCTGAGCTTCTTATGACTTGCCAATTTCTATCGCAGGTTCGTGTTGGGATTCTCTCATATTGCATGGGCCCTAAGACAAATAATCAGGGGTGGTAGTAAGGAAATATTTGTGTGGGGCCTGTACAAAAAAAAAACGTTCGATGATCTGAAGCAATGCTTGTGCTCTGCCCTAGTGCTTTCATTACCTGACCTGCAACAACCCTTTGAGATCGAGATATATGCTTCAGAATATTCTGTGGGAGCAGTCATCACTCATCACAACCACTTTGTGGCCTATCATAGTGAACCACTATCGTATGTCATCTATAATTACCCTACTTACAAAAAATAAATGTAATCCATTGTGCAAGCCTTCCACCAATGGAGGCATTACATTATTGGGAAGGATGCAATCATCCACACTGATAATAAGCCACTGCAGTTCATGCAGACAGAAGGAAAATTATAGAATGGGCACCATCAAAAGTGGTCCACATATTTCCAACAGTTCCACCTCAACATCAAGTATTAAACAGGAAGTAGCAAATGAGTTGTTGATTGCCTCAACCAACCTCCAGATATGACACTCAACATAATGCTCGATTCTTGCAGCCATGAGACCTTGAGATGGCTCCATCTCTATGAGATAGATATTGACTTCACCAACACCTACTAGATGTTGGGAGAAAACACAACTGTCACTAATTTCCATCTTTAGTATGGGATGTTGTTCCATCTGGGACATATCTTTGTTCCATCAAGCAAGCGAGTGAAGTTGATTTGGAAATCCCACTACAGTTGGGTGTCAGGACATTTTAGCATGGAAATGATAGTGGAAGTACTGCAACGACATTTCTGTTGACCTAAACTTCGACAAGATTTCAGCAAGTATATATGGTCTTGCACTGCCTACGCTATGTCCAAACCGACCACTAAGAAACAAGGAATGTACACTCCTATGCCTACTCCCGACAGGCCCTCAGAATCCATCTCAATGGACTACATGTTGAGCCTCCCATCCACCAAGTGGGGAAATGACTGTGTTTTTGTGGTTGTTGATCGCTTTTCCAAGATGGTGATTATGGCCACGTGCAAGAAGAGCATCACAATGGAGGCCACTGCCAAGATCTTATTTGAAAAAGTGTGGGTAGACTTTGGGATCCCACAAAACATTATATCATATCTATATATTTGATTCCTTATCACATTCTGGTCGAGCCTCTGGTCATCGTTGGACACCAAGATCACCAATTCCACTGCCTTCCACCCCCAGACAGATGTCCAAATCGAGGTCGTCAACTGGATGATCGTACACATATTGAGCATATACAATTCCAAGAACCCCCACACCTCATATGAGAGTCTTCCCTATGTTAATCACAGCTACAACAGATCCATACATAGCTCAATTGACCACAACCCCTTTCAGGTGGGGTTTGGATTTCAACCATTGGGTCCCATGGATGTTGCACTACCCCTTGTGGCCACTCAGGAAGACTCGTCGCATGCTCCAATTGGAACTGAAAAAGTCACCCGGTTCATTGATCGGATCCATCACATTCACCAATAGGTTCAATATATTTTAGATAAGTCCAATGCTAAGTATGAGCAGTGCCATGATCAACATCGGATGCCACACCAATTTTAGGTGGGAGACAAAATTTGGTTGCACTTGGAGAAAGAACGCCTTATAGGGCCTCATCGAAAGCTTCGTCCACTCCATTATGGATCCTACACCATCACCAAGGTTGTGGGTGACAATGCTTTTGAGCTCAACCTTCCCCCCTTCCTTTTCTTGCACCCATTGTTCAATGTGGACCTCCTTCGGCCTTATTTTCCACCATTATTGGACACCTAGGAGATAACAAAATAGTTGACACCAATATATCTCAACCCTGACTGCAAGGAACATGCATCCATTGATCATATCATGGAAACACAGATCAAGGGAAATTGCTAGCAGAGGATTTAGCTTTATCAGGTTGTCAAAGCAGGGCAACTCCCGCACCAAGGAAAGTGGCTCACTGGGGGCCAAATTCCGTAGAAATTTCCTCATCTAATGGGGGCACTCAACGCAATGGATACCATTTCTTCCTAAGAGGGGAGGATTGATCCAAGAGGATATTGGTGGCCACCCACCTTTTCCAACTATCTCAAAACAATTTTTTGGAAACTTACTATTTTTTGGATTTTCCGGTTCCTGAAATTCTAGGGCCATTTTGAGGGCCTAAACGATGTTTTTTCGCGATCAGGAAACTCAATGATAGCCAAAGGATTTTATTGAGCCCTATTGAGGGGTATGAGTTCCCCTTAACTAAAAAACAGGAACCAAACCTGCCTAAGAGGCCCAATTAGAGTCGTAAGCGTTTGTTGAGTGGTAAGGTTCTCCAAATTCGTGATCTAGTAGGGTTTATCGATGGGCTTTAATTGTGATTGACAGATATGTCTTTTATGTTAATACTTTTCCTCAGGCTAGGTAGTTATCTTTTTGGTTGTTTTCTAACATTTATAACAAAAGAAAGATAAAACTTTAAACTAGATGACAGAGAGAAGCTAGCTATGTGTTTGAGGGGAAGGCTAGGTTTAGGATAACCTTTATACCATAGCATGCAGACGAAGAATATCTAAACAAATTCAAACAAGCATTAATACCATTTTGATTAGTGGACATTTAACATTGTCTGAGATAACAACTACAGAAAAGAAACATACATGTGACAAGAAGCTAGTGCAAGAAAAGTAATTTCCAATTCTCTATTACCGATCACAGGTTAACACAACCGATTTCTAAGCATCAATTAGAATAAAAGAATTGTTACAACATTATAAGATAACTTTAAATATAGGTACAACAAATCTTACTCAAAAAACAACAAATATCAAATCCGATGATAGAGATAATCCTCCTCAATCTAAAACACATTCATGCCTTAGATGATAGAAGTGTATTTGGTTCGAAACAGAACTTGTTAATTAAAATAAATTGCACAGAAATAGTTCTTTACATAATTCTAGAAAAAATCTCTCTCCAAAACCATCGACCTTTTGTCCCAGGTCGATGCCCTTATTTATAACAAAAATAACTAAACTAAAAATAGCTACTAAATTTGCGTTAAATTAAGAAAAATCAACGTGGAAGATTTATCTATCTGTTATCTTCTACTCCTCTAGTGGTATTACTAAAGTGGATTTTTCTTCTCATACTCTAACCACTTAATGAAGAGATCTTCGCATGTGTTTTCATATGGAAACCTGTGTTGATCAATCGAAGCGGAGAAGACCTCTTTTATCTCTATTACCCATTCCTTGTACTTGATTATATTGAGACTTAAGTGTTGTAAGACTGCAAGAGATTTAATCAGGGGTTCCACAAACTTCTTCACTTGACCTGGGATCATGCTTGAAATCTGAGAAATCTCTATTTCACATGCCAGGTCTTTCTCTTGATGTTGTTTAACTATGTCATGCAGATCAACGAAATCTTCCGGTGGAACAAACTCTGGTAGGTCAATGATCTTCATCTCTCGGTTGAATTTCTCCCAACGTTTCTCACATTCTCTCCATATTTTTGGTATCTTCCGCTGAGGTTCTTGGACCATAATTACCCAATATTCAACTACCTTCCCGATTCGGAAGATGTGGTTATCCATCAACACTCAGATGCCATGCTCTTATATGTCTCAACCTTTCTATACTTCACTAATGTAGTCGATCCGCTCCAAGTCATGATGTGCCTTTTCATGCCATCTCTGCACATATTTACAGGTTGTCAACCCCATGAGGGTATCTTCTTGAAAATCGACTATGCAAGCGGTGAAGAGGTTTCATTCTCTTGTGAAGTGTGCATATGCTTCTCAGAACTCACTCTTCAGGAGTACTACTGCTTGTGTTGAATTTTGGTAATACTCTGCTTGATGGCGCAGATGGTCCAACTCTCTCTTCATGGTGGATAATTCATTTTCATTCCTTTTTTATTTGTCTATCATGGCATCGGTTATGGCCATCCCTGCTCCGATTAGCTCAATCATCATAGCATTTTTTGTGTCGATCAACGTCTCCTCTGTGGTGACGAGAATTGTGATATAGAGCGTGAGCCTCCTTTTCTTGGTCGTTCTTCTCATCACATCTTTCCTTTTTATATCATAAGAAATTATCTGTATATTGATTATTTCTTCTACTAGTTCGAGAATATGTTGATCTCCCCAGGTAAAAGTGTTGCCTAGGCTTCTTGCCATATATAGATGTTTTATGACCGGTTCTTGTAATTCCTTAGCAGGGGAGGTTTTTGTATGCTCTGGTAATTTGGAATCCTACTAGTCCTCATCAACTGGTAGAGTCTTTTTCCTAGCTTGGGAGATAGGTGAAGAATCGATATTAGCCGGGGGGTCGGACATTGAGATGTCGATTTTTGGTTGCTACGTTTCTTCTTCTTGTTCACCAACACCCAAGTCATTCTTGGATATTTCCTTCTAAAATTTTGTTCCAAATTGGTCGAGAAATTTAGTGTCCAGAGTGATTCTATCCTCACGATCGCCTTCCTAGGGATTTTGGATCAAAGCATTGGAAGCTGGAGCATATGTTTCCCCTAGTTCTTCCTCTTCTGTGATTGGTACCGAAGTTATGCATGAAACCTATGAAATTTCCTCATTGTCATATATGGTAATTAATTCTATGAGTACCTTAGGTACACCTGTCCCACTTGATGCTCTTGTTATCCTCCACTAAGCTATAGTAGTCACCAGTGATCCTGCTTGTGGTGACATAGAGATGAGGTTTTCTTGATCAATGGTTTCCTTTGGTGGAATTTTCTCTTAGCCATTTATCTCTTCTCCATGATTTCTTGTGTCAGCCAGGGTAATCCTCAAGGTTTATATCAAAGGGTTAAGTGGGTTATTTTCTTCTAACCTTTGTATAACTCTTTGGGCTTCTTCCAGTAACAACATCCCCCTCCTCCGTGCCTCTGTTGGTTCTACTGCTCTATTTTCTTCTCTTACCCTAAGGGATTCTTGAGCTGCCTATTCTTTCATTTCAACCTTCTTATCCATAAGCATTTCTTTGAATCTAGTCATATTGGGGTTATCCTTTCTATGGAGCACCTCCTCCCAATTCCGGGCGCCCTATGTAAATATTTCATCTTCAAAACTATCATGAGCATACAACCAACATGAGGATACTTGCGATGCACGATGAAGTACCAGACCTTTTGGATCATGCTTTTGAAATCGACTTGTGGGGAATCGATATTCAAGATGGATCAACCCCTCTTGTTTCACATGTGTAGTGTCTTTTACTATGTAAAACCCTATATGAAAGCCACAGGGTATGAAAGCTCTATTCTTGTCCTTCACGAAAGTGGCATTATAGCCTTGCAGAATGGTATGGTAACAAATTTATCCCACAATGAGCTGGTCTGAGACATGAATGAGGAGTAAATGTGGCACACCAGTAGCCCTGAACATTCTGATATAAGTGTTGGTTTCTTCAAAATACCAGTGGCCTACTTTTGAAACCATATTTTTGGTTGCCACTGTAAGCAGGCTTGGGCATTATTTCCTAAAAGTAATGAAATGTACTTGGGGTATGAAATCATCGCATATTATGGAATAACATATCTTGTACCTCTTCTCCCACAAAATGATAAAATAAACATGCATGGGTAACTCAACAAAAAACCAACTCAGATTCATGCCTACGAAAACGTTCATTGCGCAGATCATGTCCAATAGGTATGATGCCATGTGAAAAGTCGGCGTTTCTCCATCCTTTGGTGTCTGGTCCTGAAAGATGTTAGTGCTTAACTATTTGGAAATGATGGATCCCCAGTTGAAGCTACTCCCGAAGATCACCACAGTATATGCCAGGGGCATCCATGCTTCCGAAAACTTGGAGCAATCTTTTTCTCCATATAATCGGAAGATCAAATCCATTAGATAAATACACAAATCTCTGAGTTTTACCGTGCTGTACCATTCGTTGATCCTGTTTGTGAATTTCTTGTCTTCTTTCCACCATGAGGAAATTAACCTACTATTGTCATGGAACTCATAAAATTTGACCACAAACTTTGTATTTAGTCTTTCCTCTAGGTCTATGAGTTTGTAGTATTTTTGGACCTCTATTGTAAGAAAAACACCAACACATTTGCCATTTTAATTATTGACTATGCATTTCATCGCATCTGTGTGGTCAATTATCCATCCCAGGGTCTCTATGCATGGAAAAACTGGGGTTCAACAGGCCACCATATGTAGGCATTATCATTGGATGTTCGAGAACACTTGGTCATCCAACATCCTAATGTTCAGGTCACTGTGGTATAAAATCCAGGTAATATTCCTAGTTGACCATTTTAAACAAATATCCCCAATGCGGGAGCACCATTTTAGATCCAGTTTTGCCTCTGTGTCGTCGAATGTCTGAGGCTGGGAAAACTCCTTTTTGGTAGATGTGCGGAAAATTGGTTCCACCTTTGAGGAAAAATCAAGCTCTCTTGCAATGCCCGGTGTAGACCCCTTGCCGACCTCTGTTTCCTTCCTTTTGGGCATTGTTGGTGACCTATTGGTCATTGAATTTCTTGGAGGAATTTTTCCTACGGAAAAGAAAAAAGTATAGTGAGTTTCCATCCAATAATGACAAATGTTATTGACGCAATCGTAAGCCAATCGGTGATCGGAGGTTCGTTATGGCCTATGTTAGTGTTTTTCCTTTTGTATTTGGTTGATGTTGATGGCGTATCGGTGATTATCATTGTTATGTGGTCATTTTACTACTCGGATTGTGTCAATACCGATAATAGGCGTGTGGCTCAAAATTTTAGCTATGTATACTTAATTAAAATGACAAGTTTTCTTAGAGAAAAGTTAAATTGTTCAAAAACTCCAAACCAAGATGAATATGATCGATGAAAAAACATAATCAACATATAACCCCATTGATTCCTACACAACTAACTAAACTTGAAAAGACAAAGTGGTACCCAAACAGAATAAACTTCACAAAACTTTTAGGGTGTGTTGAGTGCTCAACAAGCCCATGTTGGGTTAAATATCTCACTTCTACTTCTTGGGCTAACACAGGTTCAGATATCAACAGGTTTCCAACAAAACCCTCTAAAACTATCGACCCTCCTGGTAAACCAGAAGGAAACACAATGCACAGAGTGCACTACACAATCTCACATGAGATAGCTTTATGGGTGAATGCAATGCTCAAGTTCTTGAATTCTAGGAATGAGTGTGGATCTGGGAGTGTATTCTACCTTCTTCATGCATTCATCATGTTATTCATTCAAATATTCCTAGGATTCATTCATCTTTTAGGTACATGGGTGCATTCTAATATATCTAGCTTAATCATTCATTCATAAACTAATCATTGACATAAATTAAACATGAAATAAACATCACATATAACACATGTTTTACCGTGGTTCACCCCCTCCTAGGATACGTCCAAAAATATTTGTATTATTTACTCTTTTATTTAGTCTACTACAAAATATGGTGTTGCATGGTTTACATCTTCCATCATGCAATCATGAAGAGGTTCAAGAACCTCTGTGAGGCGAGCTAGATCACACCAAGCTCCTCAGCCTTTGACCTAACCCTCAAAATATGGCTTACTTGACTCTTTTGTCACTGTATTACAATCATAATAACCACTATCAGCTTACTGAACTTCTTTCAGATTGAACTTACAACTCCTGAACAACAACTGAACCCCTAACCTAGAACTCCTAGGTTCTTATTTATACTATTTTCAGGCTTATAGCCGTTACAAACTTTTTCAAAAACCCTAACCCTATCATGGTTAGGTTTTCCTTCCTGCGTGCCACATTGTTTTTTCTCTTGCATGCTACTTTTCCTTCTTTTCCTACATGATTCTTTCTTACCATCGATTGCGCGTGCTCAAAAATTAGGTCTTCTTTCCAAAATTAGGTCTTTTCCAAAATAGACCTTTTCTCCAACAATATGCCTGCGCCCAAAATAACCTTTCTTATCAAAATAGGCCTGCACCCAACAGGCCCCCAAAACTGACATGCGGCTCGTCCCGAGCCACTTAGGTGGTGCATGCTCCTTGAACTGCCTTGTCCAAACTAAGGCACTTTTTTTCTAGTTTCTTTCCTTTTTCTCTCATATGCGCAACTTTTCTTGTTAGCGCACCTCTACTATATGCATTGTTATTTCCTTGTTAATATTTCACTCTCAGTTTGTGCATGTGCTCTACTTTTCATCTCTTCCTCCAACTACACAATCATATATGCTGCTTGTTCTTGAAGGGGTTCCAGTTCGTCTTGTCTTTCTTGCTTCTTTGTCTGCACAGTTTCCAAATCTGCCTGCAACTTCTTCATGTCTTGAGTGCCCTTCAAGCGCTCTGTGATGCTCATTGTTTTCTGGCTTTGTTTGAGCTCTTGTATGGAAACACTGATTGTCTCCTCTTATTGGTCCCACTGTTGGAACTTCTCGTCTTCTTCTAGGATAGTCCATATCTGCACGGATCCATCGAACAGTTCTTCTACTGCCCTTGCCTCTTTCTCCATCTCATCGATCTAGAGTGCATATTATTGTTATCTTTGTTCCTGGACCTTGGGAGGAGTCATAGGGTTGAGCCTTTACATGAGCTCCTCAATTTCTTGCTTATATTGGTCAATTGTTTGTAATATCAGGTTGTTATTCTCCTATGAAATTCTTTGTGGTGCTTGCATGCTATTTGGGATGCGATTGTAAGCCACTATTAATCCTTGTTCTAATTTATCTGCACATTCTCTATCCTCCTCTTTCACCTCGGTTAGTTGGTCGCATGTGATTTGTAGCATTTTGGTGACTCCTCTACCCACCTCCAAGTTTGTTGCATCCATGCGGGCCTTGGACTACACTTCTTGCATGATACTAGCCTGGAGTCCATATAGTGCCTTGGTGGGTATCTGTGCCATGACCATTTCCACCCATTCCACCTCCTCTAGAGGCTTCTACATAGTCTCCTGATCGAATATGATCATTTGACACATGACCGTAAAGGTCTCCCTGGCCTGGAATATGAATTGCAATGTCTCCTCTCCTTCTTTCTATGAAGGTGCCCGCTGTGTATTTTCTTGTTGCTGGGTTGTGGCTTGTTGTCCTATGTGGCTTCGTAATTATTGTAGATTCTCATGGACCTCTATAATCTTGTCCATGATCTCTTTTCATTGCACATCTATAATTCAGACCACTTCTTCCCACCTATATTGGACCTTGTTCGTGACTATCTCTGCATCATCCTCTACCAGGGTGATGGTTGGGTCCTCTATGTCATATTTCCTTTTCTTGCGCGCCCCTTTCTCTTGCGCGAGATTCTTGACTGTTTGTGAGGGTTGTGCCCCACTTGTTGTACCCTGGGTTATTTCCTCTTTATCTTGTGAAGTACCCTTCCTTTTGGTCTGTGGTTGGCTTTATGTCATTGTTGTTTTTGTTGTTCTCCTTGGTTGTTTTGGTACTGTGATGCTTCTGGTTGGATGATTCTGCGCTATAGTCGTTCTAGTATTATTGATCGGTCTGCTTGTTCTCGTTGAAGATCCTGATTCAGACTTATCCTTAGGCCTATAGGATTGCATTGTGACTGTCCTTGTTGTTGATATTTCTATTGGCTGCTGCCACTACACATGTCAGTATTTAACTATCCAGTTCATTTCCTCTTTGGTAACACAGTATTGCATTTCTAACCATGCCTTCTTTGGATCCCTTGCTTCTTGGATCCACATGTGATATCTAGATGCCTTGAACTTGGCTATCCCATATGGGTCTTGGACTACCTCCATAGGTATGCGCCACACATTCGTTGTGTGTTGTTGTATCACTTCTAGCAGCATTGCAAAAACGATGTTGTTTTCCTGTTGCATTTTGTTGTCCTTGGCCTGCAAGAGGGACTCGTATCTGGCCGCATAACATTTTCCTTTCCTATCGAGGAAAGCTAAGAAATATTTCTTCTGCTAAAACTAGTAAGATGATCAACCATGAGTAATGGAACTTGGTTCCATTTTCTTTCACGTCTCTACAATCTATTAAAAGATGGTTCAATAGGTATGATGCCCAACTGAACATGACCCCCTTCGTGCATTGCGAAACTACTGCAATAACACCTATTGGTGCTTCCTCTTTGCGGAATTTCCTCAAAAGTTTGCAAGCCATAAGCCTGCTAGTGAACCTTGTTACATTTTCGTTGATATCCTTGATGACAATTCCCCTATTGCCCCGAGTGGTGTCGAACTACGCTTTAACCAATTCTATGATTTCTTTCTCGCGCACCTTGTTATCCAAGTATTCCTATGGATGTGCGTCAAATTTGGGGAGTCTTATGATCTTGGAAAGAATTGCCACATCTATATGTACCAACCTATCCATCCAAAGGATTCCTTTATGTATGCAAGAGACTAGTTGTTTCACGTAGAGGCTGACATTCTTACCGTGCCTGAAATGTGGTATATCCAATAGGCTCATGATGCCTGAGTTATAGAGCCTCATTATCCACTGCGCAGACTCTAGTAAGGGTTTTCTGTGGCATCCAACTTCCCCTATGTTTATTAAATAAGTGTTATCAACCAAATCTGGGAATTTGGCTGCATCGCACACATCATGGTTTGCATACCTGAGTTTTGGTACCTTCCCCAGCATATCCTCCACAATAATCATTGTGTCTGGGATATATGGGAGTGTAATATCTATGACGTCTGGTGCATTTCTTTTCTATCCTGCAAGAGATGTGTCTGCCTCTATTGCATATGCATCCTCTTCTTCCCTTTCAGACTCTAGTCGGTCGGTGATATATTCAACCAACACTTCCTCGTGTTCATGGGAGTGTCGTAGTCCCATTGTTTCGTTGGGATTTGCAGGCGTCTCAGGGTTAGGGTTCAGAATACCATCCTGGGCCCCAAAGTTCTACCCTATTTCTGTACCCTATGTCAGGCTAATTTATTGTGTGTCCGAGGTAGTAACATCCTCCAACTTGACCATGTTCTTGGGCTGTGGAATTCTTTCCTTATGCCTTTGGCCTTGCCAGGTAACCTAGACGTATTGTCCTGGCACACCAAACTTTAGTGGGGTCATTCTTTCTCGAATTTACACACTTTCTTAATTTTGTGTAAAATGCTTGCTAGGGAACACACTTTGTTTCTCTCTCTGTGCTAAAAAATCACTAAGTGTTAAATAAACATGTGCTTTCCACATTTTATAGAGCCGATCTTATTTATTTTTCACTTTTCACGTGGATTTGTGCAGAGTATAATTTTTCCTGTGTGTTTTATTCTAATGTTTGTCATGGTAATTAATACGTGCAAATTCTTTCCACACTTTCTTATGGTTCAGTCAACTTCTCTATCTTTTTGTGTTTTTCTTCCATTGTTGGCCCTCAACCAAGTTTTGGGGAAACTTTGGTTAGTTTTGGAGGTTTTGGTCCACTTTTGGACTTCGACACGCTGGTCGAAGTAAGAGCACCCAGGCGGAGCTGAGATCGCGGATCTCACCTATTTTGAGGGTTATGTGGACCCAGTAAGGGGTCCTTTGGGTTTTGTAACGGGTTTATGGGATGTCGACCCATGGGTTTTCCCCATGTTTAGGCCTTATGGTAAGATTTTGAAAAGTATAAATAAGAGGAATGTATTGTAGAAGTAGTAGTTCTGTGTGCGAAGGAATGTATGTGGTGGAGGCTTTGTGCTCGACTGTGATTTTGTAGACTGTTCTTAGTGCTTGTGATGCTCAGTGTGGAGCAGGTGCTAAGAGATTTTGGATCTATGCACTTGACCTATTTTTCGAAGGTAAAGCAGGAGGATCTAGTGCTTAGTGCGCAGATCTCCTCTCTTATGCGAAGTTTGACTCTGTGGCTTAGTGTACAAGAGTGAATGGATGTAAGATTTTGGCGAATAATAGAGAGGTGAAGCAGTTTGTGGACATAGCCCCACCCTGGGGTGAACCACGTATATCTGGTGTTTCATGGTTTGCATTGTGCAGTGTCATTTATGTTATGCATTTGCTTAGTGCTTTGATTATGATGTGTAGTGAATATATATTTTGTTTCTTAAGTACTTTACTTATGTTAAAGGGTAAATGAATGCTAGACTTAACTCATAGTGCTAAGTGCTAAGTGCTCAGGGTGCATAATCACTTGTTGTTACTGTGCTTATCTGTATTTGATTATGCTTTGTGGTGTTAATGAGGTTAATAAACTAATGCATGATCACTTCCTAAGCATTAACATAATATTCTGTGAAGTGCTCTTATCACAGAATTGTGTCCTAGCCTGGTTACAAACACCTGCGTCCTGTAACCCCCCCTGCTTCTACCTCGAGTGAGACTTTTCCTTCTTTGTAGGTGTTTCCGAAAGGGAAAGTAGTTGGGGTTTTGTTGGTGCACTGTTAATCATTGAACCCTGGGTCTTCCCCTGTGCCAACAAATGGTTCCGTTGACGGGACCCGAAACTATGTTTGCTGGGAACTGAAGTGAAGAAAAAGAAAAGCTCTGTGAATAGGTCTGCTGCTGAAGTGCACAATACTCTACTTGAATTGTGAAGCTTTGTGCCAAGAAAGTAAGTTGTTCTGAAGAAAAGAGGTAAGATTCTAAAAGAGGAAAGCTTTGTGCTTTGGTAAGAGAAAGATAAGTGAAATTTTTTGTTTTGAAAGCATGAATTTAAGTATGTTTAATAGATTATGTCCTAGTCTGAAGGCTAGGGTGCAGTTGAAAGAAAGAGTTTATTTGAGTAAATTTAATATAAATGAAGAAATATATCTTATTCCTATGCATAGAAATAGTTTTTGGACTGATAAGTGGATGCAGGAACCTAGAAATATTTTTTGCAGATTGCAGGTCCAACACTATGATCCTAGGGGAAGTGCGCATTACAGAAACCATTGAGGAACATTTAAGAGAAAAAGAGGATTGAATTTGTGTTATAATTGCAGAAGTTCGGGACATCTTGCTAAGGAATTCCTTGAGGTAGGCCCTATTTGTCTTTGTTGTAAGGTTGTTGGTCATAAGGTTGAGGATTGTCCAAGGATTATTGCTAAAGTTGAAGGGAGGGACATAAGACAAGAAAATTATGAAAAGAGTCAAGAGACTAAAGGTATGTTAGAAAGGCATAAAGAGAAAAGGTCAGAGAAAGTTCAGACTATGTTATTACAGTTGGAAGAAACGATGGATGTTCATAAAGATATCATTTTACCAGAAATTCTGAAATAAAAACAACGCATAAGTGCAAGAATAAAAGACTTTGACATAGACTATATAGTCTTCAATGAAGAAACACAAGTGAATATTATGACAGAAGAAACTTGGGAAGTTTTGGGGAAGCCTATTGTGGTACCTTCTTTAGGAAGGATAGGCTTGTTTAAGGGAAAGATGATAACTTTATGTGGAAGAGTAACTATTGTACCTATTATTGTTCATGGAACATCGAGTGAAGAAGAATTTGAAGTCTTTAGTTTTTTTGAGAACAATGCCCCTTCCCCACTTTTGTTAGGTAAGACTTGGATTGAGAAGGATCAGATCAGAAGGAAAGTAGAGGAAGAAGCTACAGAAAACAAAAAGCAAGAATTAAGGGATCTCATAGCTAGGAAAATAGACCAAATAAGAGAAGAATGAGAGGATAAGTCGAAGCAATAGAGAAAAGTAACAACACAGGAGGTACAGAAAGAAAAAGAATTAGCTATCAAGGTTGAAAGAATGCAAGAAGGATTGAAGGACCTATCTATCCAAGAGAGAAGTGTGCCCACTTAGGAAGTGTTAATAAAAGGGATATTAACTTCAGAACCTTTGAGGGTGCCTCAACAGTGTGAAGCCACTACGCTGGGGGAAGATAAGAATAAAAATGGAAAGAGGATTCGAGAAGTAGTTAAAGAGACTTAGATAATAGGAAAGAAGGCAAGAAAGCTCAATAAAACGAAGGCTAAGTTGGAAAAGCTACAATAATTTAAGGAAAATAGATGGAATACTTCTTATGAAGTTTCGCGTCGATCCCCACTTCATTTACATCACCGCACGAAGAGATGAGCACCAGGAAAGATTGCAGTCATACTATAAGCTCATAGATACATATATGAAACATATTATAAAGGATTGTCCAAAACCATTTCTTATACCTGTCATCGATGCAGAGTTATCTGACATTGATAATATAGGAATCCCGATGGTTACACGAGTTGAACATGTCGGACATTCCAATGGGACGAAGAAGCAGAGGGAACACAAAAAGCAGGTTGAAATCCAAGACATAGAGAGTGACAAAGAGGGAAGAGAGGAAACCTATGGAGATAGCAGCTCTAGCTTGCCAGGAGGAGGAGAAAATGAAGCAGAATGACAGGGAGGAGGAGATGAAGGAGAAGAAGACCAAGGAGGAGGCGAATCTACCCTGTTGTGACAGTGACCCCACAAAAGAGGAAAGTTACTCCAAATATACCTTCAACAAGGAAGAAAATGCGTGCCAATATGCTACGGTTGGAAGCCACTCTCACTGATGTTGACATTATTTTGGTCCGTGGAGCTATGGAGGATGCCTCTGAAGACATGTTGCAGAGATACGAAGAGAAATAGGTGGATTTATATGAAAGGATAGAGAGGGAGTTGAAGGAAGTGCAAAAAGCTATCCACTTGGTCCGTGTAGTGCCTACTGCACTGTATGTGCCTTCCTCATCAAATACCGCAGTCTTGGTGGACGAACCAACTCCTTAGTGTGAACCAAGGATTTGGATCACCCTCCCCCAGTACAACATCATGTTTCCCACCCCCGCAGCAGTAAAGGATAGCTCCAACTTGGATGTTGAAGTTAATCTTAAAGGAATACCTCCAGAACAGGTTGAAGTTTTGGAGGTAGGTTTGAAGGCATACAAAAGGGAACAGAGAGAAATGACCATTGAAAGAGAAGCCTAGCTAATAAGGCTTGCTGATGCAATAGAAGCTCAGTTCCATAGAGCTTAGTAAGAGAAGGAGAAGGCTACGTAAGCCTTGCAAAAGGAGAAAGACGAAGTCCTAGCACAGTTACAAGTAGCACATGACAATGTAGTTTCCTATGAAAGTGAGAAAGTAGAGCTTTGGGCAAAGCTTCAAGAGGAAAATAAAGCTGGTGAAGCCCAACTATAGAAGGAAAAAGAGCAATTATTCGCAAAGCAGGTTGTGGTCAAAGAAGTAGTAATAAAAGTGTGTCGTTCTGTAATAGGCTTGGTACATGAGGAGCGATAGAATGTCGAAGCTTAAGTAGCGAAGCTCGCAGAGACCCTCCAGTAGTTTCAGGCTAGGATAGATGAACTGGAAGCCCGAACAGTGCCGAACACCCCACAAGAGGTGCGTGACCAGAGGGAGGAGTCCGCCAAAAACACAGTAGCAAGTATAAAATCCCTCACCACAACATGTAAATAGTTGTGTGATAGAAGCACCCGGATGTATGAATGCTTCTCCCAGGATCCAGAGTTAAATAATCTAGAGGCTCAGTTACAAGAGGCGTAGTAGCAAGCATTTTCATTGTAGACATTGATGAAGCTGCTCACAGCAGTGGAAAGTATGAAGAGATCCCAGGAGCAATGCACAGTATAACAATAGATCGATGCCCTCCAGGGTAAGGTGATGGAAGTAAAATAGAATTTACAACCTATGTAGGATGAAGCTTGCAAGGTGTTCGAGGAGACCGATAGCCAAGGTTCACATTTAGATCAAATAGTTGTAGCAGTAGAACAACGCTTGGAAGGGCCTGTTACAAAGAATATAGTCCAAGAGCTCACTGAGCAGGAGGCTCAGGAGAGGCAGTAAGTCGAGAAAGATAGAGTTAATCTCGAGGTTTTTGAAGCAGCATTGTCTGGATCGGAGTGACTTGGGATGAGTCACAAGTGATTTTTGGGGGCCTGTTGACCCTCGACCAAGTTTTGGGGAAAATTTGGTCAGTTTTAGAGGTTTTGGTCCACTTTTGGACTTCGACACGCTGGTCAAAGTAGGAGTGCTAAGGAAGAGTTGAGATCGTGGATCTCACCTATTTTGATGGTTATGTGGACCTAGTAAGGGGTCCTCTGGGTTTTTTAACGGGTTTATGGGATGTCATCCCAGGGGTTTTCCCCATGTTTAGGCCTTATTGTAAGATTTTGTAAAGTATAAATAAGAAGAATGTATGGTAGAAGCAGTAGTTCTGTGTGCGAAGGAATGTATGTGGTCGAGGCTTTGTGCTCGATTGTGATTTTGTATACTATGCTTAGTTGTTTTGATTCTTAGTGTGGAGCATGTGCTAAGTGTCGTGATAAAAGATTTTGGCTCTATGCATTTGACCTATTTTTGGAAGGTAAATAAGGAGGATCTAGTGCTTAGTGCACAGATCCCCTGTCTTGTGCAAAGTTTCACTCTGTTTCCTAGTGCACAGGAGTGTCTGGATGTAATATTTTGGCGAATAATAAAGAGGTGAAGTGGTTTGTGGACGTATCCCCACCCTGGGGTGAACCACATATATCTGGTGTTTCATGGTTTTCTTTGTGCAGTGTCATTTCTGTTATGCATTTGCTTAGTGCTTTGATTATGATGTGTAATGAATATATATTTTGTTGCTTAAGTACTTTACTTATGTTAAAGGGTAAATGAATGCTAGACTTAACTCATAGTGCTAAGTGATAAGTGCTCAGGGTGCATAATCAGTTGTTGTTACTACGCTTATCTGTCTTTGATTATGATATGTGGTGTTAATGAGGTTAATAAACTATATCATGATCACTTCCTAAGTGTTAACAAAATATTCTGCAAAGTGCTCTTATCACATAATCATGTCCCAGCTTGGTTAAAGACACATGCATCCTGTAATCCCCCCTGCTTCTACCTCGGGTGAGACCTCGCCTTCTTCGCAGGCGTTAATGAAAGGGCTAGTAGTCAGGGTTTTGTTGGTGCATTGTTAAGTGTTGAACCCTGGGTCTTCCCCTGTGCCAACAAATGGTTCCGTTGTCAGAACTTGAAACTGTGATTCTTGGGAACTGAAGTAAAGAAAAGGAAAAGCTCTGTGCATAGGTATGCTATTGAATTCTGCAGTAATCTACTTGAATTGTGAAGCTTTGTGCCAAGAAAGTAAGTTGTTCTGAAGAAAAGAGGTAAGATTCTAAAAAAGGCAAGATTTGTGCTTTGGTAAGAGAAAGACAAATGAAAATTTTTGTTTTGAAAGAATGAATTTAAGTATGTTTAATAGATTTTTTCCTAGGTTGAAGGATAGGGCACAATTGAAAGAAAGAGTTGGTTTGAGTAAATTTAATAAAAATGAAGAAAGATATGTTATTCCTATGCATAGAAAGAGTTTTTGGACTGATAAGTGGATGCAGGAACCTAGAAAGAATTTTTGCAGATTATAGGTCCAACACTATGATCCAAGGGGAAGTGCGTAGTACAAAATATATTTGGGAACATTTAAGAGAAAAAGAGGATTGAATTTGTGTTATAATTGCAGAAGGTCGGGACATCTTTCTAAGGAATGCCCCGAGGTAGGCCCTATTTGTCTTTGTTGTAAGGTTTTTGGTCATAGGGTTGAGGATTGTCCAAGGATTATTGCTTAAGTTGAAGGGAGGGACATAAGACAAGAAAATTATGAAAAGAGTCAAGAGACTAAGGGTATGTTAGAAATTCGTAAAGAGAAAAGGTTAGATAAAGTTCAGACTATGTTATTACAGTTGAAAGAAATGATGGATGTTCATAAAGATGTCAGTTTACAAGAAATCCTGAAAGCAAAACATTGCATAAGTGCAATAATTAAAGACTTCGACATAGACTGTATAGTCTTGGATGAAGAAACACATGTGAATATTATGACAGAAGAAACTTGGGAATTTTTGGGAAGCCTACTGTGGTACTTTCTTTAGGAAGGATAGGCTTGTTTAAGGGAAAGATGATAACTTTATGTGGAAGAGTAACTATTGTACCTATTATTCTTCATGGAACATCGAATGAAGAATAATTTGAAGTCATTAGGATTGTTGAGTACAACGCCCCTTTACAACTTTTGTTAGGTAAGACTTGGATTGAGAAGGATTAGATCAGAAGGAAAGTAGAGGAAGAAGCTACAGAAAAGAAAAAACAAGAATTAAGAGATCTCATAGCTAGGGAAATAGACCAACTAAGAGAAGAACGAGAGGATAAGTTGAAGCAACAGAGAAAAGTAACAACACAAGAGGGACATAAAGAAAAATAATTAGCTATCAAGTTTGAAAGTATGCAAGAAGGCTTGAAGGACCTATCTATCCAAGAGAGAAGTGTGCCCACTCAGGAAGTGTTAAGAAAAGGGATATTAACTTTAGAACCTTTGAGGGTACCTCAACAGTGCAAAGACACTACGCTGGGGGAAGATAAGAATAAAAATGGAAAGAGGATTCCATAAGTAGTTAAAGAGACTCAGATAACATGAAAGAAGGCAAGGAAGCTCAATAAAAAGAAGGTTAAGTTGGAAAAGCTACAAGAAGTTAAGGAAACCAGATGGAAAACTTATTACAAAGTTTTGCGTTGATCCCCATTTCATTTACATCACCACATGAAGAGATGAGCACTAGGAAAGATTGCACTCATACTATAAGCTCATAGATGCGGATATAGAATAGATTATAAAGGATTGGCGAAAAACATTTCTTGTACCTGTCGCCGATGCAAAGTTATCTGACATTGATACTATAGAAAGCCCAATGGTTACGCAAGTTGAACATGTCGAACAATCTAGTCGGGCGAAGAAGCAGAAGGAACACAAAAAGAAGGTTGAAATCTAGAACATAGAGAGTGAGGAAGAGGATGAAGAAGAAACCTCTAGAGATAGTGGGTCTAACTCGCTAGGAGGAGGAGAATACGAAGCAGAAGGACAGGGAAGAGGAGATGAAGGAGAAGAAGATAAGGGAGGAAGTGAAGCTACTATCACCCCACCACCTGAAGATCCCCCTATTGTAAGAGTGACCCCACAAAAGAGGAAAGTTACACCGAAGATACCTTCAACAAGGAGGAAAATGTGCACCGATAAACCAAAGTTAGAAGCCACTCTCACCGACAAAGAAATTGTTCTGTTCCACGAAGCTGTGGAGGACGCCTCTGAAGACATGTTGCAGAGTTACAAAGAGAAACAAGTGGAGTTATATGAAAGGATTTAGAGTGAGTTGAAGGAAGTGAAACCGGCTGTTCGCTTGGTCCGCGCAGTGCCTACTGCACCGTCTACGCCTTTCTCATCACATACCGCATACTTGGGGGATGAATCAATTCCGCAGGGTGAACTGGGTATTTGGATCACCCTCCCCTAGTAGAGCATCAAGTTTCCCACCCCGCAACACTACAGACTAGCCCCAACTTGGATGTTGAGGTTAACCTTAAAGGAATACCTCAAAAAAAAGTCGAAGTATTGGAGGCGGGTTTGAAGGCATACAAAATGGAATAGAGAGAAATGACCGCTGAAAGAGAAGCCCAAATAAGAAGGATTGTTGATACAATAGAAGCTCGGTTCTAGAGAGCTCAGGAAGAGAAGGAGAAGGCTACAAAATCCTTGCAAAAGGAGAAATACGAAGTCTTAGTACAGTTACGAGAAGCACAAGACAATGTAGTTTTCTATGAAAGAGAGAAAGTAGAGCTTTAGACGAAGCTTCAGGAGGAAAAGAAAGCTAGTGAAGCCCAGATACATAACGAAAACGAGAAGCTGCTCGCAGAGCAGGATGTGGTCAAAGAAGAAGTAAGAAAAGTGTGTTGCTCTGTGCCAAGCTTGGTATAGGAGGAGCAAGAGCATGTCGAATCTTAAGTAGTGAAGCTCGCAGAGACCCTCCAATAGTTTTAGGCTAGGATAGATGAACTGGAGGCTCGAAGAGTGCTGAACACCCCACAGGAGGTGCATGACCAGAGGGAGGAGTCCACCAAAAACACAGTAGCAGGTATAAAATCCCTCGCCTCGGCATGTAAATAGTTGAGTGATAGAAGCGCCCAAACATATGAATGCCTCATCGAGGATCCAGAGTTAAAGAAGCTAGAGGCTTAGTTACAGGTGGTGCATCAACATGAATTTTTATTGCAGTCGTAGATGAATGTGCTCACAGCAGTGGAAAGGATGAAGATATCCCAGGAGCAACACATAGTACAACAACAAATCACTGCCCTCCAGGGTAAGGTGATGGAAGTAACACATAAGTTACAACCTGTGAAGGACGAATCTTGCAAGGTGTTCAAGGAGATCGATAGCCAAGGTTCACAGTTATATCAAGTAGTTGTAGTAGTAGAACAACTCTTGGAAGGGCCTGTTACAAAGAATACAGTCCAGGAGCTTGTTGAGCAAGAGGCTCAGGTGAGGCAGCAAGTCAAGGAAACTCGAGTTAGGTTCAAGGATTTTGAAGCAGCATTGTCCAGACCTGAGTGACTTGGGACGAGGCATAGGTGAGTTTTGGGGGCCTATTGGCCCTCGACCAAGTTTTGGCGAAACTTTGGTCAGTTGTGGAGGTTTTGGTCCACTTTTGGTCTTCGACATGCTGGTCAAAGTAGGAGCGCCCAGGTGGAGCTGTGATCATGGATCTCATCTATTTTGAGGGTTATGTGGACCCAGTAAGGGGTCCTCTAGGTTTTGTAACATGTTTATGGGATGTCCACCCATGGGTTTTCCCCAGTTTAGGCCTTATTGTAAGGTTTTGTAAAGTATAAATAAGAGGAATGTATTGTAGAAGAAATAACTTTGTGTGCGAAGGAATGTCTGTGGTCGAGGATTTGTGCTCGATTGTGATTTTGTAGACTGTGGTTAGTGATTGTGATGCTCAGTGTGGAGCAGGTGCTAAGTGTTGTGATAAGATATTTTGGATCTATGGATTTGACCTATTTTTGGAAGGTAGATAAGGAGGATCTAGTGCTTAGTGTGCATATCTCCTGTCTTGTGCAAAGTTCGACTCTATGGCTTAATGAACAAGAGTGTCTAGATGTAATATTTTGGCAAATAATAAAGAGGCGAAGCGATTTGTGGACATAGCCCCATCCTGGGGTGAGCCATGTATATTTGGTGTTTCATAGTTTGCTTTGTGCAGTGTAATTTTTGTTATGCATTTTCTTAGTGCTTTGATTATGATGTGTACTGAATAAATATTTTGTTTCTTAATTACTTTACTTATGTTAAAGGGTAAATGAGGGATATACTTAACTCATAGTGCTAAGTGATCATGGTGCATAATCACTTGTTGTTACTGTTACAGAGAAATCCCCTTGTTGACAAGTGGATTCTCTCTTGGATACTAGACCCCTATAACCAAGACAAAAAATGCTATTGTGGACACTGACATTCCTTTTAGATCTAATTAAGCTAATGTATGAAGAGGAAAAAGATAAGTGTACCTTTTTAATGGCATTTTTCCTCACACAGTCCAAGTTGATCTTCGATGCTAAACTCCTCAATAAGTTCTGTAGAACAAACAAAGATACAAAAAAATTCCTATTCTACTGTTATTAGCTCAAAAACAGATCTATCTACTAGAGACAAGTTCATGAAATGTACGCAAACTTTAAAGGAAACAGGCCAATAATAGATTTATATCAATGAGAACAATGTGGTGCTTACAGCCATGGATGTAGTGCAACAGCTTCACGAAGCTCCCTTTGTCCAAAACCTTGCTCAAATAATCCACACAGAATGCTGATGCTTCAGTGATATCTCCCTTATGAGATCATAAGTTTGATACTTCACAATTTCTCTATCTCGATGTCAATACCACTCATGAGATCATAAGTTTGGTATCTCCAATCTATCATGTACCTTCACCATGAGAAGGCCTCCTTATATAGGCTTGGAGAGGCCTAACCACTTAAGATATTCTTGGGACATGTTGAGAATTCTTCTCCTTCAGTTGTGGATCTTCCCTAAGATCATGCCTTGACCTCATATTCGAATCCAACCAACTTTAGAGATTGAGGGGATTCTTCCCTGATTTATCTCAACAAACCAAAATTCGCTCAGAAAGGGTAGCGCTCCCCCAAAAGGGTGCACAAAGCGTTGCAATGCTCCCCCAAAGAAGGATAGGGAGCGTCGATGCTCCCTGACAGTGGGTAGGGGAGTGTTGCCTTCCAAAAATCATTTTTGAGTAGTTTTCTTCATGGAAATGCTTTGTACTCTTCATCAAATGATTTCTCTTCCTAAGACCAGTCTTTGAGGGTGTCTTAAGTGTCCATGTGATGTCGTTAGAGGCATGACATAGGAAAAATGGAAGTATGATGTTTGCGACACTTGTGGTCAAGATGCGACACTTGCGGACACGATGCAACACTTACAACACTTGTGGTCAAGATGCGACACTTACGGACAAGATGAGATACTTACACACTTGTAATGACGACACTTGCGACACTATTGAAGTGAGTAATTTTGATGTGTAACAGTTACTGTGCTTATCTTTCTTTGATTATGCTCTGCGGTGTTAATGAGGTTAATAAAATAATTCATAATCACTTCCTAAGAGTTAACATAATATTTTGCGAAGTGCTCTTATCGCATAATCGTGTCCTAGCCTAGTTGCAGACACCTACGTCCTATAACCCCCCCTTCTTCTACCTCAGGTGAGACTTCTCCTGCTTCACAACTATTGCCGAAAGGGCCGGTAGTCAAGGTTTTGTTGGTGCGCTGTTAAACGTTGAACCCTAGGTCTGCCCCTGTGACAACATCCAACAACAAAAAGGATAAAATATGGACATCACAAATTCCTTTGTCAGGAGAGATGTAATATCAGTACCAAAGAGTGAGAGTCTTTTGCAATTATCGCGGGCCTCTATATCGGGGAAAAGGGCCTTTATGTCCAAAGAATGTTGATATCGAGTAAGAGGGTCTTCATACGATTTAACTACTCTTCCAAAAGCTGGTGGTTCTCATCCAGGCGAATAACATCGTCTATTTGTTGGATGAGTGGAGCAATCATGCTACTTAGACTCTTCGATGCGGCTCCGCTTACAACAAGCAACATTGCTATTTTTTTTTGGCTTTGAAGCAGAGTAGAATTCCGCATCTAAAAGGGTTGGAGATATTATGACATAGGTGAGCAATCGAGTGTAAATACAAACACACACATATTTATATCTAAATATAATAAAAAATATTTTATTAAAAATAAAAAGTAAAATGAATATTACAAATATGACATTTAAAAAAAATATTATAATATAATTTTGAATATTTTAACATTAACTAAAATTATTTTATTTATATATTCATAGTTTTTAAATAGATTATATTTTTATATGATCATATTTTTAAAATCCTTGTAAAATTTCAATTTTATATAGTTTTAGATATCATTTTTGGGATGAATAACATAGCATCAATCAAACCCACTCAGCTTACTACTCACTTTACAAAATCTTAGCAAGTATTGTGTCTTATGAATTATCCAATTAAAGTTTCCTTCACTTTGAATGCAACATATTAAATATTATTTTTAAAATAGTTATTAAATTTCATTAAATTTCAATTTTATAAAATTTATTAAAAATATAATTAACTTCAATTTATTTTAAATAATTATAAATTTGTAATAAAATTAGTAAATCCCAAATTCAAATTCATTTAAATTGGTTAACCCATTATCCCATTTTATACTCATATATCTTTTTATCTAAAAATCACAAGTTCAAATAATTACAATAATACTAATTTTTTAATATTTTATTCAT
>JZKD02S0100137.1:529877-569196 GCA_000966675.3 Picea glauca
TAGACCGAAAATATTTGTGTCTAATATTTTCTGAGTTTTGCATATTGCTGATATTTAATTTCTGCATTGAAAACGATGTTCATAATCCTCATGTTTCAGTTCTAAAATTTATTTTATGTTCAGAAATTTATTTTCTGTTAAGTTTTTTAGATGCTGAAACACCGCTGTAGCTTATGCTGAAACACCAAGCTGTAGCATAAGCTGAAACACAGTGCTGAGTAGATGCTGAAACACTGCTGTAGTAGATGCTGAAACACTGCTGTAGCAGTTGCTGAAACATGGCTGTAGCAGTTGCTGAAACACAGCTGTAGCATATGCTGAAACAATGCTGAAACTGAGTTTGGAATTTAAATTTGACTGAAAAATCAGCGAGACTGAAACTGGGTGGGATTTTGAATTAAAATTAACATTAACTTCCTTGGACAATGAGATCATTTCTTGTAAAATAATGCTTTAAATTCTTTTAATATCATAGCTATCATATCATAAAAGATATTTGAAGGATCATCACAATGTTTCATGTTCTGCACTTCTTTTTTTACATCTTTGGCAATGCTTGTTGCATTTTTTTTGTTTCATTGTTTGAAAAAGAGAACAGTTCCCTTGGAGAGAGTTTACTGCTAATTGTAAATGTTGTATATTTTTTGCATGATGGTTAAACCACATGCAGAGAAATCATAGAAACATGCAGTGTCGCCAAAAGGAGAAATCATACAACACTATGAAATCACAGGCTTGGCCACATGAGTGAGAACGGGATGCAAATACTTCACAAAATAAATTTGTTTCCATATCTTAAAAAAATTGATTTGGATTTCTGTGAGCATTGTGTATGGAAAACATAAGAGAGTCAGATTTCTCAGAGTCGGAAAATAAAAGAAGAGTGAAGTGTTAGAGCTTGTGCATACAGATGTATGGGGACCAACTCAAGTATCATCTCTTGGTGGATCTTGTTATTATGTTACTTTTATTGATGATGCAACTAGAAAAACTTGGGTTTATTTCATTCTACAAAAATATGATGTTTTTGATACTTTTAAGAAATGGAAAGATTTGGTTGAGAATGAGATAGGAAAAAGGTTGAAGTGTCTCAAATCAGAAAATGGAGGTGAATATTGCCGCAAGGAGTTTGATGATTACTATTCATACCATGTGATTCGTAGAGAGAAGACATTTCTAGGAACACCACAAGAAAATGGTGTTTCAGAAAGGATGAACAGGACAATCATGAAGAGTGCAAGGAGTATGAGATTGCTTGTTGGTTTTCCCTTATAGTTATGGGAAGATGTTGTAGATACCTCTATTTACTTAATAAACAAGACATTGTTGTTTACTTAATAAACAAAGGACCTTCAATCTCTTTGGATGGTAGAATTCCAGAGGAGGCATGGACATGTAAAAAGGTAAACTATTATTTTTTGAAGACTTTCGGTTGTGAATCATTTGTCCATATTGATAAAGAAAATAGAACAAAGCTTGAGGCAAAATCCAAGAAGTGTACCTTTATTGGATACAATGTTAATGATTTTGGTTATTTCTTATGGGATTATGAAAATAACAAAATCATTAGGAGTAGAGATGTAATATTCAATGAGAAGGTCATGTACAAAGATTGGTTGCAGGGAAAGAAATAGAAAAAAGAAAAACTAGAATACACAGTGCTTGATGAGATCACTGAAAAAGAAATTCCAAAGGTACCAGAAAATCAAAATGTACAACAACATGATCAACATGTACCTCAAAATCCTATTAGTGTTGTTAGAAGATATACCAGGTTAAGTAGACCCCCTAAACGATACTCTCCTTCATTGTATTATTTATTGTTGACTGATTCTGGTGAACCAGAATGTTATGAAGAGGCAATGCTGGTAGATATGAAAAAGAAGTGGGAGCAAGGAATGAAAGAGGAAATGGATTCCTTGGTAAATAACCAGACTTGGGACTTGGTTTAGTTGCCTGCAATAAAAATATCATTGCAGAATAAATGGGTTTACAAGTTAAAGGAAGAAGATGGGGGAAAAAAGAAGTACAAGGCTAGACTTGTTATAAAGGGGTTTTCACAAAAGAAAGGTATAGATTTTGATAAAATATTTTCTTCTGTTGTTAAAATGACTTCAATTAGGACTATTTTAAGTCTTGTGGAAATACAAAATTTGCATCTTGAACATTTAGATGTAAACAAAAAATTCCTCCATGGGGATTTGGAGGAAGATATTTATATGTAGCAGCCATAGGGGTATGAGGTCAAACAGAAGTAGAATTTGGTATGCAGGTTGAAGAAGAGCTTGTATGGACTAAAGAAAGCTCCAAGGCAGTGGTATTTTAAGTTTGACATGTTTATGACAGAACAAGGTTAAAGTAGATGTCATTCTAATCACTGTGTTTATTTTAAAAGTCTAGACAATGGAAGATATATTACCTTTGTATTGTATGAAGATGACATGATTGTTGCAGGGTCTAATATGGAAGATATAAATGTGCTCAAGAATAAATTAGCTAATTCATTTGCAATGAAGGATTTGGGTGCTATAAATAAAATCCTTGGTATGAGAATAACAAGAGACATGAAAAATCACAAATTGACATTGTCTCAGGGTGAGTACATAGAGAAGGTGTTGGAGAGGTTTGGAATGCAGAATGCAAAACCAATTAGTACACCTTTGTCCATCCATTTCAAATTAACTAAGGAAATGTGTCCCAAGGCACATGAGGAGATCAAATACATGTCCATGGTTCTTTATTCATCAACATTTGGTAGCTTGATGTATGCGATGGTTTGCACAAGACCAGATATTGCACAAGTAGTGGTAGTTGTGAGAAAATATATAAAAAATCCATGTAAAGAACATTGGGAGGAAGTAAAGTGGATTACCGGGTATTTGAGAGGTAATGCTACTCATGAATTATGTTTCGAAGGTTCAAACATTGTTCTACAGGGATATGCTGATTCAAATATGGAAGGTGATAAAGATAGCAGGAGGATCACCATAGGGTATGTTTTTACTGTAGGTGGAACAACAATAATTTGGATTTCGAAACTGCAAAAGGTTGTTGCACTTTCAATAATAGAGGCAGAGTATGTTGCTGCTATAGAGGATAGTAAAGAAATTATTTGGTTACAGAGGTTTATGGAGGAATTGGGAAAGAAGCAGGAGGATAACAGGTTGTACTGTGATAGTGAGAGTGCCATTCATCTTGCAAATAAATCAACCTTCCATTCGAATACTAAGCATATACATATCAGATACCATTTCATACGATCCGTCTTGGAAGATGGAAATTTGAAGTTAGAAAAGATACACACTAGCCATAATCCTGTAGACATGTTAACTAAGGGAGTAACCAAGGAGAAACTAAGTTCCTGCTTAGTTTTAGTTGGTCTTCAAGCATGAATATGAAGATGAGAAATTTTCCAGGTCCAAAAAGGATCATAGTCCAACAGATACAACAATGGTGGAGTTGTTGAGATCAGTCTCCAAGTGGGAGATTGTTGGTTATGGAGCCTAATTATCTTCTTATTCAGAGGTCTTTGTTTTCAACCGTGTTTATACCCCATGAAGACTTTACACCCCAAAAGAATGTACACTTCTCCATGTGGGGGAGTGCAGAGGGGGGTTACCTCCTTTGCGGGGTTCAGGGGAAGCGGGCCCCTGAAAGAAAAATTTCCTTGTAAATGTATATTGTAATTTCACAATAAATCTGGATCATTCATTATAAGGTCATAGATATGACGATAGAAGTTATGTTAGGGTTTTTTTCCCTAGAAGAAAACCCTGATTGTGGCTATGTATCATTATAAATATTGTATTATGAGTGAGGAGACTGTGAGAGAAAGAAGAGGAAGTTACAATGAGTGTGTTGTAGGTTGTATCCCTTCATTTGTCGGATAATAATAAAGGAAGGACTTGACAATTTCTCTGGTGGATGTAGCCCACACTGAGTGAACCATGTATATCTGTGTCTCTATTGTATTGTGTATCTTATGTGTTTTATTTCCGTATTTGTTTTATTTTATTGCTTCGCGATCCTGTTTTTCTAACAGTGGCCTTTGAAATATTTGCAAAAGATGACATATAGGATTTTTATCACAATTGTTAGACAACTTGGCCCACTACTTTTATGCAGTTGTTTGAATGTATGTTCAAGGATCTTTTATATTATGGTGTATTTGCAGACTTGGAAACTCTCAGTGAAAGTTGTTTGAATGAATGCATGTTCATATATATTTTTATATTATAGTGTATTTGCAAAATTGGAAACTCTCAGTGACAACACTATACTACTTTGAAATTTTTGATTATATATATATATATATAATCATCTTGCAGTTCACAATATTATGTGTTAATTAGATTTTTTGTTTATGCAGTAGTTTGATTGTATATTAATGTTCATGGATCTTTTATTATGATGGATCTTTTATTATGGTGTATTTGTGGACTTTGACATTTTTTAATATATATATATATGTGTGTGTGTGTGTGTGTGTGTGTGTGTGATCATCTTGCAGTTCATCTAAATTGCAATATTATATGTTTTAATTTGATTTTTTGTACATTGATTAGTTTGAATGTAAATTGCTCATGGATATTATATTATGGTGTCTTTGCATACTTGGAAACTCTCAGTCACAACATTGTACTACTTTTACCATTTTTCATTATATATATGGTCATCTTGCAGTTCATTTAAATTGCAATATTATATGTTTTAATTTAAGTTTAATACTAAGTTATTTAATGTTTTATTTAATATTTTATCTTTTATTTAATGTTTTAATTTAAGTTTAATACTAAGTTATTTAATGTTTTAATTTAAGTTTAATACTTAGTTATTTAATGTTTTAATTTAAGTTTAGTACTATGTTTATTTCTGCATTACACAATTAATTTATGGTAAATAATAAACTATTCATATCATTATATAATTGGACATTTACTACTAAACTTGTAGTAAATATAATGATTATGCAAATAATAACATTATATCAATACACTACCAACTTACATAAATCAGTGAATCAAAATGACTAAATATACTACTAGTTGATGACAATAATTGATACAAATGACTAAATTTACTACTTGCCGACGACAATAAATGACTACCACAACTAAATAAATGACTAGTTAATGACAATCAATGACGACAACAATGACTAAATATACTACCAATGGATTGAAATTAGAGAATAAAAATGACAAAATATACTACTAGTTGACGGAAAATGATGATTACAATGACTAAATATACTAGTCGTTGACGGAAAATGATGATTACAATGACTAAATATACTACCAGTTGACGGAAATAAATGATACAAATGACTAAATTTACTACTTGTTGATGATAATAATGGACTACCATGACCAAATAAATGACCAGTGAACAACAATTAATGACTAAAACAATGACTAAAGTTACCACCAAAACGATCAACCAAAACAACCAATAAATGAATAAATTTTTTTAGTCATATATTTGGTCGCGCTATATATGTACGAAAATATAATACTAGTAGTCACGTGACTAAACTTGGTCATTTATATGCAATTTTTAGTCATTTGTTTAGTCATAAATTTATCTTTTTCTACTAGTGACATGCTTTAGAAAATAGAAACAAGACAGGATAAAAAGATTCGTCTCCATTTAAAATTTACTTAGGATTTGTCAAGGGTAATACATAAATAAATGTGGCTCAAATGTCAAAATTTATAACTAATATTTATTTCAACCCAAAGCTCAAAAATTGTATATGTAAATTTTCTGTATTATAGCTCAAATAAGGTTAGAATGAAGTTATTTCTAAGGAAAATATAATGTTTGAGTAATTGCATAAAGATTATGTTGGACAATTGGTTTGGATAATTGGTTTTCAATGATGTCAACGCCTGGAGAAGTTCAGAAGCCCTAGAGATATGGTTTATATTGATGGCGAGTTAGTTGTCATTGATGAAGTGGTTGATGTCAACAATTGTGATGGGTTCATTTGATGAAGTATACATGAACTCCCAGAGGTGTGGTTATAGTACCTGAAGTTGGTTGAGGAATATGGAAATGAAGGACATTGTAAATGCATGTAAGGCACTCATATATGTATAGTCCTTGTCATGTTGTTTCCGGTGATAGGTGATACGCCGCGTGGTTCCTCACAGTTGACAAGTTATGAGGTCATGAAGTTGGAAGCCCCAAAGATGGGTTAAGAAGCCCCTAATTGGTTGCAAGTCATTAATGAAAGGGTAAATTGGTTGTAACAAGAAAGTTCAAGAATCCTTAAAGTTAAGGAAAGAGGTTACTTAGAAAAAATATATATACACCTCAATAAGTCATTCATAAGTACATTCACACACACACTATGTTGAATATCTTCTATCTGAGTAAGTGATTCTTATGTGAGGTAACCAAGGAGATTTGATGTAAATTTCAAAGGGAAGATGAAGTAAAGAAGGGTGAAATCCAAAGGAGGGTGAAGTCTTGTGATGATGTGTTATAAGGTATGCTATTTAAAGTTCATCTTACCATTTTTGCTATAAATTTTTTTCTATAATGATTCAGATAGAGAAAATTGGAGGAGGTTGAGAATACATGTCAAGGTACCTGTGGTAAACATTTCAACTTCTTGGTCATTGTATTTTCAGAGATACACTTTGTGGAAAATAGGGTTTTTGGCTAGTCTTGAAACTAGTCTCAAACAACTATTCTGGGTAAAACCATCATAACTTATTCATAGAAGATCCAAATTTAGTGGGACCAAATGAATTGGATATATTACATTCTTTTGTATGCTTTTTATGATTTTCAGATCCATATATCAAATATTCCATGCATGGAATTCTATACAAGTTCGCTCTCTAGAATAAGCTAGAATTCAACAAGGTCTTCCATTTCTACTATAACTCCTTTTCTAGGATGATCCAAGAAGTGAAACTTGGAGGAATTGTAGAGAAGATATTGAACAATAATGGGTACAAGTTTCAATCCTTTATTAATTACATGTACATAGTTATGCTCGTTGAAATTTAGGGTTTGTGAATAATCCAAAAAATAGTCTCGTGAGACTAAGGTAAATTTGATGAAGATGCTATTCTCTTGTTGTTGAAGTTGAGGAAGGTCTGGAGGTCTATGATCACATACACTAGGTCTATTACATAGTTATAGGTCTGTTTATATGCATGTTTTGAGGGTTACATGTTGATGATATTATGGTGCATGTTTGAGGCAAGTATTTTGGTATATGAGGCATTGACACATCTTAGGTGCATGGTTGAGGGATATAATTGGTATATAATCTTGGTTGTTTGGTAATTTTTTAAGGCACTTAATTGATGATATCTTATGGTACATGGTGTATGGCATGATTGAGAAATATCATAAGTGATATGGTATATGGTTGAGGCACATGGTTTGAGGAGCATCTTGGATATTGGCAACATTGTTAGAGATACATTTTTGGTATATGTATGAGACATTCCTTGGTGAAATTGATGCATGGTGAGATACGTAGTTGATACACAATATGGTTTTGACACATGGTATGGCACATGTTTTGGTTAATGCATGATTTGGTACATGTTTGGTATATGGTATGGTACATGCTTTGGTATATGATTGATGCATGATTTGGTATAGGTTGTGGTACACGGTTGATGCTTGGTATGGTACATGTTGATGGTTTGGTACATGCTTTAGTACATGGTTGAGACACATACCTTGAGATGGTGTGCTGGTGATATTGGTACATGCTTGGTAGAGGCATGTGTTGGTGATGTTGGACATCTAGTTGAGAGGTGTCCTTGGTATATGATCCATGTGAGAGGATATGGTTGAGTTTTGGTGAGAGTGACATGTTGGAAAGGTTGATGTGACAGGTTGACAGTGACAGATTGGATACATTGACATGTTGACATGTTACATGTTGATGTGAAAGTGGCAGTGGCAGTGATAGTGACAGTGGTAGTGACAGTGACAATGAAAATGGAAGTGACAGTGACAAGGATTTTGGTAGTGACAATTGGTCTACACTTTTATTTCATGGCTGTAGGACGGGGCAAGGAAAGGGGGTTGTAGCCTCCTAGTTGGTGCCGAAGAATGCAGGGAGTTGGAACTTCCTTCAGGTTGGAGCCTGTGAATTAGGGGGTTGTAGTCTCCTTCTGGTTAGAGCCAGAAAATTGAGGGAGTTGTAACTTCCTTTATGTTGGAGCCTATAAATAAGGGTTCGCAACCTCCTTCTAGTTGCAACTGGAGAATTGGGAAGTTGGTGCTTCTAATGAATGTATTATTTGATATAGAATAAATCATTCTGAGGTTTTCTCCCATTTGGCTTTCCATGTAAATTTTGGTGTACTGTGTACTTGATGTGATATTGTTGATGTGATGCTTCTTATGTTTATATGCTCATGGTATATTGATGATACATTGATGATATACTGCTGATAAAGTTAAAGATTATATATTGTGGTTAAAATTGGTATAAAGTGATCATACTGATTCACCCCCCCTCTTAGTATTCCAATAACTGGTATCAGAGTAGGTTCCTTTAGGAAACAATTTAACCACTAGAAGGTAGATCATGGAGATAAAAAATTTGTATAAAAATGGAATACCACAGTTCAATGGTCAAAACAATCAAGAGAATGAAATGTGGAGTATCAGGATGAATTTTTTTTATAGGCATAGGGATATGATGTTTGGTACTCATTTTTTACAGGATACACTGCTACAAAGAAGCCAAACAACATGCAAGAAAGAATTGAAAAGAAATAAAAAAATAGCAATGGATTTCATCTGGGAAGGATTACATGATCCGATAAAATATAAAGTTGGAAAATGTTCATCAGCTAAAGAAATTTGGGATAAGATACATAATCTATACTTTGAAGAATCTCTCATCACAAAGGTAGAGATTGCTAAAGAAGATGAAAGAACAAAAAAAGAAGAAAGATGCTCATTATGTCAGACAGATTCAAAGAAGAATATTGTGAAGAAGGCATAGTAGACCTTGAAGCAGAGTTAATCAGTGCTTTAGAGAAACTGACAAAATAAAGGAAGAAGAACAAGTCTCTTGAGGAACAATTAGTCAAGACTAATTCTTAAGAAAGTTTCGAAGAATCCCAATAGGTCATCTTAAAACTAAAATATCATCTAGAATAAGCCAAGAAGATTGAATAAATATGCAAAATTCATATGGAAGAGAAGCATTGTTTGGAATCCGAAATAGCAACACTACGAAAGGAAGCAATGAAATAGAAGCAATGTTTGGAAGCCAAAAGAAAGGAATAAGATAATAGAAAAAATATTTTGATAGATCATCTTAAGGAAAGAATTGAAGACTTAAATCCACTTGAAGTAGAATTCGGTCAAGAAGAGAGAAGAATTGAAAAATACATCATCTCCTTGAAGATCCAACTTGAAGAAACAAAGCGAACAAAATAAGTCATGAAGAGTCAGATGATGAAGAAAGAAGAAGAGGTTGAGAATCTTGAAGAAGAAGTTGTCACATTGGGAGCCAAAATCGTCCAAATCATTAAGAATGATGAAGGGATAGAAACAACCACATCATGAGTAGAGAATGTTGAAGAAAAACACTCTAAGTTGCCAGAAAAGAAGGATGAAGAAATGAATATGAGTTATGCAGAAGTACTAAAAGGAAGGAATTATGGTCAGCCAAAATCAAACAAAAATGATAGAGATACATCTTTAGGAAGACCCTCCACATTCAAGCCACAAAGAAGCTTCAATCATGATCATGATCAACCAAGACAAGAATTCTTAAGAACTACACCACAAAGAATATCATTCACTCCCAAGTATGTAAATTTCTTTTATGGTCATTGTTTTTATTGTACTAACTTTGGACATAAAGTTGCAGATTGCAGGGCTTATGGAAGAAATGTTCAAGCAAGAAATGTTTATGTGGCCCCATATAAAATTTAATGTTACAAATTCCACAATTATGGTCACATAGTTCATGATTGTAGAAGCATGATGGATACTTCTATGAAAAAGAACACTGATATCAGATATAAAAAAGTTTGGAAAAGAAAATAAGAATAGGTAAAAGAAGAGAAGATGAATGAAGGACACCCATAAGTAATACTCTTAGGATTAGAAATAACACAAGATCAAAAAAAATTTATAGGGAAAAAGGAAGATGTAAAATACAGGAAGGTTTGGAGAAGAAATGAAAAACAAGAAGAACAAATGAATGAAGAATAGGTCCCAAAGATCGCAGGAGTTACAGAGAACAAAGAACATAATCGAGAAATTGTACTCGTAGGAATTATAGTGCAAGATCATAATGAATCAATAGGAATAAATAAATAAGTCATATTTTAGAGAGATGATGAGTCTACAGACGAAGAGGAATATTAGTCAACATCAAAGTGAGTATTTTTATGAGCCACCTGACTTGGAGACTCCCAGTGAATATGAATATTGAACATGGGGAGTCAATGCAGTAGCTACTATAGATCAAAGAACCATCCTTTGAGTAGGTTGAAGTATTTGCAGATACAGATCTAGAACAATAAGATAACCAAAGAACATAGTGACAATGTCCCATGCAGGTATCAGTTGGAAATTACACAGGAATCAGTTTATGATTGTATTCCATGTATGTATTCAGGTAAGGATATGTTCAGTACAAGTTCTTCCAGACATGCAGAGGTTGATTTGTAGATAGAGAAGACCAATGGACACATTTTATTCAGTTTGAAGAAATGAGAATATGTGATGATCAGTTGCAACCATGAAGCCTTCATGATAGTACATTGATAGATGAGTTATCATTGTGGACAATTGAGTATCATATTTATGGACATCTTATGACATATGGACATAGATTGATTTATGAGATCATTAATAGGTATGGAAAACATGGGCCAAAGAATATGCATAACAATGTATCAGTGGAATCAATTGAAATTAGTTGGTCACAGAAAGGAAATAAGTGAAAGGAACAACAAAACATGGAAAGAGAAACCTTCAGTAGAAGTTATATCATCAGAGGGATATTGCTGAAAAGTATGGTCATGAAAAATCATTTGAAGTCAAGAAAATTTGAATTATTTTTATGTATATTAGAGAGTTGGAAGAGGAAGAACCAATGGATAATTAGCAATCACTGGAAGAGAGGAAAGGAAACACTTACATGTAGCCCTATATTTGATCTACAAAACATCTTGCAGAGAAATCAAGAGAAGAGAAATCATCAAGAGATTCAAAAAGGAATATAAATAACATACAAAAAGGGGGAGACATACCGACAGGGGGAGTTATCCTTTTGCACATGATGTCAAAGGGAGAGAAAGAGAGAGATAAAAAGAGTCAAGCATATGAATTCAGAGAATGACTGTTTAGAGAAGGTATACTTTCAAGGGGAGTCACTCTTTGCTATCAAAAGATGAAAAGAACTTGGAGAGGAACATGAAGATAGAAACATGTGAAGAGAAAGAACAAAGGCATGGAAACAAAGAGAGAAAACATATGCATGAAGACAGGGGGGAAAATCCCAAGGAGAGAGATCCTTTTCCATTGATGTCAAAGGGGGAGAGTGAGAAACATTGATGTGGAGAAATGGTCACAGGGGGGAGCATGAGTATTGGAGCATCATTATTGCCATCAATGTTTCCATCAATGTTGGTGTTGTGATCAATGAAAAAGGGGGAGATTGTTGGATAGTTGGTTTGGACAATTGGTTTTCATTGATGTCAACCCATGGAGATTGATGTCAAACCTTGTTGATTGATTTCATCCCTTGTAGAAATCCAAAATCTCTAGAGATATGGTTGATATTGATGGTGAGTTAGTTTTCATTGATGGAGTGGTTGATGTCAGTAGATGTGATGGGTGCATTTGATGAAGTATAAATGAAGCCCCAGATGCGTGGTTACGGTACCTGAATTTGGTCGAGGAATATGGACATTAAGGAAAATGTAAATATAGGTAAGACTCTCAAAGATGGTTAATACTTCTCCTGTCGTTTTCGGTGATAGGTGGTACGCCACGTGGTTCCTCACGATTGAGGAGTTATGATGTCATGAAGTTGGAAGCACCAAAGATGGGTTAAGAAACCCCTAATTGGTTACAATATGGGTTAAGAAGCCCCTAATTAGTTGCAAGTTATTAATGAAAGGGCAAAGTGGTTGTAACAAGAAAGTTCAAGAATTCCTAAAGTTAAGGAAAGAGGTTACTTAGAAAAAAGTATATATACACCTCAAGAAGTCACTCATAAGTACATTCACACACACATTCTATTGAATATATTCTATGCGAGTAAGTGATTCTTATTTGAGGTAAACAAGGAGATATGAGGTGAATTTCAAAGGGAATATGAAGTAAATAAGGGTGAAATTCCAAGGGAGGATGCAGTCTTGTGATGATGTGTTCTAAAGTATGTTATTTAAAGGTCATATTACCATTTTCACTATAATTTTTTTTCTATAATGATTCAGATAGTGAAAATTTGAGGAGGTTGAGAATACATGTCAAGGTACATATGGTAAACATTTCAGCTCTTGGGTCGTTGTATTCTCAAAGATACTTTCTGTGGAAAATAGGGTTTTTGGCTAGTCTTGAAACTAGTCTTAAACATGTTTTCTGGGTAAAACAATCATAACGTCTTCATAGATGATCCAAATTCATTGAGACAAAATAAATTGGATAGAGTAAAATGTGTTGTATGTTGTGCATGATTTTGAGATCTAGATATCAAATATTCCACGCATGGAATTCTATACAAGTTCTCTCTATAGAATAAGACAAAATTCAACAAGATCTTCCATTTTTTCTATAAATCCTTTTTCTGGGATGTTCCAAGAAGTGAAACTTGGAGGAATTGTAGAGAAGATATTGAAGAATATTGGGTACAAGTTTCAGACCTTTATTCATTACATGTATGGAGTTATGCTTATTGAAAGTTAGGGTTTGTGACTAATCCAAACACTAGTCCCGTGAGGCTAAGGTAAAGTTTGATGAAGATGCTATTATCTTTTTGTTGAAGTTGAGGAAGGTCTGTAGGTTTGTGATCACATACACCAGGTCTATTACAAAGTTATAGGTATGTTTATATGCATGGTTTTAGGGTTACATGTTGATGATGTTATGGTGCATGCTTGAGGCAATTATTTGGTATATTGTTGAGGCATTGGCACATCTTAGGTGCATGGTTGAGGCATATACTTGGTATATGATCTTGGTTGTTTGGTACTTTGTTGAGGCACTTCATTGCTGATATATTATGGTACATGGTGTATGGAATGATTGAGATATATCATAAGTGATATGGTATATGGTTGAAGCACACGATTTGAGAAGCATCTTGGATATTGGGGACATTGTTTGAGATACATTTTTGGTATATGTATGAGGCATTCCTTGGTGAAATTGATGCATGGTGAGATACATAGTTGATGCATGATATGGTGTTGACACATGGTATGGAATAAGTTTTGTTTGATGCATGATTTGGTACAAGTTTGGTATATGGTATGGTACAGGTTTTGGTATATGATTGATGCATGATTTGGTACAAGTTGTGGTACACGGTTCATGCTTGATGCATGATTTGGTACAAGTTGTGGTACATGGTTCATGCTTGGTATGGTACATTTTGATGGTTTGGTACATGCTTTGGTATATGGTTGAGACACATATCTTTTGATGGTGTGTTGGTGATATTGGTACATTATTTGTAGAGGCATGTGTTGGTGATGTTGGACATCTAGTGGAGAGGTGTCCTTGGTATATGATCCATGTGAGAGGATCTGGTTACGTTTCAGTGAGATTGACAGGTTGACAGTGAAAAATTGGATACAATGATAGGTTGACATGTTATAGGTTGATGTGATAGTGGCAGTGACAATGTCAGTGACATTGACAGTAGTAGTGATAGTAGCAGTGACAGTGACAATGACAATGGAAGTGATAGTGGCAATGATTGTGGTAGTGATAATTGGTCTACACTTTTATTTTAGGGAAATAGGATGAGGCACGAAAAGGGGGTTGTAGCCTCCTTTAGGGTTGTGATGGAGAACAAAGGGAGTTGGAGCTTCCTTCAGTTTGGAACTTGAGGATTAGGGGGTTGTATTGTCCTTTTGGTTGGAGCCAGAGAATTCAGGGAGTTGTAGCTTCCTTCAGGTTGGAGCTTGCAAATAGGGGGTTGTAGCCTCCTTGAAGTTGCAGCTGGAGAATTGGTAAGTTGGTTCTTCCAATGAATGTATTCTTTGATATATAAGAAAACATTTTGTGGTTTTCTCCCATTTGGGTTTCCACATAAATTTTAGAGTACTGTGTACTTGATGTGATTTTGGTGATGTACTGTTGTTTATTTTTATATGCTCATGATATATTGATGATACATTGATGATATACTACTGATAAAGTTAAAGATTATATCTATATTGTGGTTAAAATTGGTATAAAGTTCTCATATTGATTCACCCCCCCTCTCAGTATTCCAACATATACATATGAGCAATCCTTCTTCATCTTCTTGGTGTTGCTACACTGCCAAAAAACATCCATAGCCTATCGTGTAGTCACCTCAACATTACATGCCTTTCTTTACTACCAACGAGCGTCCATAGCCCTGACGAAGATACCTACATTTCCCAATTGAATCTCGTTTCACTATCTCTTTTTATTTTAACTTTATTTGGTAGGAGACAGGGGAAATCAATGTGTTTTGCAAACTCATGGATGATGTCTATTTCTTGAAAATAAGTTGGAAATGCCTACGCTATAAATTATACTCATAAAATATGTTCATTTCCTTAGTCCTAACTCTATCTTTATTATCCAGGTGGATATTGGTGGCCACCCACCTATTCCAACTGGCTCCTCTTGAAAGTTTTTAGTTCAACACATTCTTCTGTACTTCTTTGTAATTGTGGGTTCTACACTTTCGGGGTTGTCTGAAGCCCTACAAATATTCCAGGTGGATACTGGTGGCCTCCCACTTAATCCAACTGGATTATTTTGTATGTTTTCATGTCATCACATCTTGTTGTACTTCCAGGGATGTTTTGAGGCCCTAAACAATGTTTTTTTGGCTCGCCACAATCAAACTGTAGACATAGTCAAATTTTGATGGTGTAATGTGTAGTTATCAAAATTACCTTTCCAATGGGCTATCACGCGCCTAAAACGGAGGTCGTATGCAAACGTTACGACCCTGGGAAGTTGAGGTACCAACTTACCCATATGGGCCCACATAACTTTTGGCGTTTCATCTCCTAGGGTTAGGTTTTTGGATGTCTAGGGTCTTGGCATTCATGAGTAATATTAAAAGGGCCTTTGGAGCCTCATTGTACTCATTCAACTCAGACGGATGCACATAGCAGCCACATCTCTTCTCAAAGATAGCTACCACCATTCAAGCAAGTGTTTCAGTTCTATAGTTTTACAATTTCATCCTATTTCATTTATTCAATAGAAGATATTGTTCACTGGATATCTGTGTTGTTCTTCATATCTCTATGTTTATTATATTCAGTCTGTTAATTAGTTCATTCCGCTCCTAAATTTGGATCAGTGATATCATAGCGGTCTTCTCTTCTTTTATTTTACTTGTGCATGTCCCTGACAAGATCTAGATACAAGAAGTTGGGACTCGAACCAATCGATCCATTGCAAGATCGAACGCACCGAGACTGAAAACAACCCATGGGAGATGAAAATAAAGATGATGGATTAGGAGATCCTTTTAAAATGTTTCTCGAGGAATCCATTGCGTGAAAAAGGAATGAAATGATGGAAAAATTTGTGCAGATGCTTCAGCGACTGCCCAGAGAAGAAGCATCTTTATCAAGAATCCATCCAACCCCCTTCAAGGTATAGGTAAAATTTTATATTCCATTATTTGAAGGACTAATAGATGTGGATGTTGTAGATAAATGGTTGAATCTTCTTGAAGGGTATTATTTGGTCCACAAATTTTCCAATAGGGAAAAGATTACTTTTGTACTCCTCAAGGTTGTCCCCCATGTTTAGGATTGGTGGGACACTTACTTTGAGAAAAGGGCCATAGAGGAATTTGTAATATTTGTGGTTTCCCCTACATGGGATTCCTTCCAGGATGCCATTAAAGAAAAATACTACCCTATTGGAAGCTACGGGGACCAGTACACAAGATGGACCACCTTGCATCAAGAAAGGGACCAAACAATACCAAATTGCACCAATATTTTCCATACCCTGCACACCAAGTTGGGTATCAAAGACTTTGAGCGATATATGGTGCTCAAATACCATGGTTGTTTCCATATATACATTCAAACAGAAATGGAGTTTCTGGACATCGCCTCATTGGGTACGACTTATAGATATGGTGTCAAGATCAAGAAAAAATTTAAGCAGAAGAGGTGAGATTTTGGATATGCAAACTCCTCACAGCCAAAGCAGAGAAAAGGCGGCCCCAACCCACACAACAAGGGACATAGAAAATATGGAAACTCTCATGAAAACCAGTCCAAGCTGCAACACAAGAAGGGAAATGAGAAGATTAAGAAGGACAAGAGAAAATGGTGTGAATACCATAAAATACCTTGGCAAAACACTGAAGAATGCCACCCCAAGAAGTCACTCATGGTCGAGATGAAGGATTCCAAGTTAGAGGTCGATTTTGATTCCAAATCAAATATAGAAGGAGGGAAGAAGATTATCGATGTTGAACCCAGTTCCACTGTCACTACCACCAAAGTCTAGCCAAGCAAACCAGAAGAAATAGAGGAAGGGGAACGCCTCTTTCACTCATAGATGTGGATAAAGGGTGCTCCTATTCATTTCATTGTCGATAGCGATAAGTAAGAAGAACTTGATCTCAACAGATGTCATCAAGAATCTAGGCCTGCTGACAACATTACACCCACAACCCTACACCATCGGCTAGCTTCACCAAGGAAGAGATCTTCGTGTCAAAGAATGTAATCTACCCTATGGCATCAAGCCTTTCAAAGATAAGGTATTGTGTGATATTTCTCCCCTTGAAGTTTGTGATGTTATTTTAGGACAACCATATTTGTGGAAGTGTCATGTTGTGTATGAGTCTAGAACCTGAAGTGTTATTAGTAATTTGGGTATACAATTGTATAGGATACCGGAGGTATCGCCGTTTACCTCTATTTCTTTAATCTGTGCTAAGCAATGTAGTAAGGTCATGTCACAGATCGGGAAGTTCGTATTTTTTTTAATCCAGGCTCACTGTAAGCAGAAGGTGACTGCCACATCTGTGGCCTCTACACAAAGCCTCTCTTTACAACATAAGCAAATGTACATGATCATGGAAGAGTAGATAGACATTCTCCTCACCCACCGGGGTACCAATGCACTACCAAGTAAAGTATCCAATTGATTGAACCCCTGGTTCACCTCTTCCTAATGGACCAATCTATCATCGCTCGTTGATGGGGAACATCATAGCCAACTCCTCCCCTTGCAAAATCCTGATTGTATTGGTGCTGAAGAAGGACAAGATGTGGTGAGTTTGCATTGATTACAAAGCATTAAACAAAATCATAGTCAGAAATTGGTACCCATTTCCCAGGATTTATGACCTTCTTGACCAAATCAAGGGGGAAACATTCTTCAACAAGATTGACCTAAAGTCTAGCTACTACCAGGTTCCCATCGAACCAACTGATGTCTTGAAGACAATGTTAAAAGCTAAAGAAGGTCTCTTCGAATGGTTGATCATGCTCTTTGTCCTAACAAATGCACCGACCACCTTCATGAGGTTGATGGATGATGTATTGATACCCTTCACCAACTATTTTGTGGTGGTATATTTGGATGACATCCTCATCTTCAGCAAAACTTGAGAGGAGAACATGTGAAATATTCAACAAGTTTTAAGCACTCTGCGACAACACAATCTATATACCAACTTGGAAAAATGTTCCTTTGGAATGAACAAGATCCAATACTTGGGATATATTGTTGATGAGCATGGGGTACATGTTGATCCCGATAAAATACAAGTCATCCGTGACTAGAAAACTCCGACCACACTGAGCAAGCTTCGAAGTTTCTTGGGAGTGACCAAATTCTACTGACGGTTCCTGTTGGGATTCTCCCATATTGCATGGGCCCTCAACCACATGACCAAGGGCGATGGCAGGGAAACGTTCGTGTGGGGGAAGGAACAAAAATGAGCATTTGATGATCTAAAGCATCACTTGTGCTTAGCTCCAGTACTCTCCTTGCCCGATCTGCAACAACCGTTCAATATTAAGACTAATGCATCTGACTATGATGTAGGTGAAGTTCTCACTCAACACGGTCATTCAGTGGCATACCATAGTGAGATACTCTCATATATTTTCCAGAAATACCTCACCTATGACAAGGAAATGTATTCCATTGTACAAGCTTGTCGTCAATGGAAACATTACATTATGGGAAAGGATACAATCATCCACACTGATCACAAGCCTCTACAATTTATAATGACGTAGGGGAATTTGCATAACAATTTCCATCAGAAGTGGTCCACCTACCTGCAATGGTTCCATATCAACATCAAGTATAAGACAAGGAGCACAAATTGTGTCTCTGACTACCTTAGTTGACCTCCCGTGGCTTCAATCATCACTGTGCTCCATTTCTATGGACATGAGGCATCTGAGTGGCCCCAACTTTATCAGCAAGATCCAGACTTCGCCACCACCTATCATCTCTTGGGTACATGCACGATTGCCACCGATTTTCACATTCAGGATGGGATGTTATTCCATCTGGGCCATCTCTGTTTTCCTATAAGAAAGCGTGCCAATATGATTTTTGAATATCACTACATCTAGATTGCATGACATTTTGGTGTGGAGAAAACTATGGCCGTTATCCAGAAACATTTCTATTGGCCAAAAATTCGACAGGACACCACCAAGTATATTAGATCTTTCACTTCTTGTGCCATTTCCAAGCCAACCATAAAGAAGAAAGGCTTATACACCCCTCTTCCTACCCCCGAAAAGCCTTGGGAATCCATCTTGATGGAATACATGTTTGGCCTTCCATCCACCAAGCAAGGAAATGATTGCATATTTGTGGTTGTTGACCAATTTTTGAAGATGGCCATCCTCACAACCTGCAAGAAGAACATCATGGCGGAATATACTGCCAAGATATTCTTCGAACAAGTGTGGGTCCATTTTGGGATACCTCAGACCATCATCTTTGATCCATACAATAGGTTCCTCAACACATTTTGGTCAAGTCTTTGGTCATTGTTGGAAACCAAGCTCACTAAATACATTGCTTTCCACACCCAAATAGATGACCAAACAAAGGTCTTCAATCAGATTGTTGGAATTTTTACAAGAAGAGCGCGCTTGTCATTGATGGTAAGAACAATAGCAACGATGACAAACAAGCAGGCAAGGAAGATCAATAGAAAAGCCAGGCAAGGACGATCAACAGAAAGGCAGGTATGGAAGAAGAACAACTGTGTAGGGATAATGGAATGGAAATATCAGAAGAGTAGACTCCATTTCGGAGTTTCACAGGTCGGGAAATCCAAAGGGAAGAGGTTCAAACTCATGATATGTGAGATCATGAAAAGATCTGGACCGTCGAATCATCAAAATCATGGACCGTTGATCAGGCATGAAGAGGGCCTATGAAGTTGCGAGATCGTGAAGAGATTTGGACCGTCAGATCATTGAGGATCTGGACCATTGATCCAAGAGGTACATGTGGCGAAGGATTAACATTTCGCTGACTGGAGCGTCAAAGGAAGGAACTTGCAACTTGCGATATACGAGATCGCGAAGAGATCAAGACCGTAAGATCATTGAAGATCTTGACCGTTGATCCAAGAGGGACATGTGGCAAAGGATTAACATTTCACTGACTGGAGCGTCAAAGTAAGGAACTTTCAACCTGTGATATGTGAGATCGTGAAGAGATCTGGACCATCATATCATTTAAGATCTCGACCGTTGATCATGCTCCATCTCGGAGTCTCGGCTATCGTGACTTGGAGCGATGAGACCCTTCATCACATAACTCGCGATATGAGAAATCGTGAAATGATCCTAGCTGTTGGATTGAGGACGAATCTGGTCCATCAGATCTAGGAGGTTAATGTGACAAACCATGCCAACAAGGATAGGTGGCAGCCTACGACAGAAAGGACACATGGTGCAATCATACAAGGACAAGTGTTAAGTTGATTCAGCATCTTCAGCCACTGGAAATCTCAAATCTGAGGGACACGTGGAAGTCACTCAGCTCATGACATGTCATTAAGTGACGCAAGAATGATGTCACTCGGGGAGTTTGACTTCGGAAGTTTTAGCTTCACCACTCCCCCAAAATCTCGAAGGCCAAAGTTCCAGGGAGAAGGATGGCCATTGGATCAATGAGATATCTCGACCGCTGATCTGAAGAGTCGAGATGTGACAAGGGAAGGAGAGTGTCTGGGTGGAAGGAACATGTCAGAAGGAGTCGAAGGCGGTAAATGGAGGAAGAAATGGTAAGAATTTTAGGAGGGGCCCATACAAAACTACTTCATTCCAGACCCCCCCACTCTCGTTAAAGGAAGAATACCAAGGGGGGTCCGAAAATGAATCTCGACCGTAGATCTAAGCGCCTCAATATCAGCCGCTCAGAATTGCATGTCCAATTCCAGACCACTCCCCTCTTGTTAAAGGAAGAATACCAAGGGGGGTTCAGAATCGAATCTCAACCATTGATCTCTACATGCAAATCCTGGCCGCATGAATCAACCTGTTGTTTATCAGAAGGCATCATCTCAGGATTCCCAAAATTGTGAGCTTCAAAAGCTCTTTATGGATAAACTCTTGGTCACCATCGGTGGTCATGTGAAGGAGGGAGGAGCTAGTGTCGTCAAGCTCCTTTTTCAGAGTTTTGGGGATCAGGACATGGGGTGTAACAAATCTTTACCCTTAGGATCCTGAAATACCGAAGTGAGAAATGGCGAAATAAACGCAAGAACCCATGAAGTCAATCCAACGGTGCAGGTGAATTTGGGCATGATCAGAGGGCTAATGTTGCTCCTCACATTGTAACTGCTAGAAACCATTGATAGTCTCTACCAGAGAAATCGAAGAGACCTCTATGTGATCACCGGAGGAGCTGAAGAGTCTCCAAGCTTCATCTAGTGAAGGAAGACGGTTCTAGAGGGATTGACAGGTGGATGAGCCTTGAAGTCTGTAACTGAAACAGAAAGGATAAGCTTGACTGTGTCAGAGAAGACGAAGTGTCTCAACTGCCAGAGAGGCTAAGGAATCTCAGCATAACACCCAGTGATGCTGAATGCGTGGGAAAACCACCAGAGAAGCTGAAGAGTTACCATGATGATCAGGCAGAGCACTCGAGATGTGGAGGAGATCGGTGCGGTGTGAGAATGCAGAGGCATTGCACACATTGCATGCAAAAGGCGAACAAAATCTATAAGTACACAGTACAGAGAAGAGATGAGGATGCTATTGGAGGGGCTGAGGTGGCTGTTGTTGAGAGCGATTCATGGTTGTTGCTGTGGAGGGTCATTGACGTGTGAAGAAGGAAGCATAGTGCAACAATAGAAATGCACAGAAGAGAAATGGTGCATTGAAGGGACATGGTGCACAGAGCACAAAAGGTAGAAGAACAGAAAGCGCAAAGATGTGTGCAGGAAGACACTGAAGCAGATAGAGCAAGGAAGTGTAGAAGAACAATGATTAAACTGGTAAGCCATTGATGAACATTATATCACTGTAATAAGTTTCAGTAACACAGATTTACATTCTAGGGTGGTAGGGATGTGCTAGGGAGGACTGTTGTCCTCAGAGGTTCAATTGGGTGCTTGAACACAGGGAGTTGTAGATTCCATCTGGTTGTAGCCAGAGAAACTAGGGTGGCAGGGTGGTGCAAGGGAGAACTGTTTTTCTCTGTTATATAGGTTGGTGCCTGTATGACTGGAAGTTGGTGCTTCCATCCAGTTGGTGCTAGAACACTTGGGGAGTTGGTGCTTCCTTCTAGTTGGTGCTAGAGAAACTAGGGAGTTGGTGCTTCCTTCTAGTTGGTGCTAGAGAAACCAACGAGTTGGTGCTTCCTTATAGTTGGTGCTAGAGAAACTAGGGAGTTGGTGCTTCCTTCTAGTAGGTGCTAGAGAAAATAGAGAGTTGGTGCTCTCAACAAGTTGCATCTTGCAAAATAGAGGTTGTAGCCTCACAATGAGTTGGTGCTCATATGTATGATAATGTAAAGAATGTATTTAATAATACTTATCATATAAAGAAGAAAAGGTTTTTACCCTTTATGGGTTTCCTCAGGAAATGTCTTTCTTTGTGTATCTCATATATGTGACTGATGCTGAATGTGCCATTGTTGATTTCCCTGCATTATTGTGATTATCATTGAGTGCCTTGTAAAGAATTTAAAAGAAGCACAATTGTTTAAGCATGGTGACAACTAATTCACCCCCATTCTCAGTTGTCCAACAATTGGTATCAGATCCAACCCCTTTTATCTAAGGGAAGATCCTAGAACTTAAACATGTCAAGCCATGAAGGACATTCAACGAATAAGGCCCCTCTGTTCAATGGAACAAACTTTGCCTTCTGGAAAGTTAGAATGAGAACCTACATAATGGATTTAGGTGTAGACGTTTGGGATGTGGTAGACATTGGTTATGTAAAGCCAGTTGTACTAGCTAATAAGGATGACAAGCTAGAATTTAGCTTCAACGCTAAGGCTATGAATGATATCTTGAGTGGGCTTGCAGAAGGAGAATTCGTAAAAGTTATGCACCTAGGAACTGCCAAAGAAATGTGGGACAAACTCATTAGCAATTATGAAGGTAGTGAAAAGGTAAAGGACGCCAAGCTTCAAACCTACAGAATATAGTTTGAATAGCTGAAGATGAAGGAAGATGAAACTATTGGAAAATACTTTCTGAGAGTAGAAGAAATGGTAAATGCAATGAAAGCACTTGGTGAAAAAATTGACGAACCTTCTTTAGTTCAGAAAATCTTGAGATCTCTCCCAGATAGGTTCAACCCGAAGGTCTCTACTATAGAAGAACTTAATGATCTAAAAATATTGGAGTTTGATCAACTTATAGGAACATTGACTTCATATGAAATGAGAATAGTTAAAGATAAACCCACCTCCAGAGAATCATCATTTAAAGCAGACAAGAATGACGATTCCGAGCCCGATGAAATTGAAGCAAAATTTGTGAAGAGACTGAAGAAGGAATCAGGCAAATACAAAGGTAAACTGCCTTTCAAATGTTTCAACTGTGGTAGGATAGGTCATTTTGCAAATAAATGTCCCCACAAAGGAAATAATCATACATGTGATGATGAGGAGAAGTACAAACACATAAATTTCTTTAAAGAGAATAACTTTAAAAAGAAAATTCTTTGCGTAAATAATGATGATGATCCTTTAGATGATGAAGACAATGAATCCTCTATTGAAGATAAACTAAATGACTTCATACTTATGGACAAAGAGGATTATGATAATAACAACACAGGGAGTGATGTTAATGAAGAAGAAGCTGTGGTTGACATGGAAGGAGAACTGATCAGTGCACTGGAAGAGATTGACAGACTAAGACTAAAGAACAGAAAGAAAAGACAATTGTTGTTACAGTTCGAGAAAGACAGTAAAGGAATTAATGAAGACCTTGTCATATTAAAAGTGGAATTAGAGAAGGCGAAGAAAATCGAAGATATTATGAAACAACAGCTATCAGAAAAGAAGGCAATATGTGAAGCATTAGAACAAGAAGTAGTGAAAATGAGGAAAGAAATGGAGAAGTTTCAAGCCTTGTATAATCAGAATCTGCAAGTATCAAAGCCTCAGAAGGATTAACCACCATTCTAAATCAGAAAAGGAATCCAAAGCTGAAAACTGGCTTGGGTTATGAAGAAGGATCAAGTAGTGGTAAGCCAATAAACAAAGAACCCATCAAGTTTGTCAAGTGTACAACCAATAACCACAACAAACCTGCAGAAACAAAGGAAGACAATCAGTTGCCCAGGAGGAGTAAAGAAAAAGGTGCCAGGAATGAATGTGTAGAACAAAGAAATAATGCGCTCCCTACTGAAAGACGTCATCAACATGGAAGAAATCGATTTGCTCAAAGAAGACAACCACTTTCCAGGTACAAAGAATTTCTCTATGGTTATTGTTTCTACTGTTCTAATTTTGGTCACAAAGTTGTAAATTGTTCCTTTAGACTTAGACATGAGCAATTAAGATTTCGAAAGAATAAATACTTCCCACAACAAAGAATGATATAGCCAAGTAACAAACCTTCACAGACTGCAAATTGCCAAATTAAGTCTAGGGACATGCAACTAAGGAGGCCAAAAAATAATCAACAGTCAATGAGTAGACAACGCTGCAACAATAAGTTTGACCTATTGAATAATGAGATTGAATGCTACACCTGTCATAACTTTGGACATAAATCTATTGACTGTCGATTAAGGAACTATGAACTAGATTTGAAATCCCCTACTGAAAATGTCAAGTTTTGGAAGAAGAAGGAAAGTGACAAGTGTGGATTAGTATTGTCCGCTCAAAGAAAAACAAACCCTTGGTATATAGACAGTGGATGCTTCAAACACATGACGGGAGACAAAGGTAAGTTTCTATCTCTAAGTGAAAGCAAATCAGGAAACATGACCTTTGGAAATGATGCTCCAGGGAAAATAAAGGGCAAACGGATGGTGAGCTTGAGTAATGGAAAAGTAAAAGCCCAAGATGTTCTACTTGTAGATGGGCTGAAACATAATATGCTCAGTGTAAGTCAAATGTGTGACAGAGGATGTGAAGTGGTGTTCATGTCCAAGGACTGCAAGATAAAATTTGTAACCTCAGGACAAGTGGTGGCCAAAGGCATAAGGACAGAAAATAATGTATATGTGATGAAATAAAATAGAGAAGAATGTCATCTAAGAAGACATGATGAAAGCTGGTTATGGCATACGAGACTTGGACATCTAAACTTTGACCACTTAATCAAACTCAAAAACCTTGAGGCAGTAAAAGATCTTCCGAGAATATCAAAGCCCCAAGATTCAATGTGTAAACCCTGTCAAGTAGGGAAGCAAAACATGACACAATTTAAGTCCAAGAGATTTACTTAAATAGAGAAACCACTCCAACTAGTTCATATGGATTTATGTGGACCATCAAGATAGGAAGGCACAGGGAAAGAAAACTACTTCATGCCGATTATCGATGATTACTGCAGACTTACTTGGGTTGCCTTTCTCAAGGAAAAGGCTGAAGCATTTGAGGAGTTTAAAATATTTAAGACTTTAACTGAGACTCAAACAGGCAAGAGGTTAAAGGTGGTAAGATAAGACCGGGGAGGAGAGTTTATGTCAAGATACTTCAAGGAATTCTGCGATGAGCATGGCATCAAGAGAGAATACACAATCCCAAGAACTCCACAACAAAATGGAGTTGTTGAGAGGCAAAACAGAACAGTGCAGGAAATGGCCAGGTGAATGATGAATGAGAAGAACATTGACCAAACCTACTTGGTAGAAGCAATAAACACAGTAGTCCATGTTCTTAACAAATCTCACCTCAGACCACAAAGTGACAAGACACCTTATGAACTGTGGTTTTGGAGACCTGCTTCAATTAAACACTTCAAAGTCTTTGGGAGTAAATTCTATATAAAGAATAATGATGAGAACCTTGGAAAACATGATGACAGGGCTGATGAAGGTATCTTCTTGGGGTATGCTACAAACAGTAAAGGATACAGATGCTATAATAAGAGGCTGCATAAAATGGTTGATTGTATTGATGTAAAAGTTGATGAAGGAATCCCAACAAGAGAGGTGTATAGGAATGAGTCTTCTACAGAAGACACAACTAAAGATGAATATGAATAGGTCCAAGAATCAGAAAATGAAGACTCTGAATAAGATGAATACACAGATACTGAGACAAAATCAAATCAACAGACAACTTCAAATTCCTCCTCCAGAATCATTCAAAAGAATCATCCTGCAAGTAAGATAACTGGGAAAAAAGACAAAGGTGTACAAACCAGGAGAAAGATAATCAAAAACACTGAACAATCTCATATAGCTCTCATACCCATGCTGGAACCCAAGAATTTTAATGAAGCCAGCAAGGATGACCACTGGGTTAAAGCAATGAATGATGAACTTGATCAAATTGAGAAAAATAATACGTGGGAAATGGTTCATAGACCTGAAGGTAAAAATGTCATTGGCTCCAAATGGATCTTTAAGAATAAGATGAATGAACAAGGACAAGTTGTTAGGAACAAAGCAATATTGGTCTGTAAAGGCTATGCTCAAATAGAAGGACTGGATTTTGATGAAACATTTGTGCCAATAGCAAGGTTAGAAGCTATCATAATATTTCTTGCCTATGCTTGTCATAAAACGTTTAAAGTTAATCAAATGGATGTCAAGTAAGATTTTCTAAATGGAGATTTAAATGAAGAAGTCTATATGGAACAACCAGAGGGTTTCGAACTGTCTGATAACCCTGACTTAGTATGCAAGCTGAAGAAATATTTATATGGGTTAAAACAAGCTCCTTGTGCCTGGTATCACAGACTGGATACATATCTCAAAGACAAAGGGTTCAAGAGAGGAACAATTGACAACAATCTATATATCAAAATAGAAGGTGATGATTTGCTCATTGTGTTGGTCTATGTAGATGATATCATCTTCAGATGTAATAAGGATTAATTGGTAAAATGGTTTGCTTCCTCCATGGAGTCTGAGTTTGAAATGTCTATGATAGGTGAACTGTCATTTTTTCTTGGTCTGCAAATTACTCAGAGGTCTGAAGGGATGCTCATTTCTCAAGAAAAATACCTAAGAGAAATGTTGAAAAGGTTTTAAATGGAAGATTCTAAACCTGTGGGCACACCTATGGTTACTGGATGCAAATTAAGCAAGGATGATGACTCACCTGATGTTGATCAAAGTTCATATAGGTCAATTATAGGCAGCCTGTTGTACATCACAACATCTTGCCCAGGCATAATGCATGCTGTTGGAATGGTAGGAAGATATCGGTAAACACCTAAACAAGGTCATTTGCTAGCTGTCAAAAGGATATTTAGGTATTTGAAAGAAACAATGACTTATGGTCTGTGGTATCCCAGAAATCATAATTTTTAGTTAACTGCTTATTCCGATGCAGATTGGGCAAACTGTTTTGATGAGAGAAAAAGAACCAGTGGAGGAGCATTCTTCCTGGGTGACTCGTTAGTAGCATGGATTAGTAAAAAGCAAAGTTCCATTTCTTTGTTGACTACAGAGGCAGAGTAAATTGATGTTGCTTTCTGTTGCACTCAGGTATTATGGATGATTCAGACACTTGCAGACTTGGAGGTAAAATACGCATCACCAATCCCAATTCATTGTGATAACACTAGTGCCATCAGTGTGTCTAAGAATCCTGTACTCCACTCCAAGACCAAACATATTCCCATAAAATACCATTTTCTGAGAGAGCAGGTCACCAATCAGGTTGTTAAGGTCCATTACATTCCAACCACAGAACAAATTGCAGAAATCTTTACTAAACCCCTAGCCAAGACACCATTTGAATATCTCAGACAGAAGCTGGGTGTCATCCTGTCTCAAACCTAAGAGAGTCCATCCTGTTAGGGGGAGTTTTATTTTGATTGAATATCTGATACCTCTTAAAAATACTACAACAACTTAGGGGGAGTGTGTTTTCTTTGACATTGATGTCAAAGGGGGAGAAAAGGAGTGGTCCAGACTGGATGCTACAGTTGGAGGTCCAAACAGATTAGCACAGCCATTCAGGGTTGCCATCAATGCCAAAGGGGGAGATTGTTGGCATGTTTACAAGAAGAGTGCGCTTGTCATTGATGGAAAGAATAGCAGCAATGATGACAAACAGGTAGGCAAGGAAGATCAACAGAAAAGCCAGGCAAGGACGATCAACAGAAAGGAAGGTATGGAAGAAGAACAACTACGCAGGGATAATGGCATGGAAATATCGGAAGAGTAGACTCCATTTCAGAGTTTTGCAGGATGAGAAATCCAAAGGGAAGAGGTTCAAACTTGCGATATGAGAGATCACGAAAAGATCTGGACCGTCGAATCATCGAAATCATGAACCGTTGATCAGGCACGACGAGGGAATATGAAGTTGCATGATCGTGAAGAGATATGGACCATCAGATCATTGCAGATCTTGACCGTTGATCCAAGAGGGACATGTGGTGAAGGATTAACATTTCACTGACTGGAGCGTCAAAGGAAGGAACTTGCAACTCATAATATGCAAGATCGCGAAGAGATCTAGAACATCAAATCATTGAAGATATTGATCGTTGATCTAAGAGGGACATGTGGCGAAGGATTAACATTTTGATGACTGGAGCGTCAAAGGAAGGAACTTGCAACTTGCGATATGCGAGATCGTGAAGAGATCTTGACCGTCAGATCATTAAATATCTTGACCGTTGATTAGGCTCCATCTCAGAGTCTTGACTATCGTGACTTGGAGCGACGAGACCCTTCATCACATAACTCACGATATGAAAAATCATGAAATGATCCCAGCCATTGGATCGAGGATGAATCTAGTCCATCAAATCTAGGAGGTTAATGTGACAAACCACGCCAGTAAGGATAGGTGGCAGCCTACGACAGAAAGGACACGTGGCGCAATCATACAAGGACAAGTGTTAAGTTGATTCGACATCTTTGACCACTGGAAATCTCAAATCTGAGGGACACATGGCAGTCACTCGGCTCATGACATGTCATTATGTGACGCAAGAATGACGTCACTTGGGGAGTTTGAATTTGGGAGTTTTAGCTTCACCACTCCCCCAAAATCTCGAAGGCCAAAGTTTCGGGGAGCAGGATAGCTATTGGATCAACGAGATATCTCGACCGTTGATCTGAAGAGTCGAGATGTGACAAGGGAAGGAGAGTGTCTGGGTGGAAGACACATGTAGGAAGGAGGCGAAGGCAGTAAATGGAGGAAGAAATGGTAAGAAGTTTAGGAGGGGCCCATACAAAACTACCTCATTCCGGACCCCCCCCTCTCATTAAAGGAAGAATACCAAGGGGGGTTCAGAAAAAAATCTCGACCGTAGATCTAAGAGCCTCAATCTCAGCCGCTCAGAATTTCATGTCCAATTCTGGACCCCCCCCCTCTTGTTAAAAGTAGAATACCAAGGGGGGTCCAGAATCGAATCTCAACCGTTGATCTCTACACGCAAATCCTAATCGCATGAATCAGCCTGCTGTTTATCAGAAGGAATCATCTCAGGACTCCTGAAATTGTGAGCTGCAAAAGCTCTTTATGGATAAACTCTTGGTCACCGCCGGTGGTCATGTGAAGGAGGGAGGATCTAGTGCTGACAAGCTCCTTTTTCAGAGTTTCAGGGATAAGGACATAGAGTGTAACAAATATTTACTCTAGGAATCCTGAAATACCGAAATGCGAAATGGCAAAATAAATGCAAGAACCCATGAAGTCAATCCAACGGCGTAGGTGAATTTGGGCATGATCAGAGGGCTAATGTTACTCCTCACAGTGTAACTACTAGAAACCATTGGTGGTCTCTACCAGAGAATTCTAAGAGACCTCTGTGTGATCGCCAGAGGAGATGAAGAGTCTCCAAGCTTCATCGAGTGAAGGAAGATGGTTCTTACAGGGATTGAAAGGTGGATGAGCGTTGAAGTCTGTAACTAAAACAAAAAGGATAAGATTGACTGTGCCAGAGAAGATGAAGTGTCTCAACTGCTAGAGAAGCTGAGGAATCTCAGCATAACACCCAGTCATGTTGAACGCGTGGGAAAACCACCAGAGAAGCTGAAGAGTTACCATGATGATCAGGCAGAGCACTCAAGATGTGGAGGAGATTGGCGTAGTGTGAGCATGCAGAGGCATTGTGCACATTGCATGCACAAGGCGCACAGAAGATATAAGTACATGGTACAGAGAAGAGATGAGGCTTCTGTTGGAGGGGCTGAGGTGGCTGCTGTTGAGAGCGATTCATGGTTGTTGCTATGGAGGGTCATTGACGTGTGAAGAAGGTGGCAGAGCGCAACAACATAAATGCACAGAAGAGGAATGGTGCATTGAAGGGACATGGTGCATAGAGCATAATAGGTAGAATAACAGAAATTGCAAGGATTTGTGCAGGAAGACACTGAAGCAGACAGAGAAAGGAAGTGTAGCAGAACAGTGATTAAACTGGTAAGCCATTGATGAACATTATATCATTGTAATAAGTTTCAGTAACACGGATTTACATTCCAAGGTGGTAGGGAGGTGCTAGGAAGGACTATTGTCATCATAGGTTCAAGTGGGTGCTTGAACACAGGGAGTTGTAGCTTCCATCTGGTTGCAGCGAGAGAAACCAGGGTGGCAGGGTGGTGCAAGGGAGAACTGTTTTTCTCTGTTATACAGGTTGGTGCTTGTATGACTGGAAGTTGGTGCTTCCATCTAGTTGTTGCTAGAACACTTGGGGAGTTGGTCCTTCCTTCTAGTTGGTGCTAGAGAAGCCAGGGAGTTGGTGCTAGAGAAACCAGGGAGTTGGTGCTTCCTTCTAGTAGGTGCTAGAGAAAATAGAGAGTTGGTGCTCTCAGCAAGTTGCAGCTTACAAAACAGAGTTTGTAGCCTCACAATGAGTTGGTGCTCATATGTATGATAATGTAAAGAATGTAAATAATACTTATCATATAATGAAGAAAAGGTTTTTACCCTTTATGGGTTTCCTCGGGAAATGTATTTCTCTGTGTATCTCATATATATGACTGATGTTGAATGTGCCATTGCTAATTTTCTTGCATTATTGTGATTATCATTGAGTGCCTTGTAAATAATTTAAAAGAAGAACAATTGTTTAAGCACAGTGACAACTCATTCACCCCCCCTCTCAGTTGTCCAACAATGACTGTGCACATCCTGTGCATGTACTACTCAAAGCATTTGTTCACATGGGATGAGATTCTCCCCTATGTTCAACACAGTTACAACAAGGCTCTCCATAGCTCCACCGACCATAGCCCATTTCAGGTGGGACTAGGATTCCAAGCCTTGGGTCCCATTGATGTTGCATTACTTTTGGAAACCACATAGAAAAAATCTTCCCATGTTCAGTTTGAGACCAACAAAGCCACTAGATTCATTGAGCGGATTCATCACATCCACCAAGAGGTCCATGGGATTTTGTAGAACGCCAATGCTAAGTGCAAGAAACGCCATGATCAATGCATGGTACCACACTAGTTTCAAGTTGAAGACAAGGTCTGGTTACATTTTCAGAAGGATCACCTTACTTGGCCCCATCAAAATCTCCTCCCAGTTCTCTATGGGCCTTGCACCATCACCAAGGTAGTGAGTAGCAATTCTTTTGAGCTCAACACTCCATCGTTCCTTGGATTGCACCCAGTGTTCAATGTGGAACTCCTTCGACAATATTTTCCACCATTATTGGACACCTCGGAGATTGTAGAACAAATGAAACCAATAGAGCTCAATCCTGACTACATGGAACATGCATCTATTGATCAGATAGTGGACACACAGGTCAAGGGAAATCACCAGCAGAGTATCCAAATTTATTGGGTTGTCAAGGCAGGAAAACTCCTCCACCAAGGAAAGTGGCTCACCCGGGGCCAAATTCAATAGAATTTTCCTCACCTGATGGGGGAACTCAACACAATGGATACCATTTCTTCCTAAGGGGGGAGGATTGATCCAGGTGGATATTGGTGGCCACCCACCTATTCCAATTGGCTCCTCTTGATAGTTGTTAGTTCAACACATTATTCTGTACTTCTTTGTAATTGTGGGTTCTAAACTTTTAGGAATGTCGGAAGCCCTACACATCTTCCAGGTGGATAATGGTGGCCTTCCACTTAATCCAACTGTCTTATTTTGTATTTTTTCATATCAACACATCTTGTTGTACTTCTAGGGCCATTTTGGGGCCCTAAACAATGTTTTTTTGTCTCACCATAGTCAAACTATAGACAAAGTCAAAGTTTGATGGTGTAATGTGTAGTTCTCGAAAATACCTTTCCAACGGGCTATCACACACCTAAAATGGAGGTCAAATGAAAAAGTTATGACCCAAGGAAGTTGAGGTACCAACTTACCCATAGGGGCCCACATAACTTTCGACGTTTCATCTCCTAGGGTTAGGTTTTTGAATGTCTAGGGTTTTGGCATTTATGAGTAATGTTAAAAAGGCCTTTTGAGTCTCATTGTAATCACTATGCTAAGATGAATGCATGTAGCAACCACATCTCTTCTCAGAGATAGCTACCACCATTCGAGCAAGTGTTTCAGTTCTGAAGTTTTACAGTTTCAATCTATTTCATTTATTCAATAGGAGATATTGTTCACTAGATATTTGTGTTGTTCTTCATATCTCTGTGTTTATTATATTCAATCTATTAATCAGTTCGTTCCTCTCCTAAATCCAGATCACTTTTCATATGAATTGGTTTCATATTGTTATTATGCTTTTCTATTAAAATATAAGACCTTGATTAAAACAACTAGTTATGAAATTTGACACAAAAGCCTCTTCTTAGAACATGATTACCAAAAACACTCCTTTTCAACTTATCTATGAAGAAATGATAAAAATTTTCTCCCTTCGTGTTATAATAGCATGTCAAAAATCAGTTAGAACAATCATTTATATTAAGATCAGTGGAATATTGGAGATACATAGGATCTTATTTTTTAAATTTAAAACATCATAGTTGAAGAATTTTGAGGTTCCTAAGGCTGCCCAACAATCCTAAATCAGATTTTAAAAACCTTGAAAATAGTTCCCAAAAAGAGGTCAAGGACAAACCTCTTGGGTAGCCTTAGGAACCTCAAAATTCTTCATGGTATCAGAGCCAAAGGGCACAAGAGAGAGATTATATAGTTTGCAAAGAGTTGGCATATTTTTGTCTCACCTAGACAATAGTTAACATCAGTTTTGCTTGGTCATATTTGCATCATTTTTTAGCATAAGATGGCATCCATGTTGGTGCATGGGTTGAGGGTGGATGATAGGCTAGTGGGGGATGGAAAATGGTCTCTATGGAAGGCTAGGAGAGTATTGATCTTGGAGGAACTTGAGCTATGGTATATTGTGGAGAATCTTCTGTTTGCTCCTACAAATGCAGTGATCATGGTTGAGTTCTGGAAGAGGAACATCAGAGCCAAGAGGACCATCCTTGATGCGGTTAAATACCATGTTATTCCTCAAATTTATGGTAAATATTTTGTATTTCATGTGTGGCAGTCATTATGCGGTATTTACCAGAGTCCTAACCAGAACCAGATGATGGTAGTCTAGGAGAAGTTAGGGGGCACAAAGATGACGAAGACTGATTCAGTTACCTCATTCATCACAATATTTTCTTAGATTCATGATGAGTTGTCAATGGTTGGAAATATAGTGGATCCATCCGATTTGGTGAGGAAAACCTTAAATGGATTCTCCAAACCATGGGATAGCTTTATGCGAGGCATTGTGGCTAGAGATAATATGCCTAGTTGGGAGAGGCTCTGGGATGACTTTGTACAAGAGGAGCTTAGAGTTGGATCATGATCTACTAGTTATAAGCATGGTGGGGATGATCAGGGTGATCTTTCTCTCTTGGAAAAGGGAAAGAAGAAGGTTAAGAAGGGTCCCAAGGGTGGGTCCAAGTAGCAGTAGTAGAGAGGAGGTGAGAAATAGAGGGTTATGAGAAACGTTAAATGATTTTATTGTAACAAGATGGGGCACTATATTGGACAATGTCCCAACATGAAGAAGAAGAGGTAGGGTGGTATTGAAACGACAACAGGGGAGGATGCATTTGTCTCTTAGTTTGAGAGGGAGTGTTCCTTGATAGTTTGTTGCTTGACAGTTGAGTCACCATCTCACATATGGTACATAGACAATGGAGAATCCAATCATGTATCAGGTGCCAAGGATCACTTCACTGATCTCATAGATCTACATATCAAGTTGAAGATAGTGCTTGGAGATGACACCATAGTTAGAGAGTCTGGGTGTGGAAAACATTCCTTTCACAGGGAGTTAAGGCCACCCTTGGTGTTCAGGGATGTATTGAATCTCCCTGGGATGAAGAAGAATATGATTTCAGTTTCCTCCATTCATGACATGGGGTTTGAGGTGTCCTTCAAAGGGACAAAGGTCCTCATTCACCCTAATAGGTCCAATATCACTTTTGGTAGAGTAATTGGGACACGTGAGGGGAATATATACATATTAATTTTTCAGCCATTGCATGCTTTGGCTAGTAGCAACAACAATAGTTAGTTGTGTGATCTATGGCATCAAAGGATGGCTCATTTGCATCATGGATCTCTGAGGTCGTTGAGAGATATTATGAAAGGTTTACCACAGTTCAAAATTGAGCATTAGGAGGTGTGCATAGGGTGTACTCTTGGGAAGTACACCAAGATTATATTTCCCAGTAGTTATAGTAGATTAGTTGGGGTACTTGATTTGATATACAATGATGTGTGTGGGCCCATGTCACGAGTTTCCTTGGGTGGTTGTGAGTGTTATCCCTCTGTAAATTCCTAGAGGTTGTTTTCAAGTAGAAGAAATTTACTAGAGGTAACCTTATCCAACCACTTCAAAACTGGGAGCCAACCCTACCAGTTTCAGAGAGGGATCTCTCTCTAAGATTTAACATTGTTACAATTTAGATATTAGGCTAGTTAAAATATGCAGGGCCGAGTGTTGTGTGTTTTTATAAGATGGATGAAAGTATTTACGCGTCCATTGGGCTATGGGGTCTATTTTATATAGGTCAAGATAAAAGAACATATATAAAGATTCTTTTCACGGGGCAGGATAATGAAACTATTGGATCCTTTAGCAATAAAATGATGGTTAGCAGGAAAAGGCAAGATGATTAATTATAACCAAGAAGCACTTAATAATTTCTTGACTACAATATAAGAAGAAAACACTTAGATCTTTAAAAGCTAGCAACAGAGTATGCAAAGGTAAATTCTGTAACTTTAACTCCTTTTAAATGATCAGACTAGAAAAACAAAATGATAACTAGAAAATATACACATTCAACTGAGAATAGAAAACTTCACCAATAGATGACACGCAGGAATCCTGTGAAACGTCTCTTTATATTACTAAAATATCTTCTTGATAAAAATTACAGTGCTTACAGCTTGCTAGGGCATAAAAATCAACCCTCAGTACTTCTAAGTTTGAAGTATTTATAATCAAAATTACAAACGACCCTGTCATAAATGATCAGGATGTGGCAGACTCTGAATCTAACTTAATAGTTAACAAGATACAAAAATTTAGGAACTGTCGATGATGTGTCGAATTCTTCACGCTGAATCTGGGGAAGGCCGTTGGTGAGTCACCCACATGACTTCGACTGATCTGTTTGCTAACTCAACTTGCACGCCTCATTTCCTACTCGATCAAATTGCACAACTCTTCCCATCTTAGCTGACTGGGAATGGTGACTTTGAGTAGTCTACGGTATATTTCATCCACTTCTGTGTACTTGGAAAAAGTTGGTTTGATGATGAAAATATATTTGATCTCGTGTTGTATGCTGATGTCTAGCTGCAAAGTCTCCAAGAATTCTTTGCCCGTTATACTGCCTTGTATACCCAAGAACTTGGAACTATCCTTGGCCATTGTAGCCATATTCTACTTGTAGTATAGAAGGGTCATTAGCTTGTCATTCAAAACCATTAAACCAGGAAGACCTTTTTTCTGTAGAGTCTTGATCTTGCTAAAAAACCTTTGAACTCCAATGTCCATGTTCTGGATGTTTTCCTCCAATTGCAACATTAGTCCTCTTTTGGTCAGAACCCTCTTGACTTCAAGGATGGTTTATGTCATGTCTTCGATCTTCAAGTCTTCTAGTTCTTCTCTAGTCTTTGAGTTCAGGAATTTAATTATTTCATTGGCTTCAATGGGCATTTCTCCCAACTCTCCTTTTATTTTGTCAATAACCTATCTGCTTCTTATCACTAGTTCATTTTGCTCAAACATGATCTGTACCATAGGCTAGATTTCATTTATGGATTTGGAGATATCCATCCAAATATTCTGCTTTGCTTCGGCAAGGGTCTTGCCTGCCACTTTTTTCTTTTGTAGTTGCTGCAATTCCTATTTTAGCTTTTCTGATGTTTGTTTCTCCATGTTGTAGCTAGTTTGGTAAGAAGACTTGAGTTCCTGAAGGCTCTCTACTTCCTTTTTCAGTCTGTTGATTTGTGTTTCTTGTAAGTTAATCTCTTCCATGGACTTTGCCAGCTCCACAGTTTTTTCCAGAGTTTTCAGTGGGGTGGCTGATGGGAATTCTGCTGTGGTGCCCGTCGCTACAGTTTCTATGCTAACTCCTATGAGAGGAACTGCACTCAGTGGAATGATTTCCATGGGCATTTTCTATTCCTTCTCCTTTACCAACCTTTCGAGCTCTACTTCCATCTCCCTTAACTGTGCATTCTGCTCCATGATCAACTTGAGCATATCATCCTTCTCACCTTCTGTCTCAACGATCTCCTTAGCTTGTGCATCCTCTGTGGGTGACAATTTTAGTTGTTTTCTCAGAGATTCTATATCAGGGTTCTTTTTCTTTAGCAACTCCTCTGTTCCTTTCACATTCAAGGGATCATACCTGATCTTGAATACCAATTCCTCTAAGGATTTTATCCTCTTATCCTTTGCAAGAGAGGATATATTTTCCAGTTTCAACTAGGTCTGAACATTTTTTAGAGCTACTTGTAATCTTGCAGCTGTAGAGGAAGCATGGGCCAAAGTGTAAAAAAACATTTCTCTAGTCTGTCTATGCAGATCCATCTGATCAACTGGATGAAATTATTTGGTATCAAACACAAGGGTTGACCTTTTGTAGTCAGTGATTTGTTTGGGTTGAGGTACTTGTGCTTGCATAAATGCCAGATGAATTCTTCCTTTTTCTGTATCGAAAGCTGATAATAGTCTGTGTTGTGCTGTGGATGTTTTCTTCCAAAACTGAGCATAGGTGCTATTGGTCAGTGTCTGGTTTTTCTTCTTAATCATATCATATTTTTCAAAGATGTTCATCTTTGCGGATCCCTGTGTAATTTGGGTGGCCACAGTTATATCAGTATCCTTCTTTGAAGAAGAAGTAGACGTTGTCTGATAGCTGATTGAAGGAATTGGTGTACCTTCTCCCTTAGTCCCTTTGGCATACTGAGTATCTTCCTCACCAGACCCGAGAATCGTATGAATGGTCTTAGGCTTTTTACTATGTTAATGAAAATCCTCCGCTAATACTTCAGTGACCGAAAGAGAGGTATCTTTCCTTGGTATTTTTTCCTTTGGCACTGGTGGAGTGGTAGTCTGTGAAGTTAGGATTAAGGAAGACTATTTTTCAGTGTATTCCAAGGTGTTATCTTCCCACTGTGTCTGATTTACATACTTCTCAATTTGTAGTTTGAGTGTGTGAGAATACTGTGCACTTTTGTTTTTATCTCTCATTTCTATGATGATTCCACTAGGATCATATTTCCAAATGAAACTGGTGCTGAATTTCATTTCCTTTAATATATTTTCTGCCTCTTCTCCAGCGGCTCGACTATTGCACATAAAAGGTCCTATCCACCCCTTAATCCTCAACTACTATTTTTTCTTTAGAGATACAAAGTGAATATCATCTGAATTTATCATCTGGTGAATATACTCCAGTGCAAATATCTGCATGAGAAAATATTTGGGAGATTCGTTTGGAGCTAACTGACATCCATACACTCTGAGCTCTGTGTGATCTTGATAAAGGAACCAGTCTCCTGTCTTTGCGATGTTTGAGAGGTGTAAGATTCTCTTGATCTCTTCATTTATCCTTGGCTTTGGTCTCCCACTGAGCATGCTCACCACTGAATGATAAAACATCTCGATAAATTGTTTAAAACTGAACTCTCTGGAGTTTCTTCTGAGAAGTGAAGTCCATAGGGTTACTGCCTGGGGTTTTCCATCCTGGTCCATTTTCTTCATAAGGAAGGAGAATTTATCTGCTTGATAAGACATGAACATGTATTCCAATATCAAGGAATACCGAAACATGCCCTCTGTGGTGAATTTAGAAAGCTGATCGTGGATGTTCTCTGCTAGGAAAGTGTTGTAGTCAAACTGGATGGTGGCCTTTTCCTCAACATAGAAAATAGATAGGAACCCCAATATACGTTCATCTACCCATTCGTCTGAAAAATAGGCAAGTAGACAACAAAGTGATCAAATCACTTGGTTTCCCTTTTTTAAGAACAGGGAGGAATGATATGGGGGATTTTTCTTGGGGAGCTGAGCATCTTGTGGGGGGAAAATCTCAAAGATCTGGGGTCTTTGAGGAGAATATAGGTTTTGGTATAACTCTATTAGGATTTCAAGGTTGAAAGGGGAGGCAGATTCGACTCTGGATATTTGCATCATCTGATCAATGGCCTCGAGTGTGATAAAGAAAAAAGTTTCTCCTGACGAAGAAACTATGGCTCTCTGGTCAGGAGGTAATGAGCTTGACACTTGAGGGCGAATTCAGGGAAATGATGGACCCGGGGAAAAAGATATAGGGGAAAATTTGACTCCGAGAGCCCAATATCATCGCTTTGATCTAGGAATGTGTCTTTAAACCACGACTGCAATTCTGTAAAATCGAATTCGCACCTGGTCTTTGAGATCAGATAATCTTTGTCTGCTAATGGAATCCAGTCGAGATCGATGGGAGGGGGAAGGAATGGATTCTCCTTGACCTATGATTTTTTAGACTTTGGCACCATCGCTTCCAACGGTACCTAAAACTGAAACAAAAATGTTAGCGGGTAATGGCTATGGCTGGTTAGATGGCTGGATCAGTGGGGGGGGAAATTGTCTGGTGCAAGGAGAAAGTGAACAGTGTGCAAATGGCAGGACAGGGGTTAATTTTGAGTGAACAACTATCCGTTGGGTGTGGGGGACAGGTCAGCAGGCTAACGGATATGTAGCCTATAATAAATTGCCAACAAATCCTTAGGAATGTGAGGAGGCATGAGAAGGACGTATGAAGTGTGTACCCAGATGATGTGGAGGATGATGATTAAGGGGATAAAAGAGGGATTCATGACCTGTAATGGGTGGATGGATAAGAGAGACGGATATGGATATTGAGATATGAGATCATGAGGTGGTGGCAGTATGTCAGAAGGGAAAATATGTGGCGCAATATATTAACGACACGTTGGGATGGGGCCCGCTAGGAACGGATGCCTCATTTTGGACCCCCCCCCACCCCACTGTTAAAGGTAGAACAGTCGGGGGGGGTGTAGAATCTCCTGT
>JZKD02S0100137.1:599404-638674 GCA_000966675.3 Picea glauca
CACCGTTAAAGGTATAACGGTCGAGGGGGTACAAAATCTCATCTTAGCCATAGATCTATGTGCTAACGACTTGGCCATAGATCTTTGTGCAAATTTTAATCTCCGAGCGTGATTTAATATATGCATCAAACCTTAGGCTTAGTGCTTTTTGTGAGTTTTGTGCGCTGCTTCCCTTGCTGTTGTCACCATGGGATTAGGAAAGCACCTAAAACATTAGAATCATACATTTTCTTCGAACACCATTCAAACTTTATTGAAAGAAAAGTTGGCTAGCCTATGTACTATCCTACCTACCTACACCTAGGGTTAATTGAAAGAAAAGTTGGCTAGCCCAGATTAAACTGTTGGACTAAGAGATTACTCTACCCTAGGGTTACTTGACCAAGATTAGACAGTTTGATCAAATTTATTTACTAGCTAACCTATCTACTTGGCTAAGATTAAACAATTTAGCCAAGCTTATTCACTAATCCTATCAACATCAATTCAAAAGGAACTGACCATGTTTAAACAATATGGATCGAGTCATTTTTATTGCATGGGGCTTTGTTCATTTTTTATTCTATGACCTCTTTATTCTTTTTCTTTCTTTTCTTTTCTTTTTCTTTTGAAAATAATTTGCATGAATGAAATATTATTTGCAAGATAACAAACATCAATAGTGAAAATTTTCCAGTCACCAGATGATCCTATAAATTATAGAGTTATAACAGTGAGTAATACATGAATTTCATTGATGACCACTCTATGAATACCTGGATCTTTTTCCTAAATACCAAGAGTGAGGTCTTCAAGAGGTTCCAAGAGTTCAATGATCTTGTGGAGAACTAGATAGGAAGAAAGATCAAGGTTTTGCAGTCGGACAATGGAGGTGAGTATACCTCCACAAAGTTTGCATATTTTTGTACCTAGTAGGGTATTAGGAGGTAGTTGATCGTTCCTTACAACCTGTAACATAATGAGGTTGCCGAGAGGGAGAAAATGGCCATATTTGGTGCAACGAGATCAATGCTACATGATCAAGAATTTCCATTCTACTTATGGGAAGAGGCTTGTATTACTACAGTGTAATTGCAAAACATGAGTCGCTATAGAGATTTGGGGAGGAAGAATCTCGAGGAGGCCTTCACTGGTAGTAGGAATGATGTTGAGCACCTTTGCATATTTGGGTGTTTGACGTTCTCTCATGTCCCTTCTAAGAAGAGGAAAAATATGGATTCCACAACTGAGAAGGGGATTCTAGTTGGATATTCAGAGGTCTCTAAGGCCTATCGGATATACATTCCAACACTCATGAGAGTTTTTGTGAGGAGAGATGTCATATTCGAGGAGGATAGAGAATTCAAGAGATCGCTTGAGTTGAGAGGCATAGTTGAGGAGGTCCCACAGATACAAAGTGATGCATCTTAGGGGACACAACCTCAGGTGTCGAGTACAACGAGTTTAGGGGTGACTGGTACACCCACTACAAATACAGGTTCACATATGCCTTGTGTACAGATAAGAGGTGCACGTGCATCAGGATCTCAGACTAAGTTGAAGATTTCTATGGATAAGACTTAGGGGCATGAGGAGACTTCTTCGCTATAGGTTACTTCAGGGAAGAGGAAACTAAGATGGTTTTAGGGGACCTTGAAGGAAGCCGAGGAGTATGTTGGGGAGCCCCAGAGGTTGATGAGAGAGATAAAATCACCATATAGGTTTGGTTCATACCTGGCTATGGTGACAAGCATCATAGATTCCGAGCCCACCACTTTTGCAAAGGAAGCATACCAACAGGTCTGGAGAGAGGCCATGTAGAATGAGTTTGACTCCATCATGTGTAATGATGTGGGGAGTTGGTGCCTAGTCCTGAAGGGAAGTTAGTGGTGACTTCTAGATGGTTGTATAAGATCAAGTATGTTGCAGATGGAAGCATAGAGAAGCACAAGGCTCATTTTGTGGTGAGAGGATTATCTCATATTGAGGGAATTGATTATGATGATACGTTCACATCAGTTGCGATATATACTTCTATTCGGAGTATTATGTCCATTGCAGCAGAGATGGTTGGAAGATCCATAAGATGGATGTGAAGACTACATTTTTGAATGGATTCCTAGAGGAGGAGGTATACATTGACAAACCACAGGGGTTTCATGTGTTGGGGAGAGAGTTCCACACGTTCCTCTTGAAAGAGGAACTGTATGTATTGAATAAATCTCCTCGAGCTTGGTATTCAAGGATTGAATCCTACTTTCTTCAGATGGGGTTTGAGAAGAGTGAGGTAGATCTGAAACTCTACTACATCATTCGAGGAGAGGATACACTCATTATCATACTATATGTTGATAATTTGTTCATCACAAGAGGGGAGAATCTCATAGTTGATTGCAAGTGGGGAATTGCATTACAGTTTGATATGAAGGAAATTAGATTGATGCACTATTTCTTGGGTATGGAGGTATGGAAGGAGGATGGTAACATATTTATGGGATAAGGGAAGTATTCAAAAAATATGTTGAGCATATTTAATATAGAGGATTGCAGACCCATGTCGACACCTATGGTCACCAACTAGAATAAGATTATTGCTTCTAATTCCAAGTTGGTGGATGCCACGAGATATCATCAGTTGATTGGTTCCTTGATGTATCTAGTCAACACTAGATCAAATATTTTTTTTGCTGTGAACACTCTCAGCCAATACATGATGGATCCTAGGAGTGTGCATTGGATTGGGGAAAAACATGTGCTGAGGTACATTTTAGGATCAATGGATTATGGATTGGACTATCTCAGAGGATATGGATTCAGGTTCATTGGATACACATACTCAGATTGGAAAGGATGTGCAGTTGACAGGAAGAGCATCTCAGGGTGTTGTTTTGGGTTAGGATCAGTAATTGTTTCCTGTTTCAGCCAAAAACATAGGTCAGTGGCATTGAGTTCTACTGAGGCAAAGTACATGGAAGCTAGTCATGCTAGCTACGAGGGCATCTGGCTTCACAATTTTTTGTTTGGAATATTTAGTCATGAGTTGATGCCTATAGTTATTCATTGCGATAATAAGAGTTGCATCAAACTCTCTAAGAATCTGATGTTTCATGACATGTCAAAACACATAGAGATCAGATACCACTTCATCAGATATTGGGTTCAGCGAGGGGCAATTCAGCTTCAATATATTTCGACTGATGAGTAGGTTGCAGACATTCTCACCAAGTCCTTGCCAAGGGGAAAACATGTCTACTTCAAGGACAAGATGGAAGTGGTGAGTAACAGTTTCCTCGGTAAGAGGGAGTGTTGATATTTGGGTACCTTGAAAAGTGGCCCCCTTGAGTTATTGAGTGTCTAATTCAAAGGGGGAAATATTTTACCCTCACCACTTTACTTTATGTTATAAAGTCAACTTGACTTTATACCATCGTTAATGAAAAAGTACTTTAAGTTATAAATTCACATTGACTTTATAGAGTCATTAATGGAAAAGTAACTTAGGAAACTTAAGATAAAGGGGATAATGAATCTTAACCCTTGATCTTGGATTTTGGCGTGGATCTAATCTTGGCCATTGGTTTCCTAGGTTAGCCTAAGGATGAGGCTAAAGGAGAGAAAAGGGGAAAAAGAACATTCATTGTTTACTTGAGATATTTGAGTGAAGGAGAGGATATTTTGGAGAAGATGGCACACTCTTGAGAGTAGAGGGGTGCAAGGAAGCTTGAGGGTGCATCTTGTGAAGTGAGGCACATACTAGCAGGCAAGGGGCGCACTTACTTGTGGAGAGTGGTGCATTTGTGAGAAGGGAACACTAAGCAAGGTGAGAGGGTGCACAAGCCAAGGAAAGAGGGGCACACTTGTAGAAGGGGTGCACAATCTAAGGCAAGAATCAAGAAAGAAAGAAATCAAGCAAAGGAAAAGCAAGAGGAACAAACTCCAAGAGGGAGCACAAATCCCAAGGAGGGAACAAGTCTCAAGGAACTCCAAAGCCAAGCTCAAGAAGGAGTTGGCTATTGTATCAGGTTCCTTTTTTATTTTTCCTTGTTTTTGTTATAGCTTAAGATCTCCATATTAAAATTTCTCGTCGAACTGGTTTTCCCCGTGGGGGTTTTTCTAGGGTCATGTTGACCAAAAATACATGTGTAAAAATCTTGTGGTTTGAATTATTTTATTTCAAAATTTAGGTGTAAAGATCCTAGAGGAGTATTTTATGTTTTAATGCATGTGGAAGAGCTAACTTGGACAAAAAAATTATCCTAATTAAACTCTTCACAAAGAGGCATTAAAAGAGCATAAAATTAAAAGATTAGTGGTAGATTCAGTGGGAACAAATTTCAGACTTGGTGGCTGTTCTAAAACAATCCTAAATCAGATTTGAAAAACCTTGAAAATAGTGCCCAACAAGAGGTCAAGGGAAGACTTGTTGGGAGGCCTTAGGAACCTCAAAATTATTCAATAACTTATATAAAAAAAAGTCATATACACTAAACTAATCAAGAAGAAGTCTAATTGATAAGAAAATTTTCAAAGAAACACATTACCTTAACTAAGGTAAATCTAAACTACAATTAAATTTTATTTTTTCAAACTTAAAACTAAAGTTTTGAAGAAATTTATTACCTTCAGAAGAAGAAAAAATCCTAACATGCTTTGATTGAATCATCATTCTTGATGAAATGAAGATTATGAAACTTATGTAAATCAAGTTTCAAATCAAATAAGCTTATTAAAATCACTCATTCAAATCTTTTTAAGGTATTTTTGGAATTTGAAATTTATGGAAAAATTAAATGCCAATGTCAATCCAAACCGACTATATAGAGTGGAAATAAAGTAATTTTTTTTAAAAATTGAATACAAAGTTTCAAGAACCACTGATTCACATGCAATTCCAATAAGTCAACATCCATATTTTGAAGAAAAAGAGAACTATTTCCTTCAATTGTTGCAATCTTAAAGGGTCCATACCACAAGTTATCAAATTTCCTATGTTTACCATGATCTTCTCTTATGCTATCCCATATTAGTACCAGATCTCCAAGAAATAAATTCCTTTGCTTAGCTATTTTCATGGGGTATTCAGTCAATGCACTTGTGGCATAGTTACTATGTTCGTGGGATATTAAAGAATGCCCCTAATTTCACTAGATATTGATAAATATATCCCAAAATCCTTTTTTTGAACCCCCCTCCCAATACATCTTTAGAATAAAAGAAACCCCTAATTTAACTAAATACCCCTTTTAATATCCCCCAATACATATAAAATCCTTGATACCTCACATCCCCCCCAATACCTACAATATATTGTGTTAGCGCTCTGTAATTTGCCTAAGGCTGTTGAGGCAATCACAGAGGTAACCTCGAACCGCTTCGAGTCTTGGATCTAGCCCTCCAAGACTCAGAGAGGGATCTCTCTTTCTGAATTAACTTGGTATTGAATAGGACAGATGTTAGGCTAGCTATAAAAGTAATGAGAGTATGGGGTTGGAGTTTTTAAATGGTCGTTTTGGGACAGCAAGGAGGGCCATTGGGCAAATGGGGTCTACACTTAAATATGTGATTCTCTCTCAGATCTAAACAAAACTCTTACACAGGGCAAGGTAGTGGAAGTGTTGGATCGATTTAAATTTGAATGGTGTCGGTTTGAGGAAGAACTGGAGGAGGAAAAAACCAAGCAAAGGAGCAGCTAAGAATTCCTAAACTGGGCTTTTTAGATGAAAACATAAAGATTATCAAAAGGACAAATACAGAGTATTGTGCAAATAAATTCTTCTCTGTGTACTTTCTTCTGATAATAAGAGTTGAAAACAGATGAAATGATAACAAGAAAAAATTAACAAAGACAAGAAACACCACCAACATCCCACACAAGAATCCTGTGAACAACATGCTCATTTCTGATAGATCATTTGAATATTACAAAAAAAGTTCTTTGCTAAAACACAACCCTCAGCTCCAGCAAAGTAAAATAAAAGCTACAGGTCGAGACCTCTCACACAGGTCGAAACCCTCTCCTCTCAGCCCAGTCGAACCCCCGTTCTGTCTTTTACAAGTGTATAAATACAAAACTGCTATCAGTCTTCCAAGACTCGCGCTCATAACTCTGCACCCTAAAAATAAGAAAGCAGTTACAAAGATTGACATTTGTAGACAGTTTCTAAAACAAACACAATAGCAAATCCAAGAAAATCGATTTGGCAACTGCTGCTTGAAAATCTGGAGTTTGTTAAGATTTACTGGCTAATGCCCTATAAAAATCATCAAAAGAGATAAATGAAGAGTCAGTTGGATGCTTGAGGTCGTTGGAGATTAGCTGCCAGCTGGAGGAAATGTGTTTAACCTCTGCCATCTGTCAATGAGATGCTTAAGGACTTCCTGGCTATGCTCCTGTGAATGCTCAACGGTAAGTCGTATGCCATGATGGAAAGTTCCACTTATTCTCTAACGCTACCTCAAAAATGATGATATAGCTGCCATGGGTTCCCTATTTCTCCTTCTCGTGTTCCCAGGAAAAATCTCTTCCTGAAGCTCCAATGTTCTCGTTTCAAGAAATTTGCTTGCTTTTGTAGTTGTCTTCTTGTATTTTCTCCTCCTTCTTGCAACTGCTTAAAGTCCTCTCATAACATTTTTTCCTGTATGGAAGCAGAAGATAATTTTTCGCTCAGAATCTCTCTCTCCCTTTACAAGCCAAGCGATTCCTCTTTCAATGTTGCCCTATCTTTAACTGTGGCTGATATTTCAGCTTTGAGATCAATAATCTCCTCTGTCAATGATGACACTTACAGCTTAAGTCCATTCACTATCATTTGGCCCATTGCATGTTCCTGTTTTACACTCTCTAACTCTCTTACCAACATCATATAGTCTTCCTCAACTACTTGTAGCTTCTCCCTGAGCTTGCCAAGCATATTATCCTTTTCTTTTATCAGATCATTACCAGTTTTAATTTGAACATCCATTTGTTCACACTTTTCCTGAGCAACACTTAATTCATCCTGCAATGCATCTGCATGTTTTTTCTCCTCCTTGAACCTTTGTATCAACTCCTGAAATTTCAACACCTCAACCTCTAACATTTGCAAATTTCTAGCACTCATTGGGATCTCGTTTTCAAGTGCCTTCTTTTCCTCATATGACTTTCTTAATTCTTCCACCAATTGCTCTATATGCTTGTCCCTTTGAGCAATGTTTCCCTGTAGTATAGTCACAAGACAAATTTGTGTTAATGCCTCAGTCAGAAATATCTGATTTTCCTCTTCAGTAAGACACAACATGCCTTGTAACTCGTCATTTTGCATTTTGACAGAACTGTAGTCCTGTAAAGTTCTCTTATGCTCATCTTGCAATATCATCTGTGCATCTTGAGAACTTACTAAAGAATGTTTAAGATTCTTCATTTCTTTTTCTAGGTTTCCTTCTCTCTCTACACTGGCTTGTAATTCTATTTCCAGCCCTTGAGCGAACTCCTGTAAAATGGGGATCTCCTTTTGCAGATTTTCTAAGTGTCGAGATCTTATTGCAGCCTCTTCAATGATAGATGCTTTTTCTGATTTAAAAATAGACATCTATGTCTTTTGTTTTCTCTTGGTTTCTTCATTCTTCCCAACAAAAATTTCTACCCACATCAAGAAGAAACTAATTTCCTGTGCCCGTCAATAACGAGAGAATCAGTTCCTGAGTGGATTTCACCCTCATGATCATGGAAAACATATGTCAGAATACCTACCAGGCACAAAACTGTTCCTACTAAAGCTTTATCATATCGCTCCACCCAGTGAAATTTAAGCTGGATGGCACCATAAAATGACAATGCCACTAGAGTGATCATGACAGTGATTGTACTGAAAAATAGAACTATTACCACAAGCACTAGCATCGAAAATGATTTTCCTACGGCAAGGAAGACTGGAAGTGTAGTAGCGCAAGGCGATAGTGCTGGTACAAGTACAAGGCCTGCCACATCCATCTTCTCCATGGGGTGGTTGTGGGAATGGTTGTGATCTCCTTTTCCAAAGATAAACAATAGAACATAACTAGCACCAAGAATGATTAGAAGCAGAGATGCAAGTTGGTGTACTGTTTCCTCCCCGGCAATGGTAGTTGCCATAGTTAATGCAGTAATACCAAGTATATATGTTGAGATAACATGGCAAACTACTCCAAATGCAGTAACAAGGAGAGTCCTGGAAAGCGTCCACTTCTGTGCACGTCCAACAATTGAGAAAGGGAATCCAGTGAGTGGGAATGAAACCCCAACTAATTTACTAGTTGATGTACACGATGAAAAAAAAACCAGGGGAATCTGAACCACTGCCAATTATATTATGGTATAAAACCTGATCCATTGTGTAGCAGGCATACCAAACGAAACTTTTTCTAACTTTCCCAGCATGAATAATCACAGGAAATAAACATTATTCCTCCCATGATCACTGCCATCAATGCCATCGGCGGATGTGAGCTTGGGCTTTAGATTGTCCTGGGGCTTGGCGCATTGCGTTTGAGCAATTGACCTACATGTTTGTTGCTGTAACCCATGTCTTGTGTGTTGCGTTGTTGTGTAATAGGTTGCATGGAGTTGGAGTCTCATGCTTGGCCCCTAGCGCTCGAGTGTTGGCTTGGATGTTGTTTGCTTTGGTGGTTGACCTGTGTTGTCATTGATGCAGATGCGTGGCTCCCTGCAATCGACGCCTTGAAATTGGTTCAAACACCTGGCAGAGGGTTAAGAGTTGCGTTTTATATTTTTGGCTTTCTGAGGGCATTATCCCACATTCACGAGGAGAAGGGATTTAAAAGCCTTTGTATATGTGAATGTTTGCAACATACACTCGATGACATGAGCCCAAGGCTATACTCTGGAGTTAGGCACTGGCGCTGGCTTGTGTGTTGGTTGTTGGTGTATGAAATGGCACGAACTCTTGGTTCTGAAGGCTTGGAGAATGGCCCTCGGCCAATATAACTTTTGCTTAAAATATTATTTTTTCTCAAAATTTATAATTTGAAAAAACCAAAACAGAATACTCTGTATAAAGGCCGAGGGGGCCAATTTTTGCTTAAAAGACCAAGAATTTGATAATAAAAACCAATACTTGGCTAATAAACCATAAGAATAAAATTCAACCATTCGAACCAATTCATAAATTTTGATAAAAATGCAGCGAAATTTGCCTTGAAGCTCGCGTTCAGAATCCAGATACTCATCTTATGCTTGGACAGTGTCGCTTTTTTTGCCACCTTCACCATGCGTCATGAGAAAACACATAATGCCTGAAAATAGATAAATATTATTCAGAATATTGATCCCCTATTATATAGGTTTCTAACATAGGCTCCACCTGGGGAAGATAGCTCCAAAGGAGGTGTCTAGAACCGTTGAACTCTGAATTTCGCCGACTAGCTGATTATTGGGCTGCCCCCAGACTGTAAACTGAAAATAAAACCATGAAGAGACGAAAAAGGAAAGATGCTCATCCTGTTGAGCTTATTGGCACATTCCTACCTACCCTAATCTACCTCATAATTTTGTTGAATCAGGTAATACAGAAATGCTAATGGAGCCAGTCAAGTAGTTGATCCCATGATTGGGTTTCCTCATCGTGTTTCATGAAAATCAAGGCTGAAATATGTATTGGCAACTGGTGACACATTTGGTCGTTATAGAGAATACATGTCTGAAAACTCAAGCTAACATAAACCTCCATTTAATTTTCTATAGGATCAATTAAAGCATGATGCATGCTATTTATTCCTAGATCTCCTTTGACTAGTAGATCAGTTCCATCCTCAAACTCAAACCATGCATCTGCAATTCCAGCCTTATACTTGAAAACATAATCATCATCAATCTGCAAGTCAACAGGTAGTACGATTTCCTCTTGCTTTGGAGAAGGAAGATTTTCCAAGAATTCTTTGGGATATAGGAAATTATAGGATTGAATTTGAGAATCCAAAAGTTCAATATCATTTTTGAACTTTTCAACAACTAGCTCAAGAAAACAAAGTTTACTTTTAGGAGGAAATTTGCTCGATTCGAAACTACGAAACACAATTGTTAAAAAGTCTTCGTCAATGTGAAATTCTGCTAACTTACCCCTGCATTCTTCTATAGCTTCACAAGATATAGGATTTACCTCATACCCTCTCATCTTGAAGCATCATCAAGGCTTTGAAATCTGGATTCTTCAGTAGTGAAGTCGCTTGTGATCTTTGAAGCTCAGGATCTTGAACAATGGAGTTTCCAGGTGGATGGTACAACCTTCCTGTGTTTGGCTTCTGTTCACCATCAAAAGTCAAATCTGAACTTGAAGTGCAGCTCTGGAGAAGTCCCCAGTGGAGTCGCCAAAAATGTTAGCGCTCTGTAATTTTCCTAAGACTGCTGAGGCAATCACAGAGTTAACCTTGAACCGCTTCGAGTCTTGGATCTAGCCCTCCAAGACTCAGAGAGGGATCTCTCTTTATGAATTAACTTGGTATTGAATAGGACAGATGTTAGGCTAGCTATAAAAGTAATGAGAGTATGGGGTTGGAGTTTTTAAATGGTCATTTTGGGACAGCAAGGAGGGTCATTGGGCAAATGGGGTCTGCGCTTAAATATGTGATTCTCTCTCAGATCTAAACAAAACTCTTACACAGGGCAAGGTAGTGGAAGTGTTGGATCGATTTAAATTTGAATGGTGTCGGTTTGAGGAAGAACTGGAGGAGGAAAAAACCAAGCAAAGGAGCAGCTACAAATTCCTAAACTGGGCTTTTTAGATGAAAACATAAAGATTATCAAAAGGACAGATACATAGTATTGTGCAAATAAATTCTTCTCTGTGTACTTTCTTCTAATATTAAGAGTTGAAAACAGACGAAATGATAACAAGAAAAACTTAACAAAGACAAGAAACACCACCAACATCCCCACACAGGAATCTTGTGAACAACATGCTCATTTCTGATAGATCATTTGAATATTACAGAAAAAGTTCTCTACTAAAACACAGCCCTCAGCTCCAGCAAAGTAAAATAAAAGCTACAGGTCGAGACCTCTCACACAGGTCGAAACCCTCTCCTCTCAGCCCATTCGAACCCCCGTTCTGTCTTTTACAAGTGTATAAATACAAAACTGCTATCAGTCTTCCAAGACTCGCGCTCATAACTCTGCACCCTAAAAATAGGAAAGCAGTTACAAAGATTGACATCTGTAGACGGTTTCTAAAACAAACACAACAACAAATCCAAGAAAATCGATTCGGCAACTGCTGCTTGAACATCTGGAGTTTGTTAATATTTACTGGCTAATGCCCTATAACAGTCATCAAAAGAGATAAATGAAGAGTCAGTCGGATGCTTGAGGCCGTTGGAGATTAGCTGCCAACTGGAGGAAATGTGTTTAACCTCTGCCATCTGTCAATGAGACGCTTAAAGACTTCCTAGATATGCTCCTGTGAACGCTCAACTATAAATCGTATGCCATGATGGAAAGTTCCATTTGTGCTCTAACGCTGCCTCAAAAATGACGATATAGCTGCCATGGGTTCCCTGTTTCTCCTTCTCGTGTTCCCGGGAAAAAATCTCTTCCTGAAGCTCCAATGTTCTCGTTTCAAGCAATTTGCTTGCTTTTGCAGTTGTCTTCTTGTATTTTCTCCTCCTTCTTGCAACTGCTTAAAGTCATCTCATAACATTTTTTCCTGTATGGAAGCAGAAGATAATTTTTCGCTCAGAATCTCTCTCTCCCTTTCCAAGCCATGTGATTCCTCTTTCAATGTTGCCCTATCTTTAACTGTGGCTAATATTTCAGCTTTGAGATCGATAATATCCTTTGTCAATGACGACACTTGCAGCTTAAGTCCATTCACTGTCATTTGGCCTATTGCATGTTCATGTTTTACACTCTCTAACTCTCTTACCAACATCATATAGTCTTCCTCAACTACTTGTAGCTTCTGCCTGAGCTTGCCAAGCATATTATCCTTTTCTTTTATCAGATCATTACCAGTTTTAATTTGAACATCCATTTGTTCACACTTTTCCTAAGCAACACTTAATTCATCTTGCAATGCATCTGCATGTTTTTTCTCCTCCTTGAACCTTTGTATCAACTCCTGAAATTTCAACACCTCAACCTCTAACATTTGCAAATTTCTAGCACTCATTTGGATCTCGTTTTCAAGTGCCTTCTTTTCCTCATATGACTTGCTTAATTTTTCCACCAATTTCTCTATATGCTTGTCCCTTTGAGCAATGTTACCCTGTAGTATAGTCACAAGACTAATTTGTGTTAATGCCTCAGTCAGAAATATCTGATTTTCCTCTTCAGTAAGACACAACATGCCTTGTAACTCGTCATTTTGCATTTTGACAGAACTGTAGTCCTGTAAAGTTCTCTTATGCTCATCTTGCAATATCATTTGTGCATATTGAGAACTTACTAAAGAATGTTTAAGATTATTCATTTCTTTTTCTAGGTTTCCTTCTCTCTCTACACTGGCTTGTAATTCTATTTCCAGCCCTTGAGCAACTTCTTGTAAAATGGGGATCTCCTTTTGCAGAGTTTCTAAGTGTTGAGATCTTATTGCAGCCTCTTCAATGATAGATGCTTTTTCTGATTTCAAAACAGACATCTCTGTCTTTTGTTTTCTCTTGGTTTCTTCATTGTTCCCATCAAAAATTTCTACCCACATCAAGAAGCAACTAATTTCCTGTGCCCGTCAATAATGAGAGAATCAATGCCTGAGTGGCTTTCACCCTCATGATCATAGAAAACATATGTCAGAATACCTACCAGGCACAGAAATGTTCCTACTAAAGCTTTATCATATCGCTCCACCCAGTGAAATTTAAGCTGGCTGGCACCATAAAATGACAATGCCACCAGAGTGATCATGACAGTGATTGTACTGAAAAACAGAACTATTACCGCAAGCACTAGCATCGAAAATGATTGTCCTATGGCAAGGAAGACTGGAAGTGTAGTAGCGCAAGGCGGCAGTGCTGGTACAAGTACAAGGCCTGCCACAACCATCTTCTCCATGGGGTGGTTGTGGGAATGACTGTGACCTCCTTTTCCAAAGATAAACAATAGAACATAACTAGCACCAAGAATGATTAGAAGCAAAGATGCAAGTTGGTGTACTATTTCCTCCCCGGCAATGGTAGTTGCCATAGTTAATGCAGTAATACCAAGTATAGATGTTGAGATAACATGGCAAACTGCTCCAAATGCAGTAACAAGGAGAGTCCTGGAGAGCGTCCACTTCTGTGCGTGTCCAACAATTGAGAAAGGGAAGCCAGTGAGTGGGATTGAAACCACAACTAATTTACCAGATGATGTACACAATCAAAAAAAACTAGGGGAATCTGAACCACTGCCAATTATATTATGGTATAAACCCTGATCCATTGTGTAGCAGGCATACCAAACAAAACTTTTTCTGACTTTCCCAGCATGAATAATCACAGGAATAAACATTGTTCCTCTCCTGATCGTTGCCATCAATGCCATCAGCAGATGTGAGCTTGGGCTTTAGATTGTCCCGGGGCTTGGCGCATTGTGTTTGGGCAATTGACCTGCATGTTTGTTGTTGTAACCTATGTCTTGTGTGTTGCGTTTTTGTGTAACAGGTTGCGTGGAGATGGAGTCTCATGCTTGGCCCCTAGCTCTCGAGTGTTGGCTTGGATGTTGTTTGCTTTGGTGGTTGACCTGTGTTGTCGTTGATGCAGATGCATGGCTCCCTGCAATCGACGCCTTGAAATTGGTTCAAACACCTGGCAGAGGGTTTAGAGTTGCATTTTATATTTTTGGCTTTCTGAGGGCATTATCCCACATTCACGAGGAGAAGGGATTTAAAATATTTTGTATATGTGAATGTTTGCAACATACATTCGATGACATGAGCCCAAGGCTATACTCTGGAGTTAGGCGCTGACGCTGGCTTGTGTGTTGGTTGTTGGTGTATGAAATGGTGCTGACTCTTGGTTCTGAAGGCTTGGAGATTGGCCCTCGGCCAGTATAACTTTTGCCTAAAATATTATTTTTTCTCAAAATTTATAATTTGAAAAAACCAAAACAGAATACTCTTTATAAAGGCCGAGGGGCCAATTTTTGCTTAAAAGACCAAGAATTTGATAATAAAAACCAAGACTTGGCTAATAAACCATAAAAATAAAATTCAGCCATTCGAACCAATTCATAAGTTTTGCTAAAAATGCACCGGAATTCGCCTTGAAGCTCGCGTTTAGAATCCAGATACTCATCTTATGCTTGGACAGTGTCACTTTTTTTGTCACCTTCACCATGCGTCATGAGAAAACACATAATGCCTGAAAATAGATAAATATTATTCAGAATACTGATCCCCTATTATATAGGGTTCTAACATAGGCTCCACTTGGGGAAGATAGCTCCAAAGGAGGTGTCTAGAACCGCTGAACTCTGAATTTTGCCGACCAGTTGATCATTGGGCTGCTCCCAGACTGTAAACTGAAAATAAAACCATGAAGAGATGAAAAAGGAAAGATGCTCATCCTGTTGAGCTTATTGGCACATTCCTACCTACCCTAATCTACCTCATAATTTTGTTGAATCAGGTAATACATAAATGCCAATGGATCCAGTCAAGTAGTTGATCCCATGATTGGGTTTCCTCATCGTGTTTGATGAAAATCAAGGCTGAAATATGTATTGGCAACTGGTGACACATTTGGTCGTTATAGAGAATACATGTATGAAAACTCAAGCTAACATAAACCTCCATGTAATCTGCTATAGGATCAATTAAAGCATGATGCATGATATTCATTCCTAGATCTCCTTTGACTAGTAGATCAGTTCCATCCTCAAACTCAAACCATGCATCTACAATTTCAGCCTTATACTTGAAAACATAATCATCATCAATCTGCAAGTCAACAGGTAGTACGATTTCCTCTTGCTTTGGAGAAGGAAGATTTTCCAAGAATTCTTTGGGATCTAAGAAATTATAGGACTGAATTTGAGAATCCAAAAGTTCAATATCATTTTCGAACTTTTCAACAACTAGCTCAAGAAAACAAAGTTTACTTTTAGGAGGAAATTTGCTCGATTCCAAACTACGAAACACAATTGTTAAAAAGTCTTCATCAATGTGAAATTATGCTAACTTACCCCTGCATTCTTCTATAGCTTCACAAGATATAGGATTTACCTCATACCCTGTCATCTTGAAGCATCATCAAGGCTTTGAAATATGGATTCTTCAGCAGTGAAGTCGCTTGTGATCTTTGAAGCTCGGGATATTGAACAATGGAGTCGCCAGGTGAATGGTACAGCCTTCCTGTGTTTGGCTTCTGTTCACCATCAAAAGTCAAATCTGAACTTGAAGTGCAGCTCTGGAGAAGTCCCCAGTAGAGTCGCCAAAAATGTTAGCGCTCTGTAATTTGCCTAAGGCCACTGAGGCAATCACAGAGGTAACCTCGAACCGCTTTGAGTCTTGGATCTAGCCCTACAAGACTCCGAGAGGGATCTCTCTTTCTGAATTAACTTGGTATTGAATAGGACAGATGTTAGGCTAGCTATAAAAGTAATGAGAGTATGGGGTTGGAGTTTTTAAATGGTCATTTTGGGACAGCAAGGACGGACATTGGGCAAATGGGGTCTGCGCTTAAATATGTGATTCTCTCTCAGATCTAAACAAAACTCTTACACAGGGCAAGGTAGTGGAAGTGTTGGATCGATTTAAATTTGAATGGTGTCAGTTTGAGGAAGAACTGGAGGAGGAAAAAACCAAGCAAAGGAGCAGCTAAGAATTCCTAAACTGGGCTTTTTAGATGAAAACATAAAGATTATCAAAACGACAAATACAGAGTATAGTGCAAATAAATTCTGCTCTGTGTACTTTCTTCTGATAATAAGAGTTGAAAACAGACGAAATTTTAACAAGAAAAACTTAAAAAAGACAAGAAACACCACCAACATTCCCACACAGGAATCATGTGAACAACATGCTCATTTCTGATAGATCATTTGAATATTAAAGAAAAAGTTCTCTGCCAAAACACATCCCTCAGCTCCAGCAAAGTAAAATAAAAGCTACAGGTCGAGACCTCTCACACAGGTCGAAACTCTCTCCTCTTAGCCCAGTCGAACCCCTGTTCTGTCTTTTACAAGTGTATAAATACAAAACTGCTATCAGTCTTCCAAGACTCGCGCTCATAACTCTGCACCCTAAAAATAGGAAAGTAGTTACAAAGATTGACATCTGTAGACGGTTTCTAAAACAAACACAACAACAAATCCAAGAAAACATATTTGGCAACTACTGCTTGAACATCTGTAGTTTGTTAAGATTTACTGGCTAATGCCCTATAACAGTCATCAAAAGAGATAAAGGAAGAGTCAGTCGGATGCTTGAGGTCGTTGGAGATTAGCTTCCAGCTGGAGGAAATGTGTTTAACCTTTTCCATCTGTCAGTGAGATGCTTAAAGACTTCCTGGCTATGCTCCTGTGAACGCTCAACTGTAAATCGTATGCCATGATGGAAAGTGCTACTTGTTCTCTAACGCTGCCTCAAAAATGACGATATAGCTACCATGGGTTCCCTGTTTCTCCTTCTCGTGTTCCCGAGAAAAAATCTCTTCCTGAAGCTCCAATGTTCTTGTTTCAAGCAATTTGCTTGCTTTTGCAGTTGTCTTCTTGTATTTTCTCCTCCTTCTTGCAACCGCTTAAAGTCCTCTCGTAACATTTTTTCCTGTATGGAAGCAGAAGATAATTTTTCGCTCAGAATCTCTCTCTCCCTTTGCAAGCCATTCAATTCCTCTTTCAATGTTGCCCTATCTTTAACTGTGGCTGATATTTCAGCTTTGAGATCTATAATCTCCTCTATCAATGATGACACTTGCAGCTTAAGTCCATTCACTCTCATTTGGCCCATTGCATGTTCCTGTTTTACACTCTCTAACTCTCTTACCAACATCATATAGTCTTCCTCAACTACTTGTAGCTTCTGCCTGAGCTTGCCAATCATATTATCCTTTTCTTTTATCAAATCATTACCAGTTTTAATTTGAACATCCATTTGTTCACACTTTTCCTGAGCAACACTTAATTCATCCTGCAATGCATCTGCATGTTGTTTCTCCTCCTTGAACCTTTGTATCAACTCCTGAAATTTCAACACCTCAACCTCTAACATTTGGAAATTTCTAGCACTCATTTGGATCTCGTTTTCAAGTGCCTTCTTTTCCTCATATGACTTGCTTAATTCTTCCACCAATTGCTCTATATGCTTGTCCCTTTGAGCAATGTTGCCCTGTAGTATAGTCACAAGACTAATTTTTGTTAATGCCTCAGTCATAAATATATGATTTTCCTCTTCAGTAAGACACAACATGCCTTGCAACTCGTCATTTTGCATTTTGACAGAACTGTAGTCCTGTAAAGTTATCTTATGCTCATCTTGCAATATCATCTGTGCATCTTGAGAACTTACTAAAGAATGTTTAAGATTCTTCATTTCTTTTTCTAGGTTTCCTTCTCTCTCTACACTGGCTTGTAATTCTATTTCCAGCCCTTGAGCGACCTCCTATAAAATGGGGATCTCCTTTTGCAGATTTTCTAAGTGTCGAGATCTTATTGCAGCCTCTTCAATGATAGATGCTTTTTTTGATTTCAAAACAGACATCTCTGTCTTTTGTTTTCTCTTGGTTTCTTCATTCTTCCCAACAAAAATTTCTACCCACATCAAGAAGCAACTAATTTCCTGTGCCCGTCAATAATGAGAGAATTAGTGCCTGAGTGGCTTTCACCCTCGTTATCATGGCAAACATATGTCAGAATACCTACTAGGCACATAACTGTTCCTACTAAATCTTTATCATATTGCTCCACCCAGTGAAATTTAAGCTGGCTGGCACCATTAAATGACAATGCCACCAGAGTGATCATGATAGTGATTGTACTGAAAAACAGAACTATTACCGCAAGCACTAGCATCGAAAATGATTTTCCTATGGCAAGGAAGACTGGAAGTGTAGTAGCGCGACAGTGCCGGTACAATTACAAGGCCTGCCACAGCCATCTTCTCCATGGGGTGGTTGTGGGAATGGCTGTGACCTCCTTTTCCAAAGATAAACAATAGAACATAACTAGCACCAAGAATGATTAGAAGAAGAGATGCAAGTTGGTGTACTGTTTCCTCCCCGGCAATGGTAGTTGCCATAGTTAATGCAGTAATACCATGTATAGATGTTGAGATAACATGGAAAACTGCTTCAAATGCAGTAACAAGGAGAGTTCTGGAGAGCGTCCACTTCTGTGCGCATCCAACAATTGAGAAAGGGAAGCCAGTGAGTGGGAATGAAACCCCAAATAATTTACCAGATGATGTACACGATGAAAAAAAAACCAGGGGAATCTGAACCACTGCCAATTATATTATGGTATAAACCCTGATCCATTGTGTAGCAGGCATACCAAACGAAACTTTTTCTGACTTTCCCAGCATGAATAATCACAGGAAATAAACATTGTTCCTCCCCTGATCGGTGCCATCAATTCCATCAACGGATGTGCGCTTGGGCTTTAGATTGTCCTGGGGCGTGGCGCATTGCGTTTGGGCAATTGACCTGCATGTTTGTTGCTGTACCCCGTGTTGTGGGGGTTGCGTTGTTTTGTAACATGTTGCGTGGAGCTGGAGTCTCATGCTTGGCCCCTAGCACTCGAGTGTTGGCTTGGATGTTGTTTGCTTTGGTGGTTGACCTGTGTTTTCGTTGATGCAGATGCGTGGCTCCCTGCAATCGACGCCTTGAAATTGGTTCAAACACATGGCAGAGGGTTTAGAGTTGCGTTTTATATTTTTGTATTTCTGAGGGAATTATCCCACATTCATGAGGAGAAGGGATTTAAAAGCCTTTTTATATGTGAATGTTTGAAACATACACTCGATCACATGAGCGCAAGGATATACTCTGGAGTTAGGCGCTGGCACTGGCTTGTGTGTTGGTTGTTGGTGTATGAAATGGCACTGACTCTTGGTTTTGAAGGCTTGGAGATTGGCCCTCGGCCAGTATAACTTTTGCCTAAAATATTATTTTTTCTCAAAATTTATAATTTGAAAAAACCAAAATAGAATACTCTGTATAAAGGCCGAGGGGCCAATTTTTGCTTAAAAGACCAAGAATTTGATAATAAAAACCAAGACTTGGCTAATAAACCATAAGAATAAAATTTAGCCATTCGAACCAATTCATAATTTTTGCTAAAAATGAATCGGAATTCGCCTTGAAGCTCGCGTTCAAATTCCAGATACTCATCTTATGCTTGGACAGTGTCGCTTTTTTTGCCGCCTTCACCATGTGTCATGAGAAAACACATAATTCCTGAAAATAGATAAATATTATTCAGAATACTGATCCCCTATTATATAGGGTTCTAACATATTGAACTTATTTTTTACAATTAAAAACCCCCCATTATGAATGAACATGATAATATTTTGGTCAACAGGGTGAATCCCCCGTGGCTCTTCTATCAAAAATTAGTTTCATTTTGTCCTAATACTCCTGAAACTTTTGGTTCACTTGTTCCCTAGTTTTTTTCACTTGATTATTTGATTTATTCTTCTCATAAGATCATTTGGTTCTTCATCAATATCCTGTAACAATTTCATGACAGGTAAACCAATATTAATTAGAAGTACAACATCAATACCATATATCAATTGAAAAGACAAAGTACATGTTGCTCTTTTAGTACTATTTCTGTTTTCCCAAAGTGCATATTTTAGATGAGAATGCCATTCTTTTTTGTTGTTAGTCTAAATTTTCTTGATAATCCTCATTAAAATTTTATTTGATGATTTTTCTAGTCCATTTCCTTGAGGATAATATGTAGTAGAGTGTTCAAGAATTATATTATATTTTCGACAAAAAATTATCATGGAAATAGACTTGAAATATTGAGCATTATTTGTTATAATTTTTCTAGGACATCCAAATATGGCAATAATGTTTTTTTCAAGAAATTTGATAACAATTGCATAAATAACAAATTTTGTAGGAATAACTTCTACCCATTTGGAAAATTAATTTCTTGCATTTAAAATCCACTTATGTTGTACATTGTATGAGGGATTTTTATCTGGCTAATTGTTAAGTGTGGACACAAATCAATCCCCCTAGCTTCACTACGAAACTAGAACAAGAAAAGACAATAAACTACTCTTTCCTTAGAGTTCAATTATCAAATGATAAATGGATATAGAACATACCTTTTAAATATCGAAGATCTGACTTTGCCAATGCAATCCAAGCTCTGTCGTATATCTTATGGAGAAATATCTGCAAAGGAACACAAGCCAAAGAAGATAAGAATAATAGATTCTATTCGATATGAAACTATGTATGTGATCAAGGAATCATACAATATGGATAAATAACATTCATATAGGAAAGAGAAGTATATATGTATTAAATAATGTGGAAGAAATATACAACCGTATGCCTTGATGTTGCCAGGTTCCTTCCAACATTTCCTCGCTTCCCACACATTTCTAATCCACGGATTATGAGATTGTATATCTTATAGCTACTCACATTCTATCTTGACAAAGCAAATTTCAAAGCCACTCTAATAAAGCCAAATTTCCAATCTACAAAAATCAAGCTCAAGACAATCTAACTTTCTCCATGAGAGCTCCTCTCCTTTTATAAGTTGAAGAGGATAAGGTGGGGAGGTTATGATGATCCCACTAAATCATGAAAGTGAGTAAGATACAAGCCATTCGGAGGAAACCTCACCATATAAGATTCTCCTTCTAGAAGCATCGAGAAGAAACTCGTTTTTCCCACATACAAGAATTTCCACACCCTAGCTATAGATCAACCTACAGAAACTCCGCAACCTAGCTATAGAGAAAGGTGTGGAAATCAGGCATTTCCGCACCCTGTCTATAGTGTAACCTATAGAAATCTTCCTTAATAGGGTTTTTACAAAGGAAAATACAACTTCTTCTCTCAGTAAAAGTTCTTCTCCCTTCTTTCTTTAGGAATTCAGGCCACTGATCCCTATGAAAGAAACATATAGTTTTACATCATTAAAGGTCATAGGGATGATGGAAATAATGTGTAACAGAGAGCACCCCAACTTATGAAGTTAGAACAGAGTGATAGATGAAATACTTTGTCGAGTGTGTGTAGGGAACAATGAACACATCAGTCGGAAACCTGCCAACAAACAAGGAAATACAGTACAATAATAGATCATCACTGAGGTAGGCATTCCCATACTCAGAATACTAATGACTCAAAGAATAAATGTCGACATGCAAATATCCATGTCAAGTAAGCCAGGTCATGGCCACCAAACATACACTGTGGATCCATGCCAATATGACTCAAATCAGAACATAGCCACCAAAAATACATTGTGGATCTATGTGTTAAAGACTCAAATTTGAACATATCCACAAGACATACAATGTGGATCTATGCAATAGTACAAACTGAATATACTCCAATGCAACCTAAATCTATTACAAAATATCCAGGGTCTTCATCTCCACCATTCCATAGTACAAATCTAACCATGTGAATACATGTGATGAAGTCGAACATGGTAGAAACCACTTGATTACTAGTCATTAGTGTATATCGTTAACAAGTGTGAGGGAAATCACCATTAATGTCAATGACTCCCAAGGGACACTAGTACAATCCAATGGGTGTGAATAAATGGGTTGAAGTCGAACACTCGATGGAATCTCTCGATCAAGGACCAATGATGTGAATCCACTGTCAAAAGTGAAGAAACCTACCATTGAGGCATGTAGGCTCTAAGGTACTAAACGATTTCTAAGTCTTGTTTTCAGATGATGAGTTGAAGTTGACAAGAAAAGACTCGTCATAGGAGGGCCTTGATGTATCCCCCATCAATGAAACAAAATAAGTAACAAGATTTGAAGTAGATCATAGTAACAAATGATTTAGGACTGACTATGGGATGGCTGAAGCAATATAAGTCTTAAGGACTGCAGAAATGGCCGATGCAATAGAAGGCTTTCCGGGTTGAACTTCTCTTTTAACATATTGACGACACAACAACTGTCTTGGAAAAAAATGACTCAACAACAGGGATCACAAACCAATTTTTAATCTTATAAAGGAGTATGACCAAGAGACAAGCGGATTTTCCAACCTAGACACAAAGCGAGTGAAAGGGTGTCATGTTCAAAAGTGACTCTTCCATAGAATAAAGGTTTAGATACATTTCTTTTCCAATTTTCCCCCACCATTGCTGGCAATCTTGAGGAGGATAACATATTCTTGTAATGTAAGCTCATCCTTCGGATGATTCCTTCGGAGTGTATTTAACGAACCCTAGGAAGGAGTGGTTTGGTCCCATATGGGTCTTTTGATGCTTGTTTAACGAGTCCAAAGATAGAAAACTCGGGGGGTTTTCATGTTTAGAGAGTTTGAAAAACACTTAAAGAGAACTCTCTGAGTTCCTTTTTCATAAATTAGTCTGACAAGACCGAAAAAGATATAACCTACCACTCATTAGACATTTTCTTCAAATAATTTTACGAGCGTGAAAAGAAAAAGATTGCTCAACAATCTTTTCATGTTTAGAGAGTCTGAAAAGAGCTTAAAGGGAACTCCAGGGGGTTCCTTTTTTTGTATAACCTTTACGAGTCTGAAAAAGTGATAAAAGTATACTCGGTTACATTCTCATGCATTTACAAGCACGAGAAAGAACAAAGACTAATATCGGCAACTTATTCTCATGTATTTACGAGCATGAGAAAGAACAAAGACTAAGCTCGAGATTGTTTTCATTTTTACGCAAGATTTAAAAAAAAAAAAAAAAAAATATGCTTGGACCTGGTTTCTTTTTTACACAAGCTTGAACCAGAGGAAACTATGCTTGAGGTAGGTGGTTTCATTTTTACACAATCTTGAACCGAAGAAAACTATGCTTGATACTTCCCAACACATTATACCAGGATGGTTGGTACTCAACCCCCATCTTAAGAAGCTAGTGGTTTAACTTCAACATGAATTCCAGAGTCTAAAAGCATATCCCCCCAAGGTTCGTTTCATCCAACTGCAAAGGAGAATGAAATTAAGCTTAAAATACTAGACGAAGGACTTGAATCAAACAGAGAGGGGGAACATTCTATTTTATTTTTTAATGAGCTTGACACAGTAACAAGAACTATGATTGATAATCCAGGTTCAATCCCTAGACCTCTGTTTCATTTTTTAATGAGCTTGACACAGAAACAAGAATTATTCTCATACGCTCTGTTTCATTTTTTAACGAGGTTTCTACAGAGACGTGAAAACTATCCTCACAACTGGTTTCATTTAATGAGCTTAGGGGTAAATAGATCAGGCCTTAAAATCTCGATCGAAGTGATCACCATGTCAACTACTAGATCCAAATCATCATAAGATGAAGTCATGGAAGACAATGCCACATAATTGACCTGTGGTGGGGGTGATACCATCTGCATATAAGAACCATTTAAAGAGGTAATCCAGTCAGGACCGACGAATGAAAGTTGATCAATAGTCACAATTCTTCCTTCGTGAGGGAAATATATCACACGAAAAAGAGTGGACACAATATCTTTCATGGCATAGACATAATCTCTCCCATGGAGTAAAGCGAAATTCAAGGGGTCTTGGACTACCATGACATCAATAAAGACAATTTTCCCTCCCAAAGTTACAGGAAACTAAGGAAGGGTCCCTAAAGGTTGACTGGTTCTTCTATTAAAAGATAACAGATTATGCGTAACCGACGCAAGCTGAGAACAACCCAAAGCTTTCCAAGCAATAGAGGAAAAAATACTAATGGACGCACCTTCATCTATCAACGTGTGAGGAATGTCCCGAGCACAAACCTGTACTGTAATATGGAAAGGAATGTGAGAGGGAAGAGGAGGTCCAATTAGCACACCCCAATAAAAAAGGATGGCCTCATTACATGGAGGGGGTTCCATGGGAGAAGGAGGAACACCCCACGACACGGTAGAGTCTGTATCAACGAAAAAAATGTGGGCAACATCAGGTTTACTCTCTAGCGGGAGAGTAGGATCGATCGATGATGAGATCAGATCGACCACTTGGGTTTCATTCTCCAAAGGGAGAATGGGGTTGACGGGTGGAAAGGGATTGACTGATTGGGTTTCACTCTCTAACAAGAGAGTGGGATCGACCAAGGATGGGATCGAATCAACCACTTTGTCAACTGGTTCAACTAAGGACATGACCAGATTGACTACACAATCAACCGAATTGACTGATGAAGGGACCGGATTGATCATTCCATCAACTATAGGTGGGTCGAGAGTAATCTTGCAATAAGCAGTTGGAAGTTGGGGCTGTGAAACAGTCATGTCTTCCAGGAATTTTGAGGCTTCATCCATACGAGGGCAAAGGTGAGTTAGATGACTCCCTTTGCATAACATGCATGGGAAGTTGACTCTACTTTTCTTCTTCCCAACGATATCTTGACTAGTTGACGGGAGGTCATCAACATGTTGTTCATACGTTGATGACATGGGTTGGCGAGGTTATGTATACCATGCTTCTATAACCTTGGATAGACTAGGGCAATCCTTAAGAATATGGCTACCCTTACAAAGCCTACAAGGGTACTTGGGCTTATGGGTTGTTTGGATGATCTTGGCATCATCAACACTCCCAGTACAATTAACAGTAACTGGTTTCTTTCCAACATGTCTGACAGTGGTTGGAAGTTTAGACCCTTTCTTATTTTTCTTCTTCTTAATCCTCCTTTTCTTCTTATTCTTATCCATCGGGTTACTAGCTGCAGAGCTTTCACTCGGCGAAGAAGATGAAATGGAAGAAGACCTTGCAAGTGAAGAAGGCGAAGAAGACCTTACCGGTGAAGAAGCTGAATGATCAACATGAGGTTGATACTCTTGGGGGGAAGTTCTTACAAATGAAGCACTACCTGCATTCATGATTACTTGAGTGGACAACAACCATACTGGTAATCCAATTGTGAGACCTGGAAGGCTCAAAGTAGCGATGTGAGGAGGACCAATGTTTCCATAAGAAGGAAAAACAAAAGGTTCCCTTGGAGCAGGGGTTCCTTCATTGGTCGTTCCGGGAACTGACGCCATTAAATAAAAATCCAACCTAGATTCTACTAGGAAAAAAAAAACAGCACACGCTAAAAGTCTAGTAAGAAAACAAGAAAACAAAACCTTCTTATAATGAACGCACTAGTTGGTGATGAAATCCAATGTCATGAGACCAATGTAAGAAGGGGTTGAGATAGAGCGGGTGGAAAAGTTACGTTGACGACCTTCTTAATGGACTTACACCCTGGTGCAAGCTCCCACACATAATCGGGGATATACCCTCCAAGGAGCCTGTGTGAGTTTGGCCAACGTCGATTCCAGGTACCATGAATACTTGCCCCTCCATAGTCACCTCATGTAAATACCCTAAAGAGATAGCGCACTAATGTTACCAACTACTACAGTGATGCCTGGGGAAATAGTCGACAGTCCGATCCACGCGTAAAGGCAAGGTATCTATCCTGAAATCAATTCGAAAGGCTTCCACTCATCATTGTGGGTATACCTTTCAAGTGACCCCCATAATACGCACAATCTCTACACCAAGACTAACAAAGTAGGGTGAGTAATTCTACCAGTCTCAATGTGACCTCATGATTGACCCTTGTGTTAGAAGGGATTACCAGGACAAAATGTAGCAATTGGATTTCAACTTTCCATATAACAAGATACTATGTTTGTTTGGATCTTTGGAAAGTTATATTTCACACCTATTCCAAAGCCCTACAACTAATCTAATGTAGGTTTTCTACCAGAAAATATAAACATGTCTAATCAATTTTTATAAGTGCTTGATTTTAAGGATTTTGTTACTCAAAAGGAAAATGGCGTGGACAATATGGTGTTTTGACTGACTCGAAAGTTATGCAAATAGATGAAGATGCAATCTTTTCATTTCGATGAAAGCTATGCTACGAGAACGAGAAAACGTTTATCATTCCCAGATGCACAATGTCCCAAAATTTAATTAAACTCATCAATATTAAGATCTTCAAGAAATGAGCCAAAGAGACTACACACCAATACATGATTCTTGTCCCCCCCCGACCATGAGGGGGAAACTAATTTAGAATTCAAGACTAAAAAATGCCAAAAATCATGCAATTTCGCTACTTCAAATGCAAGGATGCCCCCAATCTAATATAAAGAAAGAAAATATTTTTTTTTGTTTCAAAGATAGCTAAAATAAATAACAAATCTTTATAAAACAAAGAAACCCAAACAAATTTTCTCTTTTAACACAAACTATTCAATAAAAGAAAAAGAAGTTCTTTCACTAAACAATTCTAAAGAAAAACAATGCTTTGTAACTGAAAGACACTCAAAGAAAGAGACCAAATCTTTAAAAAGAAAACAAAGAAAAGATGGCTAAGAGAAATTCAAAAACTGTCAAGCAGACTATAAACAGTCAAATACAGGCTCCAAAAGTTCATCCCAAGTGATAAAAAAAAAACTAGGCATCAGAAGACAAAAAGACCCAATCAAAAAATTTTACAGACACCGTCGTAGGTTAGCAGTAGGTTACAGTGCGGAAATCAATAATTTCCATAGGCTAGCAATGAGTAGGGTGCAAAAATTTCGCATTGGTCTAAATAGCCAGGGTGCGAGAAGATAAGGTTTCCGCAGGCTGCATATAGAACACAGTGCGAAAATGTCTGTAAATAAAATAAAATTGGAAAGAGGTTAAAGAATCTAAGTAAAATTTCAGGTCCAGAGAGTCTGGATGGATCCCCCAGTGACTCAGAAAACAGAACCCAATCAATCAAAGAAAGAAAGAAAGTAAAACTAGGAAAACAATTCATTCCCTAGTGTTACAGGTGAATCCTCCTGCGGACAAGAAGATTCCCTCTTGGTATCTAGATCCCTAAAACCAAGACAAAAAGGGTGCTATCATTGGTCACTGACATCCTTTTATATCTAATTAAGCTAATGAATGAAGATGAAGAATTAAAGTGTACCTTTTTAAATGGCGTTTGTCCTCACAAATTCCAAGTTGAGCTTCGATCCTAAGCTCCTCGATAGGTCCTATAGAACAAACAATGATACAACAATCTTCGTATTCTACTGAGATTAGCCCAAATACAGATCTATCTACTGAAGACAAGTTCATGTAGAAAAAACATAAACTTGAAAGAAATAGGCCAAGCATGTATACATATTAATGAGAACAAATGAAGAGTACTTACAATCCTCTGATAAAGGTGCAACAACTTCTTCCAACTCTCCTTGTCCAACCCCTTTGCTCAAGTAATATACACTGATTATGCTTCAATGGAATCTCACTTATGGGATCATAAGTTTGGTGTAACTCTCAATCTCCATCTCTGTACTGTATGTTTCCTATGAGATCATAGGTTTCATACCTCCAATCTTTTCACCTATCATGTACCATGTACCATCTACCCTTTCACCATGATAAGGCCTCCTTATATAAGATTGGATATTCCCAACCACTTGAGAGATATTTGAGATAAGTTGAGGATTCCTCTTCTTCAGTTGTGTATCTCCCCTAATATCATGCCTTGAACTCATATTCGAATCCAACCAACCTCAGAGATTGAGGGGAATCTTCCCTGATTTCCTCCAACAAACCAAAATTCACCCAAAAAAGGCCAACGCTCCCTCAAAAGGGACACAGAGCATTAGAACGCTCCCCTGGAAGAGGGTACATAGCACCAACGCTCCCTAACAGAGCATAGGGGATCGCTCCCTTCCAAAAATTGACTTTTTAGTGGGTTTTCCAGTGGCAAAAGGCTTGTACTCCTTGTCAAATGAGTTCTCCTCTTCAAGACTAGTCTTTGAGGTGTATCAAGTGCCCTAATGATGTTGTTAGTGGCACGTCATAGGAAATATGATAGTATGATGTTTGTGACACTTGCATCACTTGTGGTCAAGATGCGACACTTGTGGACAAGATGCAACACTTACAACACTTGTAATGACGACACTTGTGACACTATTGGAGTAATTTTGATGTGTAACAAATTGCCCCCCAAAGTGTGAAGTCAAAAGATGATGATGACTGAAGTACTTTGTAGACTTTTTCGAGCAAGGGTATGGACGCAGAGAACCTGTTAGAAGTTGCACACAACCATCAAACAAATATTATGACATTTTTCAAACCCAAAGCAGGCATACCTATGCTTGGGTGATAAAGACTTCCAAGGTATGGCTGCCATAAAATACACTGCGGATCCATAATTATATTTCTAAAAGGTATAGCCATTGAAGATACAATGTGGATCTATACTCCTATGAAATGAACTGATCGTAGCCACGAAGAATACACAGTGGATCTACGAGATGACAAGACATAGCCAAAACCAATACAAAGTGGATCTATGTAACAGTATATGTGTCATAGTTCAAAAGAAAACTCCGTCGCAACCTGGGTAAAGTATATATCAGAGTGAATGACTCAACCAAGGGTCTTCTTACCAATCCCGATGTAGTATGAATATAACCATTTGAATAGATGTCCTGATGTCAAACATGGTAGAAACCACTTAATTACCGATCAATGATGTAAACCATTAACAAGCGCGAGGGAAATCACAATTGATGTCAATGATTCCCAAGGTACCCTAGTACATTCTAGCAAATGTGAATAGATGAGATGAAGTCTAACATCCGTGGAATCATCCTATCATAGTTCAATGATGTAAACCTATTGTCGAACATGAGGAGGCCTGCCATTGAGGCATGTAGGTCCCAAAGTACTAACTGGTTTCTAAGTCTAGTTCCCGGATGATGTGTTGAGGTCGAAAAGAATAGACTCGTCGAGGGAGGGCCTTGGTGTATCCCCCATCAATGGCATGAAACTGACACAAATATGTAATTGGTGGATCAAATGAACATGGACTGACACAGGTATTGAAACATGATATTTGTGGTGGATGACTCTCAAGGAAGATACTTCCGTTGAACGCTAAGGCATGACAACAGAAACTTGATAGGGACCAAAACTTGATAATGCAATGGATACTGTGACTTATGTCGAGTGACCCAAAGGAGTAAGGAAACTCAAAGGATTGGTTCAGTGCAAAGGTTCAACAGATTGAAATGCGTGCAAAGATAAAATGCTGTGTTCAAGGGTGACTGTAAGGTCACTAGTAAAGTTATCAAAAACTACTTGGCTTGCTTCTTTCAATTCTTTCCCCCATCTAGATAGACGAGTACCTCTTTTTGGTTTAATGAGCTTGAGGAGGGTAACACATGCTCTATATAACTCACCTTCAGTAATTTTTTCTTCCTTTGTTTAACGAACTAGAAGAGGTAAGGGTTCGATCTTGTATGGGCCCTTCAATGTATGATTCTTTTAACGAGTCCAGAGAAGGTAAAATCGATGATTTTTCATGTTTAGAGAGTCTGAAAAGAACTTAAAGATGACTCTAGAGTTTTCCTTTTTCGTAATATTAGTCTCATGAGGCCAAAAAAGAGATAAATTATCACTCGAAAGACACCCTTTCAAACCTTTTAACGAGTGGGAAAGGAGGCAAGATCACTCGACAATGTTTTCATGTTTAGAGAGTCTGAAAAGAGATTAAAGGAGACTCCAAGGGGTTGCTTTTTCGTGTATCCATGTGAGCTCGAAAAAGAGATAAAAGGTTGCTCGTTTACATTATCATGTTTTTATGAGCATGAGAAAGAACAAAGACTAAGCTCGGTACTCTGCCCCCAGCTTGAAAGCTAGTGGCATAACTCTAGAATGATCATCAAAGGCTGGAGACATGCCCCCCCAAGCTTCAATTCATTCACCAACTTTGAGGTTGTCACCAATTTCTGTACTATAGGGAGAGAAAGGATATAGGTGGATGAAATGAAGGTTCAAATATGAGAGCTAACAAAAGACTCGACTTGACATCTATGAGATTTGGCAAAGACTTGACCTGACAAGAGAGGTGACTGTTTCATTTTTTAACGAGCTTGACACAGGAAAAGAACTATGCTCAAGGATCTAGGTTCAATCCCTAGATTTTTGTTTCATTTTTTAACGAGCTTATTATAGAGAGGAAAAAATATGCTCATGGCCTTTGTTTCATTTTTTAACGAACTTGCTACAGAGAAGAGAAAACTATGCTCGTAACCTTTGTTTCATTTTTTAACGAGCTTTCCATAGAGAAGAGAAATTGTGCTCGTGCTTCTTATTGATCATGGCTTCCAAGAGGATAATGCTCTGGAAGGACACCATGTCAAGGGACAAAAATCGGTCATGGATTCCAATAGATCTTCATTAGATGGAAGAAGAATTCTATGGAAGGAACACATGTCGAGGGCCACAACAAGGGTAAGGAGATCAGGCTCTAATAGCCCTACCAAAGAGATCACCATGTCAAATACCAGTTCCAAATCATCAGAAGTTGAAGTCATGGGAGACAACGCCACATAATTGACTTGTGGCAGGGGTGATACCGACTTAATATAAGACACAGTTATGGAGGTTATTGGGTTTATGGTCAAGTCAGGGCCAACAAACGAAAGTTGATCAATAGTCACCATTCTTCCATCATGCAGGAAAGATATCACACAGAAAAAGGTGGACACAATAGCTTTCATGGAATATACATAATCTTGCCCAAAGAGTAAATCGAAATCCAAGGGGTCCTGGACTACCATAACATCAATAAAGACTATCTTCCCTCCCAAAGTTACCGGAAACTGAGGAAGGATCCCTAAAGGGTGACTTATTTTTCTGTTGAAAGTGAACAGAGTCTGGGTAACTGACACAAGCTTAGGATAACCCAAAGCTTTACAAGCAATAGAGGAAAAAATGTTAACGAACGAACCTTCATCTATCAGTGCATGAGGAACGTCCCAACCACAAAATTTTACTGTAATCTTGAAAGGCACATGAGAGGGAAGACGAGGTCCAGTTATCACACCCCAATAAAAAAGGATGGCCTCATTACTTGGAAGGGTTTTCGCAGGAGAAGGAGGAATTGCCCCCGGCACGGTAGATCCCATTTCAACGAGAAAAACATGGGCAGAATCAGGTTTACTCTCTTGCGGGAGAGTAGGATCGATCGATGATGGGACCGAATCGACCACCTTGGCACTCTTCAAAGGAAGAGTGGGATTGACTAATAATGTAACCGGAGAAACCACTTTAGAACTAGTTAGAGGAAGAGTGGGATTGACCGATGAAGTCACCGAAGCAACCACTTTGGCACTTCTCAAAGGAGGAGTGGGATCAACTAATGGCAAAGTCGGGTCGACCAATTTGACACTCTTAAGATGAAGGGTGGGACTAACCAATGATGGGACTAGATCAGTCACTTGGGTTTCACTTTATAGATGAAAAGTGGGGCTGATCGATGACAGAACTGGATCGACTACTTTGGTGAGTGGTTCAACCGAGGATGAAACTAGATTGACCACCTGATCAACCGGATTGACCAAGTATGGAACCATATTGACCATTCCATCAACTAATGATGGGTTGGGGGAAAGCCTACGATAACCTTTTGGAAGTTGAAGTTTTTCCAAAAGAGAAGAAGCCTTGTCCATACGAGGACAAAGGTGAGAATAATGATCACCTTTGCATAACATTCAAGGGAATTTGACAATTGTCTTGTTCTTACCAACCTTAACATCACTAGTTGATGGGGTATCACCGAAATGACCAGCAGGGGTCGATGATGTGGAAGACCACATTTCTAATACCTTGGGAATACCAGGGAAATCCCTCAGAAAATGGTCACCCTTACAAAGACTGCAAGGGAATTTGGGTTTGAGATTCTTCATTTTAACCTTATCTACCTTATCAACATTCCCAGTACTATTAACAGTAGTTGGTTGCTTAGATCCAACATTTGATGTAGTTGGAGGCTTGGTCCCTTTCTGGTTCTTCTTCTTCTCTTTCAGTTTCTTCTTCTTCTCATCAATCTAGCTACTCGCTTGAGAGATTTCACTAGGCGAAGAAGGAGAAATAGAAGGAGACCCAACGAGCGAAGAAGGAGAAAGGTCGACATGAGTTTTATGTGTGGTCAGTGTGCTTACATCTAAAGAATCTACATTTGAGATGACCAGAGTGGAAAACAACCATACCGGTAACCCAATTGTGAAACCTGGAAGGATCAAAGTAGCTATGTAAGGAGGACCAACGTTTGTGTAAGAAGGAAAAAAAAAGGGTTCCCCTGGCAAAGGGATTCCTTCATTGGTCATCCCAGGAATTGATGCCATAAAAATAAAGATCCAACCTAGATTCTTCTAGGGAGAACAAACAACACACGCTAAAAATCTAGTAAGCAAGCAAGCAAACAAAAACTTCTCACAATGAGCACACTAGTTGGTGATGAAATCCAACATCGCGGGAAGAAAGTAAGAAGGGGCTGAGATAGAGCAGGTGGAAAAGTTACATTGACGACCTGCTTAACGTACTTACACCCTGGTGCAAGCTCCCACACATAAATGTGGGTATACCCTCCAAGGAGCCCGAGTGAGTCTGGCCAACATCGATTCTAGGTACCGTGAAGACTTGCCCCTCCACAATATCTAGACCGAAATCAACTTGAAAGGATTCCACTCATCATTGTGGGTATACCTTCAAGCGACCCCCATAATACACGAAATATCTACACCAAGACCAACAAATAAGGGTGAGTAACTCTGCCAGTCTTAATGCGACCTCGTGATTGACCCTTGTGTGAGAAGGGATTCCCAGGACAAAATGCAGCAGTTGGATTTCACTGCTCCCTAACACAAGATCCTATGTTTGTTTGCAGCTTTGGAAAGTTATCTTTCACACATATTCCAAAGCCCTACAACTAATCTAATGTAGGTTTGCTACCAGAAATGTAAAAATGTCTAATCAATTTTAGTTTAGCGCTTGATTTTTAAAGCTGTTGCTACTCAAAAGGAAAATGGTGTGGACAATATGGTGTTTTGACCGACTCGAAAGTTATGCAAAGAGATGAATATGCAATATTTTTATTTTGATGAAAACTATGCTACGAGACAGAAAAAACATTCATTATTTCAGATGCACAATGTCCCAAAATGTCAAAAAACATGCAATTCCGCTACTTTAAATGCAAGCATTCAAGGAAGACAATAAAATGAGAAGAAGAATCCAAGAAAATATAGGGAGAAAAGAGAAACCACTCAAAACTAATTTCTTGGGAAGATGACCTCAAAGATCAAAAGGAAAAGTACAAAAGACCCTTGAAAACCCTTACAAAAGTTTCGCTCAGTCAGATAAATGAGAAGAAAATGACAAATTGACTCTAAATCAAAGACAAAGAGTGACTTGTAGGTAAGGAAGAAAAATGTCAAAATTCCAAACAAATTGTGATCAATTCTTAGAAATCGGAGTGTTGAATGACAAATCAAAGATGTACTGAGATGATAAGACTCTGAGCAAGTGCCAAAAATAAAATTTGATCTTCAAAGAATGAAACCCTAGGGGATTTTGCACAGAAAAGGGGTAGTGCTATGGTGTAAGCGGCACCAGAGTGTTCCAACACTATGTGTGAGCCTAGTAGGGAGCACCAACACTATGATAGCAAGGGTATGGAGGCGCTGGCCTCTAAAAATTCATAAAAAATGCCTAGAAAGTCAAAAGATCAAGAAAACTCAGTCAATCAATGTGAAGGTGATGAAATCAAGAGCCAATCAAATATATCTAAGAATCAAAGACAATATGGATAAGGTCAAGAAGTGGGAAAAGGGCCAAAACAAGATCTAGGAAAGGAAACAAAAATCATAGCTCCTCCCCAGTGGAGTCACCAATTTCTGTTACAGGTGAATCCTCTTGCAGACAAGCATATTCCCTCTTGGTATCTAGACCCCTAAAAACAAGACAGAAAAGGTGCTATCATTGATCACTGACATCCTTTTAGATCTAATTAAGCTAATGAATGAAGAGGAAGAAGAAAAATGTACCTTTTTAAATGGCATTTTTCCTCGCAAAGTCCAAGTTGAGCGTCAATCCTAAGCTCCTCGATAGGTCTTGTAGAACAAACAAAGATACAACAAGCTTCCTATTCTACTGAGATTAGCCCAAATACAAATCTATCGACTGAAGACAAGTTCATGTGGAAAAAACATAAACTTGAAAGAAATAGGCCAAGCATGTATATATATTAATGAGAACAAATGAAGAGTACTTACAATCCTCTGATGAAGGTGTAGCAGCTTCTTCCAGCTCTCCTTGTCCAACCCCTTTTCTCAAGTAATCTACATTGATTATGCTTCAATGGAATCTCACTTATGGGATCATAATTTTGGTGTAATTCTCAATCTCCATCTCTGTATTGTATGTTTCCTATGAGATGAAGATCATAGGTTTCATACCTCCAATATTTTCATCTATCATGTACCATGTACCATCTACCCTTTCACCATGAGAAGGCCTCCTTATATACACTTGGAGAGGCCCAACCACTTGAGAGATATTTGGATAAGTTGAGGATTCCTCTGCTTCAGTTGTGTATCTCCCCTAATATCATGCCTTGAAATCATATTCAAATCCAACCAATCTCAAAGATTGAGGGGATTCTTCCCTGATTTCCTCCAACAAACCAAAATTCTCCCAAAAAATCCCAACACTCCCTCAAAAGGGACATAGAGCATTGGAACGCTCCCCTAGAAGTGGGTACAGAGTGCCAACGCTCCCTAATGGAGCATAGGGGAGCGCTCCCTTCCAAAAATTCACTTTTTAGTGGTTTTTCTAGTGGCAAAAGGCTTGTACTCCTTGTCAAATGATTTCTCCTCTTCAAGACTAGTCTTTGAGGTTTCGAAAGTGTCCTAATGATTTCGTTAGAGGCATGACATAGGCAATATGGTAGTACGATGTTTGCGACACTTGCGACACTTGTGGTCAATATACGACACTTGTGGACAAGATGCGACACTTACAACACTTGTAATGAAGACACTTGCGACATTATTGAAGTGAGTAATTTTGATGTGTAACACCCAGAATGGTCACCAATTTTTTTATCAAGCTAATTGTTAAGTGCAGACACAAATCAATCTCCCTATATTCACTACGAAACTAGAACAAAAAAAGATAGTACACTACCCTTTCCTTAGATTTCAATTATCAAATGAGAAATGGATCTAGAACATACCTTTTGAATATCGAATATCCGACTTCGCCAATGCAATCCAAGCTCTGTCATAAGTCTTATAGAGAAATATTTGCAAAGGAACACAAGCCAATGAAGACAAGAATAACAAAATCTATTTGATATGAAACTATGTATGTGATCAAGGAATCATACATTATGGATAAATAAAATTCATATAGGAAAGAAAATTATATCTATATTAAAGAATGTGGAAGAAAGATACAACCAGATGCCTTGATGTCGTCAGGTTCCTTCCAACAGTTCCTCACTTCCCACACACTTCTAATCCATGGATTCTGAGACTGTAGATCTGATAGCTACTCACATTCTATCTTGACAAAGAAAAGTTCAAAGCCACTCTAATCAAGCCAAATTTCCAATCTACAAAACTCAATATCAAGAAAATCTAACTTTCTCCATGAGAGCTCCTCTCCTTTTATAAACTGAAGAGGATAAGGTGGGGAGGTTAGGATGATACCACTAAATCATGAAATCAAGTAAGATCCAAACCATTCATAGGCCACCGCACCATAGAAGCTTCTCCTTCTAGAAGCATCGAGAAGACGCTCATTTTTCCCACGTACAGGAATTTCCTCACCCTAGCTATAAAGAAACCTATAGAAAATCCACAACCTAGCTAGAGAGAAAGGTGTAGAAATCAGGCATTTCTGCACCCTGTGTATAGTGCAACCTGCAGAAATCTTCTTTACTAGGGTTTTTACAAAGGAAAATACAACTTATTCTCTCAGTAAAAGTTCTTCTCCCTTCTTTCTTCAGGAATTCAGGTCACTGACCCCTTTGAAGGCAAAAGATAGGTTTATATAATTAACGGTCATAGGATGATGAAAATGTTGTGTAACAGGGATGAATTTCACCAATAAAATCTAAACCCATTGTTGGAAATAAGCTTAAGCATTAATTGGAACTAATGGTAAATAAGGTAGTTTTTGTTTACCAGAAAAGATTTGACATTATTTACATGATCTAACCTTTGTATTTACTTATGAAAATAACTTTGGCCAATCGTAACCTGCTCATAAAATTTTGTATGTTGTAGCTTTCCAAGCATGATGGATTATGTATATAACTTTATGAAATTCATCAATAATCATGTTAATTTCTTTTTCAACAATTCAATTTAATAGAATACGAAAAGGATATTTCCAATAAAGCTTCTCATCAATAGTACAATATTTAATTGCTTGTAATTTAATAGATATAGATTTTTCTTGATTTAAATAAGAGGAATTCCAAATTTTGTAAATATGAAACAATATCCTTATACCAAACAGATGAAGAAAAATTTTCTTGTACCTTTTTAGGAGGCTGCTATAAATTTGTTTCCTCCAAATATAGTATAGTATAAATTTTTGACACAAGATTTATTTCAAGAACTATGCAATTTTATTCTGCCAACAATTTTTCCAAACCTTGACTTTTAACTAGTTTTGTGGATTCTATTTCAAGATCATATTATTGAATCTTTGCTACCCACTTACCCCTTATTCCATCATTGTTTGTCTGATTTAAAATATCTTTTACTATACTATTTGTCACATATGAAATTATTTTGGAATGTAAGATATAATCTACAAAGGATTTTAGAGCCTTAACTTAATGCATGGACCTGTTTCTCAAGAATATTATATTTAAGCTCTGAATCCCTTAATATTTTATTAAAGAAGACAATTGGTTATTCATAATTTTCATCATTCTTCTATAAAATATCTGTAACAATAGTATTTTCAGAAGTGAAGGAGAAAATAAGAATATCCTTGGAATTATTTAGACTTACCAAAACTGGTAATTCTCCTAAATATTTTTTAATTTGTTCAAATGAATGTGTAGCTTCTAGATACCACTTGACATCATTATATTTCTTCAACATATCTATTAAATCTTTAACGATATCAACAAAGTTTGTAATAAATCTTCTCAAAAAATTTATCTTACCCAAGAATGTCTGAATCTCGTTTTTGTTCCTAGGTGACCCAATGACTTTGATTGCTTCAACTCTATGAGGATAAATTATAACACCTTCCTTAGAGATGATGTGTCCCAATAATTTACCATTCTGCATTGTAAAATGTGATGTCTCAATATACAAAGATAAACCATATTTCTTGGATTTCATAAATGCCTGTGTAAGACGTTTTAAATGATCTTCATCTGAATTTGAAAAAAAAATCAAATCATCTGAATAAATAGAAACCAATTTATCTCTTTCACCAACAAAATCTATATCCATATCCCTCTGAAAGGTTGCACCTGCATTCAACAAGCCAAATGGCATCTTATCATACATGAATTTTCCCCAAGGTGTAGTAAATGCGGTCAATTCTCTAACATATTTATGCATATCAATCTGGTTGTAACAAAAAAAAACATCAATCATAGAAATTTTATTGGCTCCAACTACTTTCTGCAAAATGTAATCCATTTTAGGGAGAGGGAAGTTGTATTTTAATGAGGATTTATTGAGATTCCTAAAATTCACAAACAATCTAATTTCACCTTTTTTCTTCTTAACAAGAACTAAATTTTCTACCCAAGATGAATATCTGAGAGGAACTATTATCTTGGCATCTAATAATTTCTTTAATTCTTTTTCAATCACTCGAAGAAGAATGGGATGTACCTACCTTAATTTCAGTTTAAAAGGTTTTGACCCATCTTTAAGTGGAATTCTATGCTGAATAATTGTTAAGCCCTAATATTGGCTCATTACCCCTTAATTGGAGCATATTACATTAGCAATGTTATTGTATTTATGTCGTCTTTATTCCATTAGTTGTAATTATACCTCCTAGTCTCCTATATATACCAAGGAGACATTTTCATTTGGAATCATCTTGTACTTGAACATTTATGTGGGATAAAAGGAGGTTGCCCACTCGAAGAGGCTTATTATATGAAATTATATCTTTTTCAAGGCGTTGAGTACTTATTCTGAGGTTTTTCTATGCTATATTGATATTTGGTTCTTAACATATGGTATCAGAGCTCAAGGTCTTGGGGTTTCGCTGCTACATCTGAGAAACCTTGGATTTTTTGTTATAATTTTTCTTATACAACGTTTCAGAGGAAACGACTTGGAGGATATTTAGTAGACGAATCAAGGTACATTCGGTTAAAATTTTAGCTCTTGAGGCCTTATACTTTCGGAGATATAGCCTCTACAAGATAGTGTTCTGGAATCATCCTGAACTGAGGAATTGTGAAATTTTCGCTATACAAATTTTTTTGTAACGTTTCAGACCCTGAACTCCAGAGGATATTCATAGAAATTAGTAGGGTATATGTGGCAAAACTTTCAGCTTCATCTTAAATTTGTATATACACCCTGTGTAAGATACGGTATCTGATTAGTCTCAAGAAGGTGTTCCAGGTAAAACAATCATAACTTCTTCCTAGAGTATCCAAATTAAGTGGGACTAGTTTCATTGGATCGTGGATAGTCTGAAGTGTTCCTGGTACGATTTTCAAAATTTTATATTAATTATTTTGCGCGGGGAACGCTATACAAGTGAGATATCCTGGAAAGGTAAAAAATCGGCAAGTTGTGGGGAAGTTACCGTAAATTCCACTTGGCACATCCAATTTTGATCAGACCTATGGCATTGTAGACAAGAAATATTAGAGAACTACATAAAATAAATTTTCATACCCAGAAGGGCTGAAACTTGGGAGATACAACAGAAGAAAGATTGTCTAGCAGAACCACCTCAAAATCAAGGTTCAAAAGTGATACTTGGCTAGAATGCCACACAAAAAGGGAACTTCTACACCAAATAAGCCTCCAGAAAATCCTACTTGGACTCTTGATGAAGGTGAAGAAATGCATATGGACACAAATGATTTACAAAAGAAGATAGTAACAAAATATGAACTATAAGAGATGGAAGCTAAGTTGGAGGCAAATATGGATGGCTTAAAAGAGGATATCATGGAAGTATTGAAACATTTCGTAACAGAGAAGACACCTGAAAGTGAAAATGCATCCCATGAATTTCATGATGAGGATACAAGGAAGGTGAATCAATAATGGAGAAACTCCAACTTTGGGTTGAATACCAACCACGTTCCTAAGATCGATATGAGGAAGTTTGATGGCAAGGACCCAATCACATGGATACTTC
>JZKD02S0100137.1:682036-693863 GCA_000966675.3 Picea glauca
CATGTTGGCTTGCAATTAATTGTGTTGAAGGGTTAAAAATATCATCCCCAAATGTTTCAAATGATCTTCCCAAATCTTGCTAAAAGTCAAAATATCATCCAAGGAGGCTACAATAAACAATTTTGAGAAATGGTCTTAAGATATCATCCATCAATCTTCTAAGTGTTGTCATAGTATTGTGTAATATAAATTGCATAATGTCTCACTCGTGCAATCCATGTGTTTTTTTGAAAGTAATATTCCAAATTATTCTTTGTGTATATTGTCATATTGGTATCCTTACTTCTAATCCAACTTCATGATAACACATGCTTCCAATATTTGGTTKATTAGTGCCTTGATTATTTGTAGGGGATATAAATATTGCAATATATTACAATATTACAATATTACAATGTAATAGTAATGCCATATTACAATGTAATATGGCATTACCATATTACAATGTAAAATGGTAATCCCATATTACAATGTAATATGGCATTACCATATTACATTGTAATATGGCATACAATATGGTATACCATATTACAATGTAATATGGTAATACCATATCTCATTTATTTATTTATTTTTTAACTTAAAGCCATCATCGCAATATCGACGATAGTTCGTCGGAAACAATTTTATATTTTACCACAACCGTCACAATAGCGATGAAATTTCTTCGCAATTTGCCATGTATTTTCATCACACATAAAGCATCTACGTTGTAAGCTTAGTGTTGAGATGTATTTTCGTTGATATTGCCACAGATTTTCATCGCAAGTTGTGACGGTTTTGTGTTGCACATTCAGCATCTGTGTTGTAAATTATTGGCTTGGCATAAATTGTCGTTGCAACTTGGCACACTTCTTTGTTGTTATTGCGACGTAAGTTCATTGTAATTGCGACGATTCATAGGGATAACCGATCTTGAAGGTGGTGACATGTGGAGTGCTTATTTTGTCGATGTTTCCACGCACACCTAGATCATGGATATAGCGACAAAATTATTCCGACAAAAAAATATCTTGGCTTTCGTGGAAATTGCGACGTATAAGTGTGGCAATATCAACAAAAAATCGTCGCAAATTTGGTCATATGTACTAGTGTGTCCAATTGCAGAGGTACTTGTTCCATCTACCACATCCAGAAGTTAGTGAAGCCTAGCCTGACCAAGGAGCTAAAGGAGGAGCAAGGAGCAAGGAGGTCAAGGACTGCAACAACCAAGAGATACAAAGGACAAACTCTAAATAAAGGTATGAAAATCATCACCACTCGTTAGGATAATCATGAACTATGTGTTTGAATCTAGATCTAGGAAAACCATAAGAATTCTATCCCTCTTTTTGTCTAGGATTACTAGGCTAATCCTAGGGAGATTTTTATGTGTATTCAACAAGATACCTATGAGAAATAATCCCATAATAGAACTGGAAACCATACTGGGGAAGAATTTTTATTTATCTTGAGTATCTTTGCCAATCCTTTCATATGTTTGATTGTGTCTGCTTGAGATTATTCCTTTAATTGATCCAGAGACTAGATCCAACAGATCTGAGAGATTTGATACAAACATGGAAGATATGGAATAGATCCTTTGTTCTCAATTTTTTTTTTTGCAGGCCCTTGCATGTTGCATAATAGGTGTCCAACGAGGCCCTTTCCTGTTGACAAGCTTTTGTTCCACAAGGCTTTGTAAAAACTATATATTTTCAGTATTAAACCCATAATCTTGAAGGTAGATGTGTCCTTTGATAAATAGGGTTCTACTGTTGTCAATTCTTATCTGGTTTGGTCTCTATTTGAATGTTTTTTTGTCACATAGGTTGCTTTCAAAGCTTGTTTGAGTGCATTTGTGTGGATTTATTTTCATTTCTTGGATAGGGTCTCTTTCTGTTTGATAATTTAAGTGAGGTTGGGAAGAGAACCCAACATATATGAGAAGATACAGTAGTGTTTGTCCTTGTTTATTTTACTTGTCCTTGTACAACCATTTTTCATCACTAGATATACTCTCCTAGGTCATGCTTCCCTTAATAAAGGGTACCTGCACCAGTCACAGATGTTTCACATAGATCACTGTAACTTCTTCTCACACCTTCACTAGCCAATCTTGTGGGGACTTCATCTCCCCAATAGGGTTGGTTTTCGAAAGGTCCCTGAGGCCATTTGTTTGCTCATTGTTAGCCTAGTTTCGATTAGGGGTGTGCTCTTTGAGTCCAAGTCTAGGTCAGCCTTAGGTTGACTTGTGTTTATATTTTAACATAGTATATTCATGATGGATGAACTATCATTCCAGTCCCATCGGCTACGATAACTTGATCCTATTATGGAGGTGAAACCGCCTCTAAAGCGATGTCACATAAGTGACAAGGAATTTTAAGGGTATTATCTTTGGTTTTATGAGATCGGTTTGGTCGAAGTGGAGGTGGTAGACGAATTTCCTCCACCAAATTTTAATATTCCTTCGACTGAGCCTGATGCCCCTATACTTGTTCAAGTAAGAGACATTTTTAGTGAGACATTTTCTTTGATTAGTTATCCTACCACCATGTCCAAACGAAGTGTTTCATCCATTATGGGTCAACCTACAAGCCCATCCTCAAGTGGGCTTAGGGGAAATTTCCCCGGGGGCATCCCAGTGATTTCCATATTACCACCCCTTAGCTCCATTGGACCTACACCTTCCATACCATTTTCTGCTGGTCCCTTGATCTGGGGGACACCTACTGTGTCATCCTTTCCATCCATCAGTACACCTAGCGTCCCTACACCCATGTCTTCTACATCACTGCCCACTTCCAAATTCTTTTCCAGTGGGAGGGTATTGGCTCCCCCAACCAACACCCTGTCATTTTCCCTGAAAATGCAGAGTTAATCTTAATACTTCACACTTTTCAGTACATTACCTATATTAATTACGTCATATTGATGGATTCTTATGGAAATATGTTGTTTTAATGAGTTTGATTGACTTTGTATAAACATTCATCTTCGCTTTTCATTTGACTGTGTCTTCTTCGTATGTTAATCTCATGCTTATTCTTAATTTCATTTATGTTAGGCATGAAATTAAGAATTATTCTCGTTATCCCGTCTTGGTGTACTTTTTTTGTATGATGTTATTCACACTTATCTCACTTCGATCTACCCTCTCAATTAGCCTCTCTTTCAATCCTTAGTTTGATTTAAAGAGGACATCGCTATCCCACATGAATTCCATTATTTGTTTTGGATAATTGAATCTGACTTTGGTTCACAACTATTGTTAAGATTATGAATCTCCCTAGCTACAATCTTCATTTGATGAGGGAACATTAACCTCATGAATATTTGTCTACTCTACATATAAGGTTCATATCATTTAAACCCTTATCAAAACAATGTGGAAGTTAAAGTTTATATTTTTCCCTAGGCCCTACTCTTAAACATTAACTCGTATACTATTATGAAAACCATATCAAAAAAATGCATTCCAATCCTAATTTTATGTGAATTTCATTATGGGTTATGTGTTATACGTACTCTGCACTCAAATAATTTCATGGTTCCACCATGATCTTACCCCTCCATTTCGAGATGATCATGACCAAAAATCTATCATCCTTCGATGATCGTTCCTTCACAATTTATTGGGCCTTGTTGGTTTGTGGAAAATTTTAAAGGAGACATGAGTCATTTAGCATCGAATTCCCCTATCCTCCAACATGTGAGTAATCCTTAGTTTCATCAACATGATAAGTGGCAGTTTGGTTCAGGTTTATCCCCACTTCCCGAGCTCTCAATCATTATGGTAAGATATTTTGATCTCTACCTGTTTTATTATGATGTCTCAGTCTTGTTACAAATCATATGTTTACTCTTTGATTGGGCTAGCCTCTCCCTTGTTATATTTATCCTACTCATTGTCCCATTCATCAATCTTATGGCTTCCATGTTCAGAGTTGAAACCCATGTCAGAGTTGAGAGATGATTTTGCGGGGTGCATTCTAAGAAAATGGTGAATATTTTGACAAAATCGTCAAAACCCATCAACAGAATGAGCGCATTTAGTCTTCACACAGATGGTTTCCTCAAAAAATGAAAATATCTGAGAGATATGTCCAATTTTCTAAAGAAGATCTTCTCAAAAATTCTGTGGAGCTTGAGGAATTAGTTCAACGTTGTAGATGAATCAAATCTTCTTCAGGATATTTCTCAAGGGATTGAGTTTGAGGTTCAACTTAACATTGATTCTCACTCCCCTCTTTTCAATGGGTCAATCCATGATGAAAATATCATCCATGTTCCTCGTTTAACTCGCAACAATATTAAGGAAAGGTTAATATAGACTCAATCTCTGGAATCGATTCTTAACCGATTGGAGAAGAAACCTATGGATCATTTTAAACAAAATAAGAAAATAAAATAAGTCCCTTCAAAGTCCAATATACACACTGATCCACAATAATATCAGGTCCAGATTAAAAAAGAAGTAGATTTTAATAACAAGAGGATGGGTCGTAAACTATCTAGGATGATCAGAAATAAATCCAAGCACAAGGCAATTTCAAAGGAACCGATAGTTGTTGAAAACCCTGAAGTTCCTTGCGAAATTGTGGATGGAAAATCGAAGCCCAAGGTGCAAGCGCCTTATGAATTTTTTGATAATTTACCCCCATTTCTCCCTGGATCTAAGGTCCTGTGAGGTATTGGTGCTATTCTAAGGAGTAATTTCATTACAAAAAATCCCTCTGATAGGGTTCACCAACATTTTAAAATAAATTCAGATCATGAGAATTGTCATGGTTGCTAGTTACGGGCTGAGAGGTATTTTTCGGACGTTCCATACCTTCATATGCATTTACACCAAGTATAGATACCTGAAGAGGGAGAGTGAGGAATTAATTGATAAAATGGAACAAAGTTCCTCACAAGAAACTAAGAGACTAATTGTTTTTCAAAATACCACTGTAAAAAAAAACCAACCAAGGTTAATATTATTATTGATTCTAGTGTGCAAGGACCTTCGGTCTCTAATGCTTAATTTCTGGTAAGGAAAAGTTAATTTTGTAATTAGTAATTTTTTTGTTTTGATTCTGTTTAATTTTGTCATTTTTTTAGACAAGCTACATAATCATAGATTATGTAGCTAGTTTTTAATAAGTTATGGTTTGATTTTAATTATTTTGTTTTTTTTTTACATGTCATGAAAATGTCGAAGGATATCATGGACGACATTTATGGAGATGATTTGTTGCAATCATATTTCTGTTTTAGTATAGGGTTAGTTTTAAAAGGAAAAAATATAGCCTCATCTTGTTATATCAACGAACTTTTGAAAAGTTGTTGAAAAATGTTTTCCCTTTTATTTTAAAACTTTTCTATTCATAGTATAAGTCATAATATTTTGTTAAAATATGCTATCTTTTGAGAGATTTGACTCTATCATGTTGATAAGAGGATCGTTTCTCATTCTGTTTAAATATATGTAGAATTCTCAGGAACCAAGGGGGTCCCGACAGGATAAGGAATGGATTGGAGATCATAAAAACACATAGGATAATGATTATTGCATTGTCTCATACTTTGGTTATGTGAGTAATTTTGAGTTGTTTTAATATATCATCTATTGTGAAATAATATGTTCATGGTATTCTTGGCATAATTATGTGTTATTAAATCTTGGCTTTTGTCCATTTGTACCAATACATTGTTTTTCTATTATTTATATATCTCTTATTTCAATAAACAAGGCACACACTCTAAATTCCTCGTTCCATTGGTGATGATTCTTTATGCAAACTTTGTTTAGATACATGCCAAAAATGTATTAAGTTTTCTTATATGTTTTGTATATGTTTAATCATTTCTCACAACAAAATTTATTTTTTTGTTTCAAATGATACATTAATATTTTTGTCATAAAGAGCTGAATTTGATGATTGATTCTTTCTAGATCCATATCAAAACAACTTATTTGTTCTGTTGAATTTTCTTCCAACAAGATTATTTTAGTTCTTGAATTGAATAGTTGTATGTTAAATATTTCTCTTTACAAGGATATCGTGCAATGAACATTCACATGGAAAGGATTGATCACTAAGTTAAAACTTTTCTCCTGGCCGGGATAGATTAGAAATTTTTGTTCTTCTATTTCACTTTGATGAATGTAAATTTTTATCTAGTTTAAGTGCTTTTTCCATTTGAAATAAAACGGTTATAAGTTAAATTCATATCTATTTATTTTGATTGATAGATTAAGTTTGGTTTGAATATTGGTTAGAATATTTAAATAATATTTGTACTACTAAATTTAGATATTATTGGCTTGGGATTTAGTTCCCCAAAAATCTTTCTTTTCACAAGACTTTCTCTGAAATCTTGTACTTTGTATATCTTGTAGATTTTATAAAAAGTATTAATAACGCGATCTAGTAATCATTTTAAATAAAAGGAATTTGTTAGTGAATAGTTAGAAACCATTTTGTTCTTTTGTAGGATAGATCCCCTCATTAGCTAATGAAGCTATTAAACCCATTAGGGATAGCTAACTTAAACGATTTGGGTCTTTCTTTAAGAACCTCAAACTGGGTTGTTCCCTCTCAGTTGATGAGTGGTCACATATGCTCATCAAGAAATGTCGCTAGAAGGAGGGCCAGACTAACAATCTGGCCTTACGAAGTATTTATTTCAATTTTTTTTAATTTCTCATGGCTCCTGGTCAAATCACTATATGGGAACATGCTTTTAATTTTCCACTACCTAATATTCCCAGTAAGTCAGTTTCCCTCTTGTCAAAACTCTAATTCGATGGTGAAGGGAATATATCTGCAAAGTATCATCTTAGCAAGTTTTGGTGTAAGTGCATCAAGCATGATATCAGTGATTTAAATGTTTTATGCATATTTTTTTCCTTCACTTTTAGAGGTCGGATTAAACATTAGTTTGAGACTTTTCCAGCCTATCACATTTTTTATTGGTTTCATTTTGTAGAGGAATTTCTAGATTCCTTTGAAATTTATGATTACAACTAACTATGTGAAGAATTTCAGGCTCTATTAATCAAGGATGACTCATTTCCAAATAATTTTTCAAAGATCAATAATTTTCTTTGTAAGTTACATCTTGATGATTTATCTTTTTTATCAGGTCCTATTTCAGATTCTTGTGCCCACTTCATTCACCAAGATTTAATTGCAGATGATAAATTAAATACATATCATAACATCAATTTGCAAAATGAATCTTGTTTGCATAATGAAACAGATCCATTAGAAAATCATGAACAAGTAGAGGGGATAGAATCTATTGAGAATGATTTTATTGATAATCAAACAAGGTTTTCCTCCAAACCATTGAACATTCAATCCTTGACTATCGTGGAAGGAGATTTGATTGTGAGTTAAGGTGTATTCCCATCTTCTTCTAACTCTTTCTCTAATCATTCCTTAAATTCAATTATTGAAGAACACACATGTGATGGAAATTATCTTTAGTATACTAACATTCTAATAAAACAGGTTAGAGATATCGATCTGCAACTTGAAGAAGAAACCTTAAACCTTCATCCACAAATAATACCTTATTCACAAGAAAGACTAGATGTTTCTATGAATGTATCTTTGAAAATCCTGATGATCACAAAATGTTTGAGAGTGCATTACCAAAACAAAGCAAAAGAATTAAAGCAAGTGAAGAAGAATCTCTTGAAAATATCATTGTTAATTATCATAGCTCAAGAGAGTCTTTTCAATTGCTTATATTAGATTCATTTTACTCTCTGTATCCTGATATTTTTGCAGATTCTAATGTGCATGATACTTTATCCACTTTATTATGCACTTTACCATCACAATATGATCCTTTCAATAAGTCAATTTTTGGTGAAATAAATTTTGGACATGACATTAACAAAGTTGTATTTGAATCTCTTTCACTTTCATCATTCACCTGGAGAAAGATATGTCATAAGAAATTTCTATTCAATTGATTTATGATATCACTTCTATAGAGATCACAGATTCTACACTCCATATTCATTTATCTGTTAGTTCAAATTTTCATGATTATATTTCACATCTTGAACTAATTCGTTTCATCAAAGGGAACGCTCAAATCAACAATCTAATTTTCATTATGAATCCTCATATGATGTGTGTATCATTATCAAATCCAGTTCATTGAAATTGTAATGTGCATTCTGAGTTTTATCAAAGGATCGCAGATTGGATTGAAGGTTAGTATCTAAAAAATTTGCAGAGTAAGGGAAAATTCATGATTGCTTTGTTTCTAATAGAAAATCTCGGTGTTAAGCATGACATGATTTTTTCATATCCTCCATGCGAAGAAATTAAATAACATGTGGAGAATTGATAGGAGAATGAGGCACTTCGGTCTTGGCCAATGGTTATGTCAGGTCCCCATAAACTTGATAAGTTTTCCAGACTCAATCACATTCTTCCATGCTTTTGTGATCCGTATTATGAAAGAATTCCAGATTGGTTAGAGGATTCTTATATGAAGAATTTTCAAAAGAATGGTAAGGTTATGCTTACTTTGTTTTTAGATGAATACCTAGGAGGTAAGCATGACATATTTTCTTTTTATCTGGAAGTACTACATTATTTTATTCCGATCTTCGAATTTCTGTGCATTGCAGGATTCAAGATGCTCTTGTGGCTGCATTGGAAATACGATTTTACATAGTGTTTTGATCTATGAAGAAGTTAGAGTAGGTGTAGGAGTAGATTCCCTTTTGGTTTTCTTTTCACTCTTTCCTATTCAATAATGAAGTTATGAAGGCATGTGGATGTACAAGAAGAACCATCATCTGAATGTTGTTAGGGAAGTTCACTTTAATCCTTTTTCTTTGATTTTCATTAAATATTTATTTTCCAAAAACACATTATCATCATGAAATATTTTCAAACAATATGATACATGAAAATTTTAAAAGGGAGAGTAAAGAGATAAGGGAAGTTGAACTACAAATTCATATTAGTTCTACCCTAACTTGATACTCTGTGAGGGTGACCTACCACTGCACATGACTGCAACCATCTTGATTTAAGGACTTTTTTGTTTTCCTTTAGTCTCTTGATTTTTAATAATAATTTTGGTCAAACAAAACATCTCATACATCACCCTCCTAAGGAATGAGCCTGCCTATATACAATACTTTAAACGATGTGGTTCTACCTTTTGATTTATGATTTTCATTCTCACTGAGATGCTATTTTTTTTTTCAGAACTTGGTCTTAGCTCTTTTCATCTCAAACTCTGGAGGGATAGCCAGACACTTTTCTGGTGAATGGCGAAGCCCTCAAAAGGTACTTTTCATGATTTGATTCTAGCATATTAGCCTGTAAATATTGAGTGTGTTGTGTCCCTTTTCACTCTTGAGTAGATTTATCCTTTGTTTATGTTTTATTTGTCCTTTTGATTCATTACTATGTTGTTCGAAACTAATCATCATGATGAAATTTTACTTAAAGATCATACTACATGTTGGTTTTCAAAAAACCCAAGATAGTTCAAATATGGCCTTTAAATAAAACATATCTTAGATCCAATGGTCAATTGTGATATGATTTTTACCATTCTTCTTTTCCTCTTATCATCATCATCCTTCCAAGCAATTATTTCTGAAAACATGATTAATATTTGAAAATCATGACGATATTAAGAATTTTTATGCCATCCTGGTTCTTAAGGAACTTTTTCGAAATTGCTTCCCCATATTCTAGACAATATCTTATTCTGATATTGCATTAAATTCCATGATTGGATCACCCATGTACTTAAATTAAAAATGCATAAGGTTCTAACTGAAGGTAGGAAGGTCTCATCACGAGCCGATCCATCATGACCATTAGAAGTTTATAGAATTGGCATTACCATTGTTGGTCACCAAGCCAGGGTAATGGCCTTCAGTTCTCCTGAACGAAGGACAAGAGGTATGATCACGAGCCGGATTTCTCACCTCTATGAACCTCTATGGATGGTAATGTTGTTAACTGGCTACTAAGCCAGAGAAGTGACTTTCAGTTAGTCCCCAAATTTCCAAAAGAATTAAAACTTAATAACTCCAGGAATGATCCATCATGTGTTCTTAAACTATTAGATGGGGTTAAAGGTTCATATAGGTTAAAAGGAAACCATGTCGAGGCTATGAACTCTTGCTGACAAAAATGGCCATGCCTATGGTATCAAAGTCTTTTTTTCAAAACTTTCATGATTCATTGATGAATTTTTTTTTTTAGATTTCAATTCCTTAGAAAAAATTTCCCCTAAAACCACAAACTATGGTAATATCAATATGTATATGAATGGAGAGATAATATCAATACTATATAGACCAGAGCAGGAAATTTCTTGAGGAAACTTGAAGATTCGACAGCTTGGTACCTCTTATCTTCATTCCTCATGATGAGATGTTTCATAGTAGTGCATAGATAATTGTTTCACCCAGTAAGTCACCATTTGTTGGCTCCCCCAACCAACACCCTGTCACTTTCCATGAAAATGGATAGTTAACCTTAATACTTCTCACTGTCTGGTAAGTTACCTATATTAATTACGTCAGATTGATGGATTCTTATGGAAATGTGTTGTTTTAATGATTTTGATTGACTTTGTATAAACATTCATCTTCTCTTTTCATTTGAGCATGTCTTCTTTGTATGTTAATCTCATGCTTATTCTTAATTTCATTTTTACTAAGCATGAAATTAAGAATTATTCTCATTAGCCCATCTTGGTGGATTTTTTTTGTACGATGTTATTCACACTTATCTTGATTTGATCGACCCTCTCAATTATCCTCTTTTGTAATCCTTAGTTTGATTTAAAGAGGACATCACTATCCCACATGACTTCCATTATTTTTTTTGGATAATTGAATCTGAATTTGGTTCACAAATATTGTTAATATTATGAATCTCCCTAGCTACAATATTAATTTGATGAGGGAACATTAACCTCATCAATATTTTTTTACTCTACATATAAGGTTCATATCATTTAAACCCTTATCAAAACAATGTGGAAGTTAAATTTTGTATTTTTCCCTCTGCCCTACTCTTAAACGTTAACTTGTAAAGTGTTATGAAAACCATATCAAAACGATGCACTCCAATCCTTGGTTTATATGAAGCTCATTATGGGTTATGCATTGTACGTACTATGCACTCAAACAATTTCATGGTTCCACCATGATCTTACCCCTCCATTTTGAACTGATCATGACCAAAAATCCATGATCCTTATGATGATCGTGCCTTCACAATTGATCAGGCCTTATTGGTTCGTGGAAAATTTCGAAGGAGACATGAGTCATTCAACATTGAATTCCCCTGTCCTCCAACATGTGAGTAATCATGAGTTTCATCAACATGATAAGTGGCAGTCTGGTTACAAATTAGACGTTTACTCTTTTATCGGGTTAGCTTCTCCCCTGTTAGATTTACCCTACTCATTGTCCCATTCATCAATATTATGGATCCCATGTTTGGAGTTGAAACCTGTGTCAGAGTTGAGAGATAATTTTGTGGGGTGTGTTCTAAGAAAATGGTGAAGAGTTTGAAAAACTGTCAAAACCCATCTCCAGAATGAGCGAATTTATTCTTCTTGCAAATGGTTTCCTCAAAAAATGAAAATATCTGAGAGATATGCCCTATTTCCTAAAGAATATATTCTCATAAATTATGTGGAGATTGAGGAATTAGTTCAACGTTGCAGCGGAATTAGATCTGGGTGAAATCATGAAGGTGGGTTACACTTTTGCTTGTTTTATGAGAAAAAAAACTGTATTTTCACAAGTTATTCAACTTCCGACATATAAAAGTATTTTTTTTATTTA
>JZKD02S0100137.1:693913-705651 GCA_000966675.3 Picea glauca
AAATTCTGAGTATTTGTAGGAGTCCGCTACCTCCAAAGATGAAGTAAGATGGAGAGAATTTGCAGCTTCCTGCAAACAGTCCCATTTTCAAGTTTTCGGCCGAAATATTCTTTCGGCCGAAACCTAGTTTTTAACGGAATCCGTTAAAAAATAAACGTTTCGGCTGAAAAGCATTTCGGCCGAAATATTCTTACCACAGGAAAATAATTCATTCAAAAAACATTGTACACGAATTTTGACGGCACCGTTAAATTTGACGTGAAAATTTTCGGCCGAAAAATATTTCGGCCGAAAGTAACATTTGTTCGGCCGAAAAATTGCCGCTAGAAATTTTGGAGACCCGATTGTCACGAAAGTGTTAACCAGCTTCATGATCAGACTTATCTTCCTCAGGATATTTATGAAGGGATTGAGTTAGAGGTTCAACTTAACCCTGATCCTCACTCCCCTCTTGTCAATCGATCAATCCATGGTGAAACTATCATCCTTGTTCCTCCTTTAACTCGCAACAAGATTAAGGAAGGGTAAGTACAAACTCAGTCTATGGAATTGATTCTTAACTGATTGAAGGATAAACCTCTAGAACGTTTTAAACAAAATAAGAAAATAAAATCAGTCCCTTCAAAGGCCAATATATACAATGATGCACAAGAAGATCAGGTCCAGAGTAAGGAAGAAGTCGATTTTAATAACAAGAGGATGGGTCGTAAACTGTCTAGGATGATCAGAAATAAATCCAAGCACAAGGTAGCTTCAAAGGAAATGATAGTTGTTGAAAACCATGAAGTTCCTTGTGAAAATGTGGATGGAAAATCGAAGCCCAACGTGCAAGCCCCTTATGAATTTGTTGATAATTTATCTGTGGATTTGAGGGCCTGTCAGGTATTGGTGCTATTCTAAGGAGTAATTTTGTGACAAAAAATCCCTCTGATAGGGATCATTAGCATTTAAAAAAAAAATTCAGATCTTGAGAATTGTCATGGTTGCTAATTATGGGCTGAGAGGTATTTTTCGAACGTTCCATACCTCCATATGAATTTAGACCAAGTACAGATATCTGAAGAGGGAGAGTAATGAATTAATTGATTAAAGGGAACACATTTCCTCACAAGCAACTAAGAGACCAGAATTTCTTCAAAATACCATTGTCAAAAAAATCAACCAAGGTCAATATTATTATTGATTCTAGTGTGCAAGGACCTTCGGTCTCGAATGCTTAATTTCTGGTAAGGAAAAGTTAATTTTGTAGTTAGTAATTTTTTTGTTTTTATTCTATTTTATTTTGTCATTTTTTTAGACAAGCTAGAGAATCATAGATTCTGCAGCTAGTCTTTAATAAGTTATGGTTTGATTTTAATTGATTTTTTTGTTTGTTTACAGGTCATGAAAAGGTCAAAGGATATCATGGAAGACATTTATGGAGATTATTTGTTGCAATCATATTCCCTTTTTAGTATAGGGTTGGTTTTAAAAGGACAAATTATAGCCTCATTTTGTTCTATCAACAAACTTTTGAAAAGTTGTTGAAGAATGTTTTCCCTTTTATTTTAAAACTTTTCTATGAGGATTATAAGTCATATTATTTTGTTAAAACATGCTATATTTTGAGAGATTCGACTCTATCATGTTGATAAGAGGATTGATTATGATTATCTTAAAATATATGTAGAATTATCAGGAACTAGGGGGGTCCGAAGGGGATAAGGAATGGATTGGATATCATAAAAAAAAAGAGGACAATGAACATTGGATTGACTCAGACTTTGGTTATGAGAGTAATTTTGAGTTGTTTTAATATATCATCTATTTTGAAATTATATGTCCATGGTTTTCTTGGCATAATTCTTTGTTATTAAATCTTGGATTTTTTCCATTTTTACTAATACATTGTTTTGCTATTATTTATATATCTCTTATTCCAATAAACAATGCATACACTATGAATTCCCCGTTCCATTGGTGATGATTCTTTATTCAAACTTTGTTTAGATACATCTAAAAAATATATTAAATTTTCTTATATGTTTTGTATATGTTTAATCATTTCTATCAATGCAATTTTTGTTCTTGTTTCAAATGATACATTAATATGTTTTTCATAAAGAGTTGAATTTGATGATTAATTCTTTCCACATCTATATCAAAACTTCTTTGTTCTCTTGAAGTTTCTTCCAACAAGATTATTTTAGCTCTTGAATTGCACAATTTCCTGTTAAATATTTCTCTTTACAAGGAGACTGTGCGATGAACATTCACATGGAAAGGATCAATCACTAAGTTAAGACTTTTCTCTTGGCCGATATAGATTAATAATTTGTGTTCTCCTATTTTGGTTTGATGAATGTAAATTTTTATCTCGTTTAAGTGCTTTGTCCATTTGAACTAAAAATGTTATAAGTTACATTTATATCTATTTATTTCAATTGATAGATTAAGTTTGTCTTAAATATTGGTTAGAATATTTAAATAATATTTGCATTACTAGATTTAGATATTATTGGCCTAGGATTTAGTTCCTTGAAAATCTTTCTTTTCACAAGAATTTCTCTAAAATCTTGTACTTTGTATATTTTGTAGATTTTGTAAAAAGTATTAATAATGAGATTTAGTAATCATTGTAAATAAAATAAATTTGTTAGTGAATATTTAGAAACCATTTTGTTCTTTTGTAGGATAGATAGCATCATCGTCTAATGGAGTCGTTAAACCCATCAGGGATAGCTAACTTAAATGTCTTGGGTCTTTCTTTAAGGACCATAGACCAAGTTGTTCCCTCTTATTTGACGAGTGGTCACATACGTCCATCAACAAGGGTCGAGATTTGGTTTCAGCATGGGAAGTAGAGCTCCTTCCACCTCCACCAATCCTATGAGCGACTCGACATCATTAGGTGTGGGTGTACCTTTTGGATGGAACGTCTCTAGTGGTTTTGGGGATGTCCCTAATCAACATGGGAGCAACAATAATTTTGGAGGTTTTAAATTTCCATGGGGTAGCACATATTTCCCTGGAGGAACATCCTTTGGGAGAAAATTTTCACATTGGGGAGGTTTTCCTTTTGTTACCACATTAGGTCCTGGGATTTTCTTCCCTAGGACTAACTTCGAGAATGGTTTTCTTGGAGGGTCCAAATTTACCCCTTGGGTCATCTTTAGTTCTAGGAACAATCATGCTCTTGGAGGTGCCACCATATCTGGGGCCACTCACTCTCCAATGACCCCTAAACCTTCCAACAATACAAATATAGGGGGACCAAAAGGTCCATCTGGAACAACAGAGACTTCACCTCCCTCCGAGCATTCATTTGCATTGTTTCCTTTCCAAAAAAAATCATATTTAATAGATTTTTCATGATTGACAAATGAACCTATTTCTCATGAACCATCATGGTTGGAAATTCCTTCCAAGTTGCCATCAAATATTCTAAAATTTGATGGAAATATAGGAGAGGACCCCTCCACACACATCATGACATACCACTTATGGTGTTCATCTAATTCATTGATGGATGATAGTGTGGTGTTTCATATTTTCTAGAGATCCCTAACCAAAGCTTTCGATAATGATAAATTGAATTAAGAGGTGGTTCCTTTAAAATATTCAACGATCTAGAAATGGCGTCTTAACTCATTATCAATTTCCTATTTGGTATGATATAGGAAATCATATCTTGAATTCACTACGTTAAGATAATTCGACAAATATTTTTGATCATATACATGAGTGGTGATGATGTCATTGGATTATTAAGACTCAAATTCTAGAAAAAATCCTTATGGAGTGGTTCACCAAGTCCCTCCTACCACCCATTTCCAAAGATGTAGCTATGGTTGTGGCAACCATAGAGGATAAGGCCATTCTGTGTGCCCAACACTTAGACTTGATCTATTCACAATCATGTACACTTTATCACATTATTTCAAATTCTCTTAGGCCATCATTTGATCCAAGGAAACCAAATGCAAGACCCCATGTTGATGGTGTGTTTAGTTCTATTTCACATGCCTCTATGAACTAGTTAGTTGATCAGATGGGTCAAATTCAAAGTAAGTCACACCCGTTAGCTTCTGGTACTAGTTCTAAAACTATTGCGGTCCCTCCTCACACCTTCGTAGTCAATTCGGTGCAGTCCATGCAACCGAAGAGTCCTCAAAAACCCGAAGGAATGAAAAAGAGGAACATGAAAAATAATTCCAATAATGAGAAAGGGACTGTATCCACCCAAAACACCCAAGAGGGAGAAACTAAGGAGAAAAATAAGAGTTGATTTCCCTGCATGATTTGTGGGGAGGACCACCCTACTCACCAGTTCCCTTTGAAGGATGAAGTCCATATATATTTGGCACAACAACGGACCTCCCAATAACATGTTGTCTTAACCCATCCTTTCCCTCCACAAAAAAAAAATATGGTTTCCACAAATCATGGCCCTCCATAAGGGGCATGGCAAGAACCTCCCACCATGAGCGGTCTTCCTTGAATGCTTCTATCTACATGTGTGACCACACAGTCAACTTGAAAACATGAGCCAAGAAATATGACACATCTAAGCCTATTCCTTCTGTGCATGAGCCGATATCTTCATCCCAGCCTGGTGGCCCTCTCCAGATAGAGAAGCCATATTTTGATGCACCACTTCACCCCCCAAACGACGTTCTTCAACATACGATACATAACCCTAACACACAACATGCCCACAAATATAGTATTGTGGAAGACTTAGCCCTAACACCATGTGCCATGTATGCACTTGAATTTATCCAAGGCTTCCCAACACAACGAAAAAAATTTCTATCTACCATAGGTGAGGTTGATCCCTCAGAGTCGATATTAATGACCTTTGATTCATATCATGTTAGTCGTAGGCTCTCCCATCAAGTATCCTTCTAGATCAAAGTGTGAACAATGGGAAAAAACATCTTCCGAACAATAGTTAATGAAGGAGCCTCGAATTGTATCATGTCTATTTCTTGTTGGAAGGCCATTGGCTCCCCTAAGCTCGAAATCTCTATGACACTGTTGGAATTTTTCGATGGAAACATGTTCCAGCCTTATGGAATAATCACTGCCTTACCCATCGTGTTAGGTGGAAAGACTGTCTCTGTGGCGGTAGAGGTTTTCGACACACATCTTGCATACAATATATTACTCAGACGTACTTGGTTCTATGAGATGAATGTAGTTTTCTCATCGATATTTAGGGTCCTACGCTTCCCTCACCAAGGGAAAATCGTTATGATCGATCAAATTGCATTATGTGCCCCAAACCTTGGATCCAATACGGGGTCTAATGTACCCTTTTTTGGTGATACCACATAGTCTTATATCAACATCAATGCAGGGATGTTTAAATATCCTTCATTGATGGGAAAATTCCCCCTTCCCCCATTGTCTCCCACTCTAAAAGTAGCTCCTATCAATATGATTTTGTCATGTACCAGTGGATCCCTTGGGTCTTTTGATTCTTGGGTCGTACCTCATCTTGAGGATGTTGATAAATATGGAGCATCTATGCCACCCATCACAGTCGATATTTTCGATCTAGAAATCCCATCAACATCAGTTGATACTGGTCAACAAATCCATCCTCATATAGAGCCTGATCAACCCACTTTTCCCATACAAGTTGTTGAATATTCGAGTTCACATGACATCCTAGATCCTGAGTTGCCTTCAGAAGAGGCCATCTTGGAAGTCATGGATTCCATAGAAAATCTAAAGGATGAGGTGATTCATCCATCATCTTCTCCTAATTCAGAACCAACGAGAGTTAGCATAATGAGTTTTGATATGGGACTGGGGGAATCCAATACACCTCCTAGTATTAAACCTTTTCTTCCTTGGATATCCTTTTTAGAACTTGCCACTAGCTTCTCTACTATCCCTTCCATAGAATATTCACGTTTTATACTTCCTTCATGTATTGATAGAGCCCATCAAGGATATTCCCTATCTCGTGAGACTACTCAAAATGAGTATCTTTCATTGTAGATATTCATTCCTATGTGGCATGGCCCTGACATGTTAAGCCATATGATGCCAACATTGGCTCATGAGTTCAGTGATTATGAAAAATATCCTTGGATTGAGCCTAGAAATGGGATCTACTTTTCATAAACCATCAAGATGTGTAGTGTCCTGTACATAGGTGTGTGGTGTGACCTTTCACTATTTTGTTTTTGAGATTTCACTATGCATTTTGACCCTCAGAATCTAGTTTACATGTGTTGAAAATATTATGGGGACTATTTTAAGAATATGGGGGCATCCACTACACTTGAGGTATATATTTATAAACTGGCACATAGGGATAGGTTTTTCCCCACATTCACCTCTTTTCATTATTAACCATCCATACTACCAACATTATGCCTTAGGTTCGAACCCGGTCAGTTGCGACCTTAGCCACTCATTTTTCATGTAGTAACTAATACGATAGTGCCTACCCATCATGGGTGCCCTATTTAGCACTCGGATTGCCATTTGGTTTCCATGATGTGTTTTTCAGTAGGCCCCAGAGCCCTCCTTTAGCCCTACCATGACTTGAATATTGAGCCCCATTTTCCTCTCTTCGTTTATTTTCTGGCCATATCCCATGGGGTTTCTTGAAAACTATTATGGTTGATTAATGGTCTCCTATGTATTTTCTTCTCACGTCATGCTTCCTACTGCTACAATGTTGTTTTCCCACATCCCTCTTACTACTATGCAGTAGCATTGACCATTCACCTCTTACATTATTTGGCCTCTATTTTGCATCCACCTACCTAGGGAGAGAACAATTTCTAAGAGTGGATCTCACTTTCCAGTACCATTTTCATTCCTCATTGCTTAGGTTATTTCCATGTCCTTGGAACATAGGAGCATGTTGTTAAGCCACTCGTTCTCTCCTACCAAGCATACTTTGATCTCTTTTTCGAGATCATTAAAACTAAATGAAAAATGTATCAAGCTTAATTGCGTCATTATTTCATTCTCGTTAAACCATGAAGGAGATATAGCATACTTGTGTAATTCTTTCATGCTCGTTAAACCATGAAGGAGATGAAAAATACAAAAAACAAATAAAAAAAGAGGGGACCATTGGTATATTCTAAAAAATGGCAGCATCATTCAATTCTCCCTTGAACATGGCACATGTTTGAGTCCATAACACTTGGTTGGGTTTTATCTTTCCTAGGAGCCCATTAATATGAGTCAGAGATAATCCTACCACTGATTACTCTTCTAGTCATCATGCAGAGTGATTTAATGCCTCTTGTGTTGTTGCACTATATTCATCTAGCTCTTGTGTCTTGTTTCCAAGTCACCATTATGTCGTTCTATATGTTCAAGGGAATTTTAATCCTGATTCAACCATCTGATGTTTTATTGAATTTTCGAGTTGGCCATCCTTGTGTCAGTTGTACTGCGTAATACTCTCTCTTCACATCATCTCTCAGTGTATGTTTCATGTCAATTTATGGGGGGTACATAAAGGCCCTCCTTTGATGGATCTCTTCCTATTGACTTCAATGAATTATATATGAGGGGGATCCAAAAACTAACTAGTACCTTGGAGCTTGAAATCCTCAGTGACATGCCTCCTCATGATCGACAGTGGGTTTACATTATTGACTCCTGATCGATTGATTATATGAGTGTTCGACACTAGCTAATCTATTCACACTCACTATATTGTACTTGGTACCTTGGGGTCCATCTTTATCATTGGTGGGTCCGCTCACATATGTTAATGTTATAAATCAATGATGGGTAATTAGGCAGTTTCTACCATGCTCGACAACAACTCATCTATTTTCATGTGTATATTTGTACCATTGAGGTTTGGGACGAAGACCTTGGGTTTGGGGACACATCATTCCTTTACAACATCCCATCCCAGGTTGTGATGGAATATATATCTTGTCTATGAGTACTTTGAAGAATTCAGGGGAACTTCCCTTAGTGCTCATTGTCTTCCTGATATCTATATGTAGTGTCATAGATCCACATTGTATTTGTTGGTGGTTATGATTGTGTTCATGATGTAGATATACATTGTATTGTCTCGTGGTTACGATATTATTGATGACGCAGATCCACTGTGTATTCTTTTGTGGCCATGGTCTAGCATCTCATTTCATGGATCCACAATGTATTTTTTGGTGGCTATGCTCATTCAAAATATTAGTATGTCTACCTAGGGGATATGTTTATATATGCTCTCATCCTTGGTGTTTGATTGTAAGAATATTTTGGCTTTCGACACTCCTTTTCTCTCTCCTCACGTTGCCTCATGTGGATACTATTTTATTGTAATGTATTTCAACCATCCATTCCTTTTCTGACCTCACACATTAGGGGGAATCTGTTATAGTCTTAATTTCCACCCTATAGGCCAGAGAGGAATTCATAAGAGGATAGAAGCCAAAATACATCTTTTTCCTAAGGTTTAGCTCATTTTTGGATATCCTTGTTGGACACCTAGTATACAACAAGTGAGGGTTCTCAATGGTCACTAGAGGCTCAACAAGAGAGGCACTAAAAAACTTCTAGAATCGGGGAGTTATGGGGTGATAGGAAAGGGATGAGTTGTTTATTCATGAAAAAGGCCTAGGAACTCACATCATTTGAGTCTCTAGTGGTCTCTATAAGAAATATAATATCTCCCAAGCCTCTTCCAAAAAGTTATATAACAAAGTCAAGACTTGGGAAAGAGAGGAGGAAAAATCCAAAGCATTGTTATGTTGTCCAATTGCAGAGGTACTTGTTTCATCTACCATAGCCAAAGTTAAGTGAATCCTAGACCGAACAAGGATATAAAGGAGGAGAAAGGAGCAAGGAGGTCAAGGGAGGATGCATCAACACCTAAGGTATGCTTCATGTAATTTCTCTTATGTTACTAATATATCATTTGGTTTTCCCTTGATAAATTTGTATTCCATTATGCAAGTGTTTATATTTTATTCATCTCATTATACATCTCATTAGAAGAAATTTAGATCTAGGATTCTAATCCCAAGTAGAGAGGTAGAGAAGATCTTTCTTGTCTATTGTATGCAGGAAGTAGGTTGTGGATCTTGGGGCTGGAGTTTTAGGACTACAACATCCAGGAGATACGAAGGACAACCTCTGAAGAAAGGTAAGCAAATCTTCACCACTCCTTAGGATAATCATGAATCTATGTGTTTTAATCTAGATCTGGGAAAACCATAAGAAGTCTATCCCTCTTTTTGTCTAGAATTACTAGACTAATCCTAAAGATATTTTGTTGTGTATTCAATAAGATCCCTATGAAAATAATCCCATAACAATATATAGGATAATTGTTTGTATTTTTTGGATCACTAACTATATAAGATAGCTTAATTTCCATATATAACCTTCTTTTTTCACCTCCAAAAACTGGGATAGTAGCATATGTCATGCCCAACTGCAATGTTCCCCCCAATTTGAATCCCCATGATCTAGACAAAATCATACCATAACTTGCAGGTACATCGGCCAAAACCACATCTATCATAATGCTCTTGACTGGTATTTGGGATAAATTCACAACCAAATCTTTTATCATCCCTAAAAATTTACCTTTCTAGAATCAAAATAATATAGAGCCTAATAAGGTCTTGTTATTTCCAATCCAAGTTTCTCCATGATTATATTAGGCATTAGATTATGTGAAGCACCTGAATATGGCATGAGATTATGCAATAAATGATCATGAATAGTTAAAGAGATGTAAAAGGGAACCACTATGTCTCCTCTTTCCTCAATGTGTGGTCCAATCATAACAGTAGGATGTTCATCGTGCAATAAGTGTATCAAGTTGAATTACTGAATTTGAACAATCAACCATTTTAAGTGTTAGCGACATTTCTTGTCTTGGGCCTGAGAACATCCAGGTCTGCAGGTTGCACGAAGAACGCCCAAGCGTAGCACGTAAAGCCCCATTTCAGACTAAAAATCAAGTGAGCGGGCAAAATTACATTGTCAATGGCCCAGATTCATCTATAAAAGCAGATCGACGGTCGGCGGGAAATCGCGGTTAGCGGAGTTGCCCCGGGATTAGCGCGATGGGTAGCGTCTATATTACATGCAAGAAAGGATATCAGTCATCCATCCAAGGGATGCGTGGTGCGAGATCTACTCACATCGGCTTTTTGGCATTCGGGAGTTCGAAGGGTGAGGATTTCACATCGTTCTACATCTCGAAACCCCGAACCCCGAAATGCCAATAAGCGCCTTTGAAGCCGAGCCTATGGTCCTAGAACCTAGTCACATCAAGCGAGACTGTTAATGGAGGCATCCCTCTTCTGACATCAAATCCATCTATGTCGTTCATCTGGAGGACACACGACATACATCTGTGCTTTCGCAGTTTGGTTAATCGGGATTTTGAGAAACGTTGCATCGTGAACCCCCGGTGCCAGAAATCCTGAAAGAATCGAGACAATCCATCTGAAGGACACATGGTGCAATAGTTGAGCTACGAGTGAGGCCCTTCAGGATTTTCATGTTGAAAGCACCGAGGTCATCTCAGTCGTTCGTCCATCAGCAAGGCTCGGGCAAATTTAATTTAAAGACGGTGCAGATATGGACGGTCGTAATCCAGGCACTCAAATTCACGGATGAGGTTCCATTCCGCACCCCCTCCGTCATTCTAGCTTTAACGAGAGGGGGGGGGTCTAGAATAGGAGATAATGTATGCGCACATATGGATAGCCCAAGTCTCGGCGTTTAGATCTATGGTCTGTATTGGATTCCGAACCCCCCCCCCATTGGTTCTGACTTTAATGGAGGGGGGGGGTCCGAAATGGAATTTCATTCTAGCGGGCCCCCTATCTATACGTGGCACGAATATCCTGGTCCTAAGTCCTCACCGCCTACCATGTGTCCCTTTCGCCCAATCACCTCTACCTTAGCGCCTCCCTCCATTCGTAGTCTCCTGTCTCCGTATCACTTCCACGAAAGCACCCCTTTTCCCTCGCCTCACCTTCACCATATTGGTACCTACAACATCCTCGTCGAGTATGCCACATCTTCCACCTCTCATCCCAAAATAGTTCCTGATCCCAAGAGGGCAGTTATTGTAGTTGTTGGAGGTGGTTATACATCGTCTCCGTCATAAAGGGAAAGTCCGAGGACGAATTAAAAGAACGTCGGTTCACCCATAGGACGGTCATGAGTTCGATTGCGTCTACCATAGGTGCACGATCTGCCAGAGTCTGCATGTGCAGATTTTCAGTGGGCATGTAGACACAATGTTTTTAATGCAGTGTCTCTGTTTCGCTGCTGGTTTCTTTTTGAGTATATGTAGGCAATTTTTCCATTTTCATAAAAAATGATGGTTGAGCAAGGCTCCCGGTTGTAAAGTTTTGATGAAGCACTGGTCGCTCTAGTTATGTATTGGCATTTGAGACTTCTTACTTTATGGATGTTAGCCTCTTTCCATCTCTTTGTTTACATTGCGTTAGAACAGCTTGGAATTGGAGGATCCAGTCGAGTTGCGCTATTATAGGATGATGTAGGTTGGATCACTATAATAGTCGCAGGGTTTCTAATCAGTTCTTATGCTTTCTCAACACTAAATGGCTCGGAATTGGAGGATCCAGTTGAGCCACCTTTCAATTCTTTGAAACTTGGGGTCAAGAGGATCTTGGTTTCTGAGTTTTTCCTCCTCAAGCTGCCGAAGGCCTGTTGTCTGAGGCAGTCTTTCTCACCCTTCTTGCAAGTCTTCCATCTACCACCCTTTAATC
>JZKD02S0100137.1:705661-718380 GCA_000966675.3 Picea glauca
TAAGGTGATCAAATAGTAGGGTCAATAGACTGATGTATACAAAAATCATGTTCATAAAATAGAGTTCTCTTTGATACTTTATTTATACATGCTTTTATCTATGATAACTATAGGTGGAATGCTGAGTATAATATTGCATTCTCTTTTTTTTTCTTCTTATTCATGCTTCCTATGACATATCTAAATATAGTTACTATCACATTGAACACCATTTGCATTCTGAAATTGTTTTAAACAGAAACAACAATGTTGCCATAAACCCAATATAATCAAAGTGTTACTTATTAGATCATGGTAGATAAAAAAAAATAAAAATGGAGAAAGTATAGAGTGAAAGGAAAGATGTTTATACAATGGAGTAGAACGATAACACAATGGTTCAAGAGTAAAAGAGTAAACATATCACAGGTGTGATTTGCAAAGTGAAAAGATAGAGAACGAAAGTATGACAGAGGATAAGTTTCAAGCTTAAGTAGTTGCTAATCATAATTTCTTAGATTTTTAACAAATAAAAGAATTTCAAAAGTGGTTTTACCTCAAGTTTACCTTCATGAAAGCTTGGATTGGAATATGATGCATGCTGAAATGGAATGAAACTTAGGACTTGATAATGATGTACACTTGAAACCATATCAAACAAAACTGAAGTTTTGCATGCTTTGTTTACCTGCTGCTGCTTACAACCTTTCAATCATGCTGGATGGGGTAGAGAGACTATGTTTTTGGCTTCCTCTATTGAATTGAATATTTTTTTTTCTATGACTTTGATGTGATGCATAGTGATGTGTGCTAAACTTGGTGTACTGGAGAATTCTCAATACTATGATGTTTTTCTATTTGCCGAATGAAAAAAATCTGGATTGCAGGAAATCTAGGAACACAAATTGTTAACAACTAGCTACACAATATTAATCACATTGCTTCTATACTATAGGAACATGAAGTAGAATATGAAAATGAATCCCCGATACCTTTTTTTTCTAAGCTAATTTGTTGGTTTCTAAACTCACGTATTTTGTTGAAGTTAGAGCTAATTAAAGCGCACTGGAAGTTCTTGCTTGAGCATTGACTGAAAGTTTGACTGGGATTCCACAACTTTTCTATTGAGGGTTGAGGCCATTTGATTAACATGAAACATAACAATACCATTATGGTAAAAGGAAAATAAGCGAAACCCTGGAAATCGAATTAAATGCTTCTAACATCAACAGGGATGAAGGATTCAAAATCAAAGAAGCATGGAAGCATGTTCTAGATAAAATTAAAAAAAGGAAATAGAAACAACCTGGAATAATATTTACATTGGTTGGATCATTATTTGGTTTTTATTGACTATTTATTTATAGATTGAGAGCTCATGAATAATTGAGCTTAACAACCTACCGATGATGATCCCATCCCGTGGATCGAAACGTCAAGTTAAAAATATATTGAATGTAGTTCATCCACCAAAATTAATACTCTACTATGTAAGATAAACAATTTAATACCATTATAAATAAAACCCATATGCCAGATTTTGTCGTTAGTAGGAGAAACCATGCAAATCAACGAATAATTTTTAAAATAACCGCTACAAAAATTCTCGAAATGACATAAAATTATTCTTTGAAAACATGCATGTACATCACTTATTGTGCATTTTCTAAAACTTTTTTCAATGGTTTACTCAAATGGTTGTATTCTGCACAAAACCCATGTCTCAGAATTTCTTAGGTTGTTCTCATCTGCTTGTAAATGATGTACAAAGACTGTCTCTAGAAGCTATCTGCTACAAGAATTAATGGTTGCTACAAAAATTTACAGGAGAATTCCGATAGCTACCAAAATCTCTGTAATTGCTGAAAATCTAAAAAATGCAAGTACTATCTTGATCTAGAGATATTCATATGGAAAAATTTGAACAATAATATCTAAAATTGAGCTATAAATTGATCTGCAATTGTCTGTTTTGCAATGTCTATTTGAAAGAAGATCTTGAATGTTGAGAATAAAATTCTAATTCTAAACATGAATTGAAAAAAATCCTGATCATTTTGAAGAGTGCTGAAATAATATGAAAAATTTATCTATGGAAACACTATACTTCAATCCTAAAAACTTTGAAACCTCTAAAAACTCTGAAATTTTAATCTAAAACATGATTTGATCTACAAACTAGTTCTCTGCAACTTTTTTTTGAAAGAAATTCTATTGTCGAGGAAGAAATCAAAATTTGTAACATTGAAATGCTTGAAAGTATGGAACCTTGAAACTTTTGGACTTCTCTTCTGAATTTCATAGTTGAGCCTTCATTAGAAAAAAAAGGTTGAAATATTGGAATATAGATGAAAAGAAGGATGCTACGAGAACATCTACTACCCAGATAGGAAATCTGCTACAGAAATAAGAAATATGCTATAGGAACACAAAATATGATGCATGAATGTTTGCTACAGGAAAATAGGCCTTCTCTTTCTATTAAGCAGTCTTCTTCAAGCTCTGTGATGGGAAAGTACTCTCCAGGATTTGGAAAAAAGAACTTGTTGGAACTTAGGAAACAATTAGGCAACCACGACGTCTATTCCAAGTAACCACCAAAACATGGGAAATAAAAAATGTGCTTACATGTCTCATTAATCTCACATGAAGTGAAAATAAATAATACATGACAATATATGGTAATGGGAATTCTTAAATGAGTGGAGAAAAAATAAAGTAATAATATGCTAAATGGTTATTGAAATTTTGTCGAAACCAAGGCTTAACCCCAACCCCTCCCCCCACCTCAAGTATTTGCATGTCCTCATGCAACAAGGATATGAATAGATAAATGTTTCCCAGATTATGCGGTGTGTTTGTAGTCTTCAATCCCACTGCATGATGAGATTTATTCTTATGTTCTTTCCTAGAGCCCTTCTTATTTCTTTTATTCTCTTTGGAAATGACATCAAAAATGTCAGTGAATTTAATGGATTAAAATGTGCTAAATTAAATTGTCAATCCAGTGTCTGTAGATTTATGATATGCAAGAAAAATATATGCAGGATTAGATTCTAGCTACCTAAGGAATGCACTTAAAGTCAACTAAGAGTCGAATAATCTAAGAAGATGCCATCAAAGAGTCCAATAATGTAGTTCTTTGATTTAGAGTAGTATGTGTTTGAGGGAACCAATAGAAATATTTCATTTCCACAAGAAATGTTCATGATATATTTTCAGTATATCACACATTCAAACCAAGTAATCCCTGAATCTTAGTAAAATCCCAAATCACGGACAAACAATAGACTTAGAACCGAATTAAATAACAATGAAACCGTCTACACCACAAAAATATCAGATCATTAGATGATGTTTACTCAAATGTTATCTAGGTATAAACCATAGTATTTCATTTATCAATGTTTCTATGATCAAGTATAAAGCAAACCAGTTCTTCAATCTAATGAAAACATAATCAATAATTAAACTAAAAATCATATAAGGAAATATAATAAAAAACTAAACTAACTAACTAAAGGAAATGAAAGAAAAACGCACACCAAAGAATGGGGTCTTACCAAACTTGGCATACGCTATGGAGAAATTACCAAGCTAAGAGAAAATTAATGCAATGTATAGAAAATTAACACACGAATTTGAAAACCAATAGATTTGTATTAAACTATGAGTCAAAATTGTTGACACTGTTCAAATGAATACTCTAGAATAAATATCCATCATTTGTCACTCTAAACTGTCATTTATATAGTTCTTTTACAATATTTTTTAGACTAGAGGTGAGTTACAAAGGTGTCCACAAATTTAGAATAGGTTATAATAGAAAAATTGAGATCAAATACAAAGGATTTGATTTTCCTTGATTGCATCTCTCTAAATTCTCCTTTCATAACACAATTAAATAGGGGGTTAGAAAACACATGTATTCCAACAAAAGATGAAAACCTTCAGTAACCACTCACACAACCAAATCAAAGATCAACACATCGATATTTTGACATGGTAAAACCCCTACGGGGAAACATCCATGGCCCCAACCAATGCAACCACTTGGAGCAGTTTATTAATGCAAAAGAAAAATATTACAGAGATATTTTACAAGAGAGTTTCTCACAATCGATCATTGAAAAATGAACCTCCATGCTCTTTAAATAGATATCATGGAAAAATCGGGTGTTAAGCCATGGATCAATGTCGCCATTAAGATCGAGGAGAACATGAACCATTGGATCACTCTATGTTGGGAACATATTGTGACCATCGGATTTCCTAACTACAAATGCATACTAATGCATACTAAATAAACACACTAAGAAACACACTTTTACCTAACGACACATTAGACCAAGTATATATTAACTAACTCCTAAGTGTCTAAATATCCTAACCTCCCCCCTTAAGAACAACTTGGGATAGGATTGAAGGATTTACAAAAGTGACACAATAGGATAAGAAGGGAGGCATTAGAGCCTATTCCCCCTTAATGAAAGCTTCCTAAACTCCTAACATAGATCAAAGTTTGGAAAAATTTTATTTTGTACGAGACTTTGTGAAAATGTCTGCAACTTGATCTTCTATAGGAAAAAAGAGCACTTCATTAACTTGATCATGAATGAGATTTCTGATGAAGTGCATGTGTAGCTCGATGTGTTTGCTGCGCTGATGTTGAAATGGGCCTTTTGCGAGATTTATGGCACTTTGATTGTCACACCAAATGATGATCAGATGTTGTTGCTAGAATCCAAACTCTGAAAGGATATGTTGAAGACTCAAGGCTTCATGACTTGCATTTATCGTTGCTCGGTACTCGACTTATGTTGAAGAAAGTGCAGTAGCTTGTTTTTTCTTACAGGCCCAAGTGACAGGTCCTGAACTTAGGCCAAAAACATAACCTGTAGTATACTTCTGATCATCGAGGTCGCCAGCCCAATATGAATCAGTGAATCCAACCAATAAAGGAGTCCCCTCTGAATTGTAATGTATCCCGTATTGAACTATGTTATGAACATACCGAAGTATGTTTTTAGCGTCTTTCCAATGGATTTCATACAGTGTTTGCATATACCAGGAAACAAGACCAACAACAAAGGAAAGATCAGGATGGGTATGAGTAAATTATAAGAGGCTACCAACTAGTTGACGATACAAACTAGCATCAACTTCGGGAGAAGTACATGTGGCAACAAGATTTACTCCATACTGGAATGGAGAAGGGGTTGGTTTACAATATTCCATGTGGAAGCGACGAAGAAGTTCACGAGCATACTTATACTAGAAAATAAAAATTCTTTCATTGGTTTGCAAAACTTGGAGGCCAAGGAAATAGTGCAAAAAGCTAAAGTATGTCATTTCAAATTTCTTCTTAAGGCTGGTTTTCACATGGTTTAAAATTTTTGAGTCACTGCCAGTAAGGATAAGGTCATAAACATAAAGAACAAGGATTATGAAATGGCTTCCTACTTTCTTGGTATACAAATTATGATCATAATGGAATCTAGAAAATCTAGTGTCAATAAGAAAGTTGTCCATTTTGGCATACCAAAATCGGGGAGCTTGCTTAAGACCATAAAGAGATTTCTTAAGGTGACAAAAAAGGCTAGAGTCATTTTGGACATAGCCAGGAGGTTGTCCCATGTATATTTATTCTTGCAAATCCCCATAAAAGAAGACACATTTAACATTCATCTGATTGACCTCCCATTTATGTGAGGTAGCAAGGGAAAGAACAAGGAAGATGGAATTCATTTTGGATATAGGGGAAAGGGTTTCATTATAGTCAATACCTTCAACTTGGGAAAATCCTTTGGAAACTAACCGAGCCTTGTGTCTTTCAACACTTCCATCTGATGCATACTTAGTTCTGTAGACCCATTTACATCTGACAAGTTGTCTTCGTTTTAGAAGAGGTACAAGATCCCAAGTATAGTTTTCCATTAAAGAAAAATACTCTTCATTCATTGTTGTATCCCAATATGGATGACTTGAGTCTTCTGCAAATGTCTCTGGATCACGAGTCTCTGAAAATTGAGCCAAAAGAGAAGAGGCTTGTTGGAACTGTGAATGTGTTCGACATTGATTTGAAGGATCACTGATAAGATCACCAACTTCTTCTCATGTTGAACAAACCCATCTAGGAAGCGGTGGTGCTGGTGCTGGTGCTGGTTCAGATTCAATAGAATCATTTGGAGGAATGTGAGCCAGCAGAGGTGGATTTTCATCCTCATTATTATCATCTGAAGAAGAAAACAAAATAGGAGCAGAAGAAGGAACAAACACTGAAGATGGATCGCGGTCCAAAGAAGGCACAATCGTCGAATTAGGCTCGTAGGCTAAGAGTTTTTCATTAGATTGAGCATCTCTTCTAATAATAATTTCATTACAATGTGGTTGAAGAAGTCGGTAACCTTTGAAATCTTTAGAATAACAAACAAATATACACTTCTCACTTTTAGGCTGCAATGCTTTCCTTTTCTCATTAGGATTGTGAGCCCATGCTATACTGCCAAATACACAAAAGTGACTTACATCATGTTTAATTTTAGTCCATGGTTCTTCTGGTGTTATTATTTTAAGAGTCTTTGTGGGAGTGTGATTTACTATGTAATTTTCACAGTTGATGGATTCTGCCCAATACTTTAGACTTGATCCCTTTGATTGGATCATACAATTATTCATTTCTTTTAATGTGTGGTTATTTATCTCAACAACACCATTTTCTTCTGTTGTATATGGAACAATGTGTTGCATTTGGATTCCCTGCGTAGTGTAGTAACTTGTAAAATTATTGTTCACATATTTTCCTCCATTATCTGTTCTTAACCTTTGAATTTGATGTCCATATTGCTTTTCTACAAGGGCATTGTAGGCCATAAACTAGTCAAAAAATTCTCTCTTAAGTTTTAAGAAGTAAAACCAAGTACATCTGGAAAAGTCATGAATGAAAGTTAAGAAATAATTGCACCCATAAAAATAAGGAGAAGAAAGTGGACCACACAAGTCACTATGAACAAGCTGCAAAGGGACCAAGGCATGACAAGAGACACGTTTGTCAAAAATGTTCCAATGATGTTTGTTGAGAAGACAACTAACACAAACACCATTTTTGCATGAAACAAGAGGAAGACTCGTCACCATCTGTTGATTACATTGTTGTTGCAATGAGTGATAGTTTAGATGACCAAACTACTCATGCCAAAGTTTGCTCAAGTCGTCACTATGAGAAACAAAAACTAATGGAAAATATGATGAACCAAAGTTTTCAAACTTGTACAACCTGGTAATATCATCAACAACTCCAATTGCAAGAAAATGTTGAGGATCTTTGAGATCCTTGATTACAACCCGGTGAGGCGAACACTCTATGGTTTTAACTTCACCAGAATGAGTGATTTGATATAATGATAGAAGGTTACAAGAAATACTTGGAACACATAATACACAATTGAAATGGCCGTTATATACCTGAATTGTTCTAGATCCTACAACACTAAGAGATCTATCATCACCGACAAATATTTTCTTGGTGTTACATTCATTTAGAATATAAAATATGGATTTCTCCTTATCCATATGATAAGATGATCTAGAGTCAATAAGCCGCTCATCATAAGAAGAAGTAGAAGTTGCATTGAAAAAGAAACCAGAAGTAGAAAGTGCATGTCCATGAGAAGAATAAGAAGAAGTAGAATAGATATTGATGTTGTGCTTCTTCATTGTTGCTTCTAAAGATTCCATATTCTTGAAACATTTGGACTCATCATGATCATATTTCACACATAATTTGTATTGTCTGTTAGTCTTCTTATTTTTAGATTTTGCTCCTATGTCACCATTAGGAACTGGAGTTGTCTGAGTGGGTTTGGGACCCTTTTTTTTCTTGTTCTTTTGGCAAGGATGTTGCTTCTTTGGATTCTTGGGTTTATCTTTCTGCTAGGATACTAATGCTTTGTTGGATGTACCTGCAATGCTGATCACTCCAAGTTGTACAAGATTATATTTATGCTAGGATACTAAGGATTTGTTGGATGTACCTGTAATGTTGATCACTCCAAGTTGTAGAAACTTATCTTTCTCTCTAATCAAAGCATCACAAAAGGACTCAAGAGTGGGTTTTTGATAAAAGTTTCCTAGAGCCTCTCTCATGGAATAAAATGTAGATACAAACACAAAATATGCACTACATATCTTATAAAGAAAATATAGATACAACGAGCTTCCTCTCACTTTATGTTACACTCTTCACATAAAATTCTAAGTGTTTTAAACTTAGATAGATAATATTCAATGCAAGAAAAAAAATTGGACTTAAAGTCAATATCTGATTTTCTAATTGATGTGCTCAAATAATATTTTGTTTACCAAAGACATATTCAATTTTTTCCCAACCTTCATCGAGGTCATCAATTTCTTAAAGGTGGAACCTTAAATCAGGAGAGATGGACATTTTGATTAGTCCATGTTCTTTTTCATTCCTATTTATCCCATTTGACTTTATTTTCATCATCAATGGGTTTTTTTTCCTTTCCCAAGGTAATCCAGTACATGCCTTTACTTCTTAATAAATCCTCCATGTGGGATTTCCATTGGAAGTAGTTGATGCTGGTAAGCAAAAGATCACCAAAAGAATCTATATTAAATATGCAGATAATATGTATTTAAAAACTTAAACTGATGATCCAGATGGAAATATCTTAAAAATTAGGCGGTTTAAAAAAAAATAACTCTGAAAATGGACTTCAAATGTGAAAGTTATGCCTTTTTGAAAACAAAAACATAAATAGTAACCAAAGAGCCATGTGACAAGTAGAAGTTTCTCGACGTGGTGATACTCCTCCAAATAGCCTCACTTTTACAAATAAAATTCTTTATGAAGTGATCCACTTTTATAGAAAGAAACAAGGATCACTTTTACAAAGAAATTACTTTATAAAAGAAAGTTGCATGCAAAGAAAATAATTTTAAAATAAAATATTAAAGCTACTTATAGTGATTCAATTTTATACTTGAAGTGAAATACACTTTACAATGAATGCATGAACTTTTTCAAAAAAAGTAACAAAAAAGAGACTTGAACTCAAGTCTTATTACTTAATAGGGAAAATTTTAACCAAGTGAGCTAGAAAAACATATTCTATTGTTTAGAAGGAGGATTGGGGTTGTTGTTGTTGTTGAAGATGACCTTGGTGAGCGTGCTCATAAAAAACTATTTTCACAAAATATTTTTTTTTTGCTTCTCGATGACAATAAGGGTTATATCTCAGTTATCTTACCCGAAAAATGCACATTTTTTGATTTGTTTCTCATCTTCCAAGATCGCATAGGGACTGGGAAAAAGAGAATACATAGATTCAAAAGAGTAGCGAGCTGAAAACAAAAAATAGAAAACCGAAATAATACTCTGCAAAACTTTAAAAAGGGCGTATTTGAGCTTTATACCTCTGGATTTGACTGAAATGGTTATATCTTGGGAAACAAAAAACCTTTTCGAGTAAAAAAAAAAAAAGTTCTTGACTGAAACGAGCGCTCCGGAAATAATGGAACAGTCCTCTCAGCCCATAAATGTACAAAAATTTAAGAAACTATAGATGAGACAACTCGGCTTCATGATCTAAATTTACAATTGGAGTGGGTCTTCAAACAGTCTCTGATACCATGTTCGACAACAAAGGTATTCCAACAAAGGATGAACACCTTCAGTAAACACTCACACAACCATATAAAATATAAACACACCGATATTTTTATGTGGTAAAACCCCTATGAGGAAACATCCACGGCCCCAACCAACACAACCACTTGAAACAATTTATTAATGCAAAAGAAAAAGATTACAAAGAGAGTTTCTCACAATCGATCATCAAAAAACAAAACTCCATTCTCTTTAAATAGAGATCATGGATCAACTGGGTGTTAATCCATGGATCATTATAGCCATTGATACCGAGGAGAATATGAAATGTCAGATCACTCTATGTCGGGAACATATTGTCACCGTCGGATTTCCTAACTACAAATGCATACTAATGCATACTAAAGAAACATGCTTTTACCTAACGACATGTTAGACCATGTAGATCTTAACTAACTCCTAAGTGTCTAAATATCATAACACTTGATACTAAGAATAGTCACCATGAAATGATTTACTATTTAAAATCATTTAATTAGATCCCAAAAACATGTTGGAGTTTTTTGGAATGTACGCTCATGATTTCATGCAATAATTGTTAGATTTGGTTATGTCCAGGTATCTCGAATTGGATCTCAATATTTTTGTCACCTAATCTTGTGCCATATTGCTCATTCCTTTCCTCCCAATATGTTTTGTGTTGGAGCTCTTAGTAAGAGTTTGAATGGAATTTGACCACAAGCTAGACCAAGATACGATCATCTTGGGTTTGAATTAAGCAACATAAATCCATATGGATGCATCTCTCAACAAAACCCATATGCTAGACTTTCCTCTAGAGCTACACTGATATCCCGATCATGGAGGTGGCTACTGTAATTTGAACATTGGTTACAAGAATTTTGCTTCAAAACCATCTTTAGAAAACTAACTTGTAATTCTAATTAATTCATTAAAAATGAAGGAAATACATGATATTTAACCACTTAAATACTTGTAAACTTATCAAGTCTCATTCACAAAGGATTATGGTGAAAATGGTAGTAAATGGGTAAAACTATAGGGTAGAATGTTCATAAAGGAACAACTTTGGCGATGAAAAGGGTGTCAAATGGGAAGCCCAAAATAGAGCACAATTGGTCATCATAGCTTTGTTACCATGGCAATGCAGAATTAGAGAGTTACATGAAGCATATGACTCTGTTACTATAGAGCATGTTTATCAAGAATTCAATAATAAGGTTGATGCACTTTCCAAGGAGGCAGTTTATTTACATGAAGGTATGTTGATTTGCAAAGAATTAAAAGGTGAAGATGAGTTACTAGAAGTATAGTTCCATCTCTTATGAATGATAATTGGCAAGATCAGTTTTCATGTGGAGGAAAATACTAGAGTGGCCATGGTCCTTTTTGTTTTAACACACAATACTTCATTTATGATGAGTTTCCTTGATGTGTTATTAAATCTTTTGTTTAGCCTTGTTTGCTAAATAATAGATGTAATTTTGTCCGATTCATTGAAACACTCTTGGGTCTATCTAGAACCTACAATACTCATTTTGGAGATGTCAAGTCCGTTCTATGTATATTTTGATTTATTTTATGAAATAGAAAATATACAAATTTTTTCTTGTAAATATTTTTATTCATGTTAATGCATTTTGAATTTACATGTTATGGTCCCATAGAGAGACTTGTTGGGGCTTTAAAAGTTCCCTTCAACATTCTGCCCAAAAAACACCTATAGAAAAAATAAATGTTTCTACCTTTCTGGCCTTTTCAAAAAAAGGCCCCTTACTCCTTTTCTTCCTTTACAATGACAAAATAGAATTAAAACCTATGAGAAATGAATCCACTTTACCATGCATTATTAGAATTAAAACTCCATTGCCTCTATCTCCTTGCTCTCAACATATTCATAGAACCCAAAGGCCCCATTGGAGAGAAATACGACTTCCTTTGAGAGCTTGTTAACTTTCAAATTGAGTTTCCTATATATATGCCTGAAAGAGATCCACTCATAGGGCTATACAATGTACTATATATCATATAGGAGAGGACCTAAGCACACATTTTTCACTTTCACCTTTTTAAGTGCCCAGTCAATAACAAGTTTTGAATCTCCCATTACCTGCATTTTTTTGACCCCTTGCTCTTCAGGAATAGCCAGTAAAATCTTGAGAGCGATGAATTATTCTCTATTGTTTGAGTCTCAGCCTGGTGTGTATTGAATGTGCATTAATGTCTCTGGCTCATGAACAACACAATGCTAACTCCACAGAAAGGAGGTCGTCCTTGGATATATATATAAATTATTAAATAAATATATAATATATGTATTTTTTAATTATGTTAAAAAACAAAAGATATAAATACAAACTATTTATAAATCCAAAATAAAAATTTAATAAATATAGACATGGATTTTAAGGATTTGTTAAAAATATAATAAATATAGACATAGACATTAAGGATTGTGATTTAAAATATAAATATAATTAATTATGAAATATATATGAAATGGAAGAGCATGGTTGACTAGTGAAGGCCACGTAGACCATGGTTGAACATGTTGACTATGGTAGACCTTGGTTGACCAATGTTGAATATGGTTGACCTTTGATAACCATGATCATGGTTGACCATTATTGTGACCATGTTTGATTATGGTCGAGTATAGTTGACTATGGGTGAACATGAGAAGGGATGACTATGGTTGACAATGATCACGAGCGTGGTTGACCATGGGTGAACATGACCATGGTTGACTATGGTGGATGTTGACCATGGTTGAATATGGTAGACCATGTGGTTGAATATGGTTGACAATGTATATGGATGACTATGGTTAACCATGACCATGGTTGACCGTGGTAGACTATTTTTTAGTGTGGTTGACTATGGCTATCTATGGTTGATTATGGTTGACCATGATTAACTACATTTGACCATGAATGTGGTTGAACATGACCTCAGTTGACTATGGTAGACCATGACCATGACCATGACCATGATTTGCTATATTTAACAATGGATGACTGTGGTTGACCATGACCTTGGTTGAACCATGACCATGGTTGATATATGGTTGACTAAATTACTAGTTAAC
>JZKD02S0100137.1:747294-760773 GCA_000966675.3 Picea glauca
AAAGGAAAGCACACAGATCGACGACTCAAGGTATTTTTCGGAACCCCCCCGACTGATCTACCTTTAACGGTGGGGGGGGAGTCCGGAATGGAATTTTACTCTGGAGGGCCCCTTATCTATACATGGCATGAATCTACTGGTCCCAAATCCCACCGCCTTTTACTATATGACATGTCTCATCACCCCCTAACGTCATCATTTACCTTTCTATAAGAGTCACATCCTGCGACTCCGTTAGTCATCTTCCCTCATTCACCCATGGTAAGTCCTTTCACCATGTTTTTTTCCCCAATCAATAACTACCATGTCACTCATCCGTATGCCTCAGTCATTGTCACCTGCCATCTCATGTTCTAAATGACCCATTGGCCATTTATTACTGGATAACTTATCCGTTAACCAACTGACCTGTCTCCCATGCCCAATAGATACCCATTCACTCAAAACTACCCTCACCACCTCATTCCTTCACCATTTACCCACTCATCACACCAGAGAATTTACCTCGTTCTCCTCTCCATTACAGTCAGTCGCCCACATCTACAGTCATCCTCGCTAACTTTTGTTTTAGTTGTAGGTATTGTTACAGTAATGGCGCCAAAGTCAAAATGAATAGAAGGTGAGGAGAATTCGTTTCTCCCGCCTCCTGTCGACCTCGACAGGATTCCTCTGGCCGAAAAAGACTACTTGATTGCAGACACAAAATGCGATTTCGACTTTGCAAACCTACAGTCATGGCTTAAAGAAATTTTCCTGGACCAGAGTGACGAAATTGGAATCTGGGAGTCCAACCTACTCTTGTATCTTTCCCCCCAGATTCACCACTTCCCAGAGTTCGCCCTCAAGTGCCAAGCCCACTATATCCCCGAGAAAATATCCATCGTATCCTCGTCTGGGGAAATTATTTTCCTCATCATGCCAGAAACCATCGACCAAATGATGCAAATATCTCGATCTGACTCCGCCCCACATTTTAACCTCAAAATCATCACAGAGCTATACCAGAAGTTGTCGTTTCCTCAAAGAGCTCAGATCTTCAAGATTTTTCTTCCGCAGCCCACTCAGCTCCCCACTACAAACTCCCCTTATCCTTCCTCCATGTTCTCAACAAAAGGAAACCAGGTTATCACGTCGCTATGCGCCTTGCTCCGTTATTTTTTAGATCAATGGGTAGATGAACCCATTTTGGGGTTTCTGTCTATTTTCTCCACCAATGAGAAACCCACTGCACAGTACGACTTCAGCACGTTCCTGGTGGATAACATTCACGAGCAATTCATAAATTTCGCCACAGAGGGCATGTTTTAGTATTCCTTGATACTGGCATACCTGTTCGTCTTCTTCCAAGCAGACAAATTTTCTTTTTCTATGTAGAAGATGGACGAAGATGGTAGACCCCAGGCAGTAATCGCATGGACTTCACTACTCAGACATAACTCCACAGAATTCAGTTTCAAGCAGTTCATCGAGCAGTTTTACCACCCAGTGGTGAGTATTCTCAGTGGCAGACTCAAGCCCAGAATTAATGATGAAGTTCAGAGGATCCTACATCTCTCGGATCATACAAAGACAGGTGATTGGTACCTGTATCAAAATCACACTGAAATTAGAGTCTATGGGTGTGAGTTGGCCCCATATAAACTACCTAAGTACTTACCTGTCAGAATTTTTACCCTAGAATACATAAGGCAGAAGATAAACTCGAACGATATACATTTTGTATCTTTGAAGAAGAAGCAACAGCTCAGAATCAAAGGGCAGATTGGGTCTTTCATCTGCAACAGTTAAGGCGCCGGGGAGGAAGCAGACACACTGCTAAGGGAAATGAAATTCTTTGTCAGTTTCACATGGCACTATGATCTGTGCAGGATAATTTCAGAAATGAGGATAAAAAACAAGAATATCCCGTATGTTCACTTATATAGGCCCGAGGTAGAAAAATTTGCAAACTAGACAGAATGGGAGCCAAATACTTTGGTTGAGACAGAACAACAGGACGTCTCGATCACTGTATCACAGACAACCACACCACAGGCTCCAAAGGAGAAAATTCCTAGGCAGGAGCTGTCACCTCCTGTCACTGAAATATCATCAGAAGAATTTCAACTGCATACCAAGAGGCCAAAGGCCAGTCCGACTACTGACCCAACTAGAGAAAAGGCGATTCCATCCACTATAGTGATAGAGGTTGATAGGCCACTCCTCAGTACAAGTAGCAAGTATATCATAACCTCAGTATTACCAAAGAAGCCTACAGATACTCCACCAATCAACCAGCCAGGCAAGACAGGACCAAAGTTGAGTATCTTTGAGAAATACGATTTGATCAAGAAAAAAAACCAGACTCTAACTAGCAACACATACGCCCAGTTCTGTAGGCAGACTTCGAATACACAACATAGGCTGCTAGCGACATTCGACACTAAGAAGGGAAGAATGCACATGGCATTCCTCCAAGCACAGGTGCCAGACCCAAAGGTAATCACAGATTACAAAAGATCAACTTTTGAATTCCAGACTAAGAACGTGCATCTAGCTGATCAAATGGATCTGCACAAGCAAATTGGAGAAATGGTTTTCTCCACGTTGGCACATGCTTCCACTACTGCCTCTAGGTTACAAATGTCTCTGAATAACATCCAGACGCAGTTGAAGTTGGAGAAAATATCATCCTTTTCCAGGGATTAGAGGATCAAGACGTTGGAGGAACTAGTCCTCAAGATCGGGTATGATCCCTTGAATGTGAAAGCAGTCAAGGAGATGATCAAGAATAAAAATTCCAACATAACGTCTTTAAGGAAACAATTGAAGCTTCCACCAACAGTAGACTCACAGGTAAAGGAAATAACAGAGACAAAGGGAGAAAAAGATGAAATGCTTAAGTTGATCATGGAGCAGAATGCACAATTGAAGGAAATGGAAGCTGAAATGGAGAAGCTAGTGAAGGAGAAAGAATAGTCAAAACCCATGGAAGTCATTCCATTGAGTGCAATTCCACTCTCAGGAGTGAGCACAACATCACTAGCAGAAGTTCCGTCAGCGAATCCACTGACGTCTCTGGAAAAGATGGTTGAATTGGCCAAATCTATGGAAGAGATGAATCTGCAGGAGACAGAGATTAGCAAGCTCAAAAAGGAGATTGAGAACCTTCAAGAACTCAAATCTTCTTACCAAACTAACTACTCCAAGGAAAAGCAAGTGTTAGACCAGCTCAAACAAGAGTTGCAACAGCTTCAGAAGCAAACAGTGGTAGGCAAAACACTGGCCGAAGTCAAAGAAAGTGTCTGGAGAAACATCACCAAGTCTATGAATGAAATATGGCCAATGATACAGATTATGTTTGAGAAAAATGAATTGGTGTAGAGAAGTAAACAAGCCATCGAGAAGATTAGATCAGAACTGGGAGAGATGCCTACACAGGCTAATGAAATCATCAAATTCCTGAATTCTAAAACTAGAGAGGAGATGGAAGCACTGAAAATTGAGGATAGAACAAAGACCATCCTTGAGGTCCAGCGAGTCTTGACCAAGAGAGGACTGATGCTACAGCTGGAAGAAAAGGTTCAAGCTATGGACCTAGGGGTACAAAGGTTTTTCAGCAAGATCAAGGCTCTACAGAAGAAAGGTCTTCCTGGTTTGAAGGTGATAAATGACAAATTGATGACGCTCCCCAATTAAAAAAAGAGACTAGCCGATGTGGCTAAGGATAGTTCGAAATTTGCAAGAATTCAAGGCAATATCATGGGCAAGGCATTCCTAGATGCGCTACAGTTGGACATCAACATACAACATGAGATCTGGTACATCTTCATCAACAAGCCTACTTTTTCTAAATACACAGAGATGGAAGAAGTCTATCGAAGATTACTCAAAGTCAACGTTCCCAGTCATCTTCGATGCGAAGAGCTTTGCGATCTGATTGAGTAGTCAATGAGCTGTCACAGCCCAGTCAACTATCCAGTTAGAATGAGGTCATGCAGAGGCCTCACCAATGGTTCACCCAGAAAACACCATGAAGTTTCGACACATCATCAAATAGTTTCCTAGATTTTTGTAATTTGTTAAGTTAGTTAAGATAAAAATAGATTTACCACATCCTAATCTTTAATGACAGGATCATTTGTAATTTTGGGTTATAAATACTTCACTTTTTGAAGTATTGAGGGTTGATCTTTACAGCCTGCGAATTATCAGACTATAATATTTTTCAAGAGATCTTCCATTAATACAAAGAGGCATTTTCACAGGATTCCTGCGTGTATTCACTGGTGATGTTTTCCTTTCTGAGTTAAATGTTATTCTCGCTTAGATATCACACTGTTTTCTAAATATAATATTTGAAAGTAATGAATGTTGCAGGATTTATCTTTGTATACCCTGTTTATGACTTTAAAATATTTTAGTGTTCGTCTTCTGATTTTACAATAAAGAAATTCTTAATTGCTTCTTTGTTGTAATTGACATTCTCTCTTTTTCCGCTATTCCTCATTTATGCTGCTAAAGAATCCAGCGATTACATTATCTCGCCCCGTGAAAGGTTTATTTTTTTTCTGGTTAGACTTCATTTCATTATATAGACCCCATAGCCCAATGGATGTGTAAAGCTCTCTCAGCCAACCCAACGAAAATTACAACAAACAAAACCAACATATTTTATCTACCTAGCCCAATATTTTAAATTTGAAACATATTTAAATCATACAGAGAGATCCCTCTCTGAAGCTGGTAGGGCTAGATCCCATCTTCGAAGTGGTTGGATAAAGTTACCTCCCATAGATTTCTTCTTTCTGACAACCTCTAAGAAATTTACAGAGCATTAACATAGCGGTGACTGTACTGGGGAAAGAACTGAATAAAATTTAACCTCATGTCTTCTTTTCCTTGGAAGCAAAGTTGCTTCTGAAATATTGCAAATCTAAGAAAGAAGTAATGTTTAGAGGTTGTTAAAAAGCCTGTACATATTATTTTCGGATTCGTAAAACTAAAAAGTATATATATAAAAATCAAAAAGAAATCTGGCTCCCAAAAGAGCTTATACTCTATCTCACCCATATCCAGAACCTGCGATAGCGACTGATAACCTGGAACAGTTACTCAGGAAAAAGACCATTGTTGAAGGTTCAATAAGTCATAATCCCCTTCTCTTCCAGAGGAGCTTGTTTCCCTTCAAGATATTGACTTTGACATCCTTTCCAAACAAAGCCTATTTAGAGCAAAATCTGATAGCTTTGTGGCTGAAACCGTGCTGGACCCAACCGTATTGCAACCCCAGACTCCTGAAGTTATATCTCCCACTGCTAAACCTAAAACCACCCACTCTGTGCCAGCTAGCCCCTCCTCATCCTCGTCTTTTGTCACCACCTCACCTATCATCCAGGTTGTCGTCCCACCTCCTCCACCTATCATGGAAGCCATATATGCTCCCTTAGTGCTGTCTGCGCCCCTTCATGCTATGCCTCAGGACTATCAAACGAGACTTTCACAGTTCGATGGAACAGGACCTTTGAGCGCCCAACAACACGTTGATAAAATGAATGATTATTTTGACCTGCAGGAAGTAGATGAGGCTGACGTTCAAATGAGATTGTTTTCTCAAAGTTTGATAGGTGACATTAAGAAATGGTATAAAGGTTTACATGCTGCCTCAGTGCTCAACCTTACCACATTTCAAAGAAGTTTTCTAGATAGATGGGAGGTAAAGAAAAACCCTCTCCAAATCTTGTCAGAATACGAAAACATCAGAAGAAATCAAGGTGAGATAGTACAAGATTACTGCACCCATTTCAATAACATATACAATGCAATTCCAGCTGATATCAAACCTCCACAAGGTTTGGCATTGATAAAATTCCCTGATGGTTTCGACACCGATATGTCGTATCAATTAAGAGAAAGAAACTCCACCACCCTGGAGGACATGCAGAAAAGTGCAATAAGTGTGGAGGCCAACCTGTTGGCAAAAAGGGCACAGCAGAGGATGGAGAGGAGAGTGACAATCAAAGAGGAGCCTTCCACATCAACTTGTAATTCCAAATTGGATTCCTTGGATAGAGGAATGGAAATAATGATGGAGAGACTTACTGTATCCGAAAGAAACCCTCATAGAGAAAACCCACCAGCTCCTCAAATTCAGAATCCTAACTTCAGAAGAAACCCTCCTCAAATCAGCAAGAGAGATCCTAGGGATCAAAGGGAATAGAGAGGTCTTGATCAACAGATCAAACCGCTCCTACAAGAAAATTATGTCGATGAAGGAGAAGAAGTAATTGAAGAACTGGAGGATACTCACATAAACCTCATGGGCATTCACGATAATGAAGCTATTTTCCTTACCTAGGAGGAACAAGAGATTTTTCTTCTTTCTCATACCAAGGTGAGCGAAGAAGCTGAAGACGCCAAACAGCAGGCATTTCAAAATGCTATTTTGGAGGTACACCGGTAGTACAACCTGCGTAGTAAAAAGACAGACATAAGTTCTCCAAAAAAGATGACCGAAATGAAGAAGATAGTCGAAACCCAAAAATCCCCCAAGCCTTCTGTCGGGAAAATCCCTGAGAAAGGTAATGTCGAAGTTCCAGCAAAAAGAAACCTTATTATTCTGAAAAGATCATCGCAGACTGAGGTTTCATCACCTAACCCACCAAATACTTTTGTCCAGAAGATTGTGGTGGACAAATCAGAATTGTTGATCCAAAGCAGAGCACCTACACCCTTTAGCCTCGAAGGGGAATTAGCCAAAGTAAAAATTCCCATTCCCCTTTCCGATTTGATGAGAAAAGACGCTTACCGTTCACAGGTGATTAAAGCGCTGACCATTGAACCTGACATAGGTACGAAGGCCTTAACCGTTGGATCAACGAATCATTCAGATACTGTGAACCTTACAGATGATCAACCTGAACTCCTGTTCGGACTTGAAGTGGATGGTCAGACCGACAATGGCATTGTCGCTCCTTTTTACATCAGCCTTAATATACATGACCTGATTCTGCATAATGCTATGTTAGATTTGGGTGCTTCCCATAATCTGATGCCTAAAGAAGTGATGGAAAAATTGGGACTCGAGGTTACCAGACCTTACAAAGACTTACACTCTTTTGACTCCAGTAAAGTTAGATGTATCGGTTTGATAAAGGATCTGTGTATCACCCTGGTTCAGATTCCCGCAAAAAGCATGGTCATGGATGTTGTGGTTGTGGACATTCCCCCGAAATATGGTATGTTGTTGTCTTGGTCTTGGGGGGCCAAGTTGAAAGGTACTTTGCAGTTGGATATGTCGTATGCCACTGTCCCAGTGTTTGGGCAACAAAGAAGACTATACAGAGAAACACTGATGAAATACATGGTTAGCAGCCAAAAAAACCCACATAACTATCTTCTGTACTCTGCACATTCTGACCTGGATTCTTTATCCTATATAATGATGGCGATATGGGAGAACAAATCACTCAGCTGGAAGAAGACACATCTGGTCCGGACAAAGGCCAAGAAATCACCGAGGCTGAAAGAAAGAAAAATGTGATAACTAAAGAATTGCCAGCAGATTTCTAGAGCATGGACTTTGATGGGGCCATAAGCAAATAAGGAGCTAGAGCTGGCGTTTGGTTGCACAACCACAGATCCAAGTATTCAGAAAACCACTCTTACAAATCAAATTTTCAATGCACTAACAATATTGCCGAGTATGAAGCTTTGATGCTCGGTTTGAAACTTCTAAAGAAAGTTGGTGCCAAACAAATCATGGTCAGAGGTGATTCTTAGTTAATAATCAAGAAAATTGAAAGGTGAGTATGCAACAAAACATCCCCGTCTCAGAGCTTATAGGAATGTTGTTCTGGATGCCCTTAAATGTTTCACTGAAGTGGATTTGCAGGTGATGCCTAGGGGACAGAATATCTTAGCAGATGGGTTAGCTACGTCAGCAGCCACATGCAAGATACCATTTCGTTCCACTCTCCCATACACGGTAGAGGTGAGGTGCAGACCAACTGTTCTAGACAACATTAGATACTGGCAGGTATTTGGTAATGATGATCAAATTGAAGATTTATTACAATGTAAAAATGATTTTGAGTGTACAAACATAGACTTAGAGAATGAAGATGAAAATGTAAAAAGACCTGATTTCGGAAATAATAGTGTAAATAAGATAGATTCAGGAGAGTTAGGTGAGGATGAGATAGAAGCTGATGTTTTGCATTTAAAGAGTAATGTTTTACCCAGGGGTTTAGTTCCTTTAGAAGACCTATTCGATTTCAATGATGTAGCTAAAAAACCGAAAATCGAAGCCAGTGGTCAAGAAGTAGAAGATTGTAATATAGGGACAAAAGAGAAACCCAAGATGGTGAAACTTTCCAAATCATTACCCCCCGAGCAAAAACTCAAATACATTGAGCTTTTCAAGGAATATTCAGACATATTTGTCTGGGGTTACGAGGAATTGAAAGCTTATGACACCAACATCATACAACATAGGATTCCAATAAAAGAAGATCAAAAACCTTTCAGATAGAAACTTAGGAGAATCAATCCCAAGCTACTTCCCTTGATAGAAAAATAAATAAATAAAATGTACGATGCTAAAATAATAGTCCTGTTACGATTTTCCAAATGGGTTTCAAACTTGGTCCCAACACGAAAGAAATCCAGAGAAACCAGGCTTTGCATCAATTTCCAAAATCTGAATAAGGTCTCTCTGAAGGACAATTACCCCTTGCCAAAAATGGACCACATATTACAAAGGGTAGTCAGATCCAGTCAAATCTCTTTACTGGATGGGTTCTCAGGTTATAATTAGGTCCTCGTTCACCCAGATGACCAAGAAAAAACCACTTTCACAACACCATGGGGTATTTTCATGTATGTGAAAATACCTTTCGGGTTGATGAACGTTGGGGCCACTTTCTAGAGAGCGATGGACATCGCTTTTGTGGAAAAACTCAACAAATTTATTGTCATCTATCTGGACGACGTAACTGTGTTTTCCCAATCTGATGACGAACACTTATGACATCTCAGACGATTTTTTGAAAAATGCAGCAAATTTGGGATTTCTTTGAATCCTAAGAAGAGCCTTTTCAGATTAGAGGAAGGTAAACTACTAGGGCACATAATCTCTAAGGATGGAATTAAAATCGACCCCAGCAAAATTGAGGCCATTCATAAATTAGAACACCCAAGAAATATCAAAGAGTTACAATCTTTTATCGGGAAAATAAACTTTTTGTGAAGATTCATACCCAACCTGGCCGAGCTTCTCAGGAACATCACAAAAATGTTAAAAAATGACACAAAAATAAAATGGGACACCGAGTCCAGGAAGTCTTTTGAACAAGTCAAACACACACTCATGCAGGCCCCAGTCTTGATCAGTCATGACTTCACCAAAGATTTTTATCTTTTTTCTTTCGCCTCTGAACACACCATTGCAACAGTATTACTACAGAAAAACAATGAAGGGTATGAACAGCCAATAGCCTTTTTCAGTAAAGCTTTAAGAGATGCTGCTTTGAATTATAAAATAATGGATAAATAAGCTTTCGCCTTGGTGAAAGCCATAAAAGATTTTAGAGTATACATTCTCCATTCCCACACCATTGCATATGTTCTGAATGCGGTAGTAAAAGACATTTTAACCTAGGACAATCCGAATGGCAAAAGAGGAAAATGGATTGCTATCATTCTAGAGTATGACATAGAGATTAAGCCTACTAAACTGATTAAAGGTCAAGGTCTAGCAAAGTTAATGGCTGAGTCAAATTTCCATGCTCTTGACATTAATTTCTTAGCTGTAGTAGATGAACAGGGTGAGCAGGCGACTCCAAGCGTGAGAGAGGTATTTCTCAACTCTCCATGGTACGCAGACCTGATATTTGTCTTGCATAATTTACAAGCTCCCCCTGGTATGACCAAAACTAAAGCTAGGTTTTTGAAATTAAAAGCATTAAAATTTTGCATTCTAGAAGGTAATCTGTATTGGAAAGATCTTGGAGGTATTTTGTTAAATTGTTTATTGAAGGATGAAGTTGACAAAGTACTGCAGGATTTTCATGCAGGAGACTGTGGTGGTCATCTGAGCTGGAAGGCCACAGCTAATAAAATCTTGAGCGCTGGATTCTATTGGCCAACTCTATTCGCTGATGTGCATCATAAAGTGACTTCGTGTCATAAATGTCAATTGTTCGATGGCAAAAGGAAACTTCTTCCTCTACCCTTGAAACCAATCTCCATTGAAGCCCCTTTCCAGCAATGGGGATTAGACTTCATCGGAGAAATACATCCTCCCTCTTTGGGCCAGCACAGGTGGATTCTTACTGCCACAGATTATTTTACAAAATGGATCGAAGCAGTACCAAGCAGGCAAGCTACTAATTCTATCATTATCAAATTTCTTGAAAATAATATCTTGTCCCATTTTGGATGTCCTAGAAATATTATAACTGACAATGTAGTTGCTTTTCGATCTAAGAAACTCATATATTTCTGCAACCAGTATCATATTGGTTTGGGACATTCCACAGCTTACTACCCTTAGGGAAATGGGCTGGAAGAATCATCAAATAAAACCCTGGTAAACATTATCAAGAAAACTTTGCAGGAAAACAAAAATTTGTGGCATAACAAGTTGGTTTTCGCACTGTGGGCCGACAGAATAACCATCAAAAGGTCAATCGGTATGTCACCATATCAGCTGGTCTATGGCACAGAAGAAGTTTTTCCCACTTCCTTAGGAGTTCCTGCCATGAAATTGCTGCAAGACATACAAGCTGAGCCGAACGACTCCCAAAGAAGGATCAACCAGATGATCCATTTGCAGCAGTCTAGGGAAGAAGTATATAACAAGACTCAGGTAGTCCAAGAAAGCATTAAGAAGATTTTTGACAAAAGAACTAAGGAGGATGATTTCGAGCTAGGAGATTTGGTGCTGAGATGGGATTCCCGAAATGAAGACAAGGGAAAGCATGGAAAATTCGATAATCTGTGGAAGGGACCATACATGATTCAAGCATTCAGAGGGAATAACGTTTTCTTCCTCAACAACAGTGATTGGACAGATCTGCCAGGAGGACCTGTAAATGGCAGAATGTTGAAGCATTATTCACCACCTCAGTAGGGACCTGATGTCACACTTCCCATTGTACAAACCATTTTCTTTTTTCTTGCAAATTTCTGAGTGAACAACTTTGGTCAGGTGGTTGAAGCCCGAGGAGAATGCCCTAAGCCACTGACCATTGTCTTCCAATTTTTTGAAATAAAACCAATCAAGCAACCAAGGTGACTATGGAGAAAGTTTTAGAACATCAGGAATCAGGATTCTTGGCACTTCACAAGGAGAGTACTGTTAGGACCATACAATGTACCTTTTTGCTCACACTTTTGCTACCTTTACACCCTTGTTTCACTCACATTTAAACTCACATTATCACCTTACCCTATCTTTCCAATGGTATACAATGTCTCTTCTCTTTACTATATGTTTAATCTATTTTGCATATAATTTTACATTACTCTCGTACTTAACCATTGATCATAAATGTATAAGTGCTGAAACAGTTCGAACTGCAGATTAGCATTGAGGCTTTTTGCTGAAACAATTAAAGTACGCAAACCCTGTGGTTGAATCTGTGGACTACGATGTTGAAACAACAACTCACATAGAAGAATTTTTTACACTCTCCCTGGTCTACGATGCTGAAACAACAACTCACACAGAAGAAGCTGCTACACTCTCCGTGGTCAACGATGCTGAAACAACAACTCACACAGAAGAAGCTATTACACAGTCCGTGGTCTACAATGCTAAAACAACAACTCACACAGAAGAAGATGTTACACCCTCCGCGGTCTACGATGTTGAAACAACAACACAAAACTGTTACATTGACCACAACAGCCACACCTTGAGCTAGCATTAACCATCGCTGCTGCCTGAGACCAAGTTGCTGAAATAGTCAGAATGCAAATCTCGTGGCTGAAACAACCCGCGATTTACGATGCTGAAACAACATACAACAGCAGACAAATAAAGAAGCTATTACTCCAGCTGCAACAGCAACACCTCACTCATCACTTGTAATAACATTCTGTTGCGGGAGACTAGGATATCCTATTCCAGTTTAGAAAGTCGATCTGACTAAGAATAGGACTTAGATGTACACCTGTAATTTGTTGATCAAATTGTATCGAAGGGATTATCCTCTTTAAATAAGAGGAAATCATCATTAGAGAGGATCTTCTTTTTAGCTAAGAAATAATTAACAGAGAAGGACATGTTTTTACTTCAGATTGTAATATGATACAGTTGATAGATGAATAAAAGACTGTTCTGATTATTTCTTTCTAGTTCCTCTTGTTTCAGGGGAATCTTGTGAGAAGGGAGGGCCCACCTTCTTCACAAGATTCACCCATTAGCTTTATAGTGTGTTAGTGTTATTTCTGTTCATGCCTTGATTAAATTCTGTTTTGCTGAAACACTACTTTATTGAACTTTGTTTTGCTGAAACACTATTTTACTGAACTCTGTCTTGCAGAAACTCTGCTTTACTGATTGTTACATTGTTTTCATATGATTCATGCTTGGGTAACTGTTAATAATTCTAGTTAGCAACCCTGTTTGGTGAATTTATGAAATCTTGATAATTAGGGATAGGTGCTGAAGATTCCTGCTTGGGGAATAGGGTCATGTCCTCTGTTAGAGATAGTTAGCCTTCAATGCATGTCAATTATTTCAATTAATGAGTTCATGAAAGTGTGCTAATCGGAAACAGGTGCTGAAGATTCTTGCTTGGGGAGTAGGGTCATGTTCTCTGTTAAGAGGTAGTTAGTCTTTTGTGTGTGACAATCATTTCAATTAGCAATGAGTTCATAAAAGTGTGGTGATCGGAAATAGGTGCTGAAGATTCCTGCTTTGGGAACAGGGTCCTGTTCTCTGGTTATAGAATAGTTGGTCTTTCCTTTTGCAGTGTTTTGAAGGATTTCTTTTCCAGTTTGTTATTTCCTTAATGTAATCCACGATTCTTTGGACAATTATTTCTTTAAACATTGAACTCTGCAATAGGTAGATTGCTTTTCTGTAATTCAAGTTAGAACTTCAGTTTGTTCAAGGAAAAGTGTGATTAATATGTTTTTACTACAACTCTAGGTTTCTTTTGAGATTGAGCATATATAGTGCATGGTTACCTTTGAAATAAATAGACTTCCTTGGGTTGACAATTCATGTAGCACTTGATTTTTTAGATAAATAAGCAATTATAGTGATCAACATTTTGGCGCCATTGTCGGGGAAGGTAATTATAGATTTCAAAAGCACTTATGATTTTTCAGATACAAAGATTGCATGAGAGGACGTGGAGACCCCAAAGACGCTGACCCTACAGGTGGCAGGGGTAGAGGAAGAGGAGGAAGAAAGACTTATATTGACGAGATTATATCAAAGTCTGAATCTGCTGCTCAACGACCAAACTCTCGGAAACCAAAATC